>CATOUR010000320.1:0-98612 GCA_951848785.1 Callosobruchus maculatus
ACATAGTATTGTTTTAGATCGTTCAATATTGCGTAACGCGGAAATTATTGAATTGATTTTAATGAAATTTTGACACAGTATTACTACCGCAGCGAGGATGGAAAACGCGTATGTTTTGGAAAAATAGTGTCAGTGGCGGCGCAGCAATAATAAAAAAACTAAAAATATGAAAACAGGTCAAACTTTGTTTTTAGGCGTTTTACGGGTTCCTGATCATTTTCAATTTTTTTTTTGGGTGGGATGGAATCGGGGCGGTTGGGAGGTGGGGGGCACTTAGTAAAACTGAATAATTTGTTGTATTTATAATAGTCCGTCTATTCACCTGTAGAAGAAATACCTAGCGGCATATTACACTTTTTAGGTCCACCCGATCATTGGCTTGTCTATTACAGAAACCAATTTTGTGATCTGAACATACGAGTTTTGCTATATTTCGTTCTATGTATATTGCGTAAAGCGAAAATTATTGAATTGATATTAATAAAATTTTGACACAGAATGTATTACCGCTGCGAGAATGGAAAACGACGTTTTTTGAAAAACCGTGTCAGTGGCGGCGAAGCAATAATAAAAAAACAAAAAACATAAAATCAGCTCAAACTTCGTTTTTAGACGGGTTGGAGAGCGTTTCGCATCGTCCAGTTCAAGCATGCAGAAAAAACTGTGGCGCCCTAGTTCCTAAGGAAGGAGAAGCAGGAAACTGTTTTTGTGTTGGATGTTGTTTTTGCGGGCGGATGGGCGATAATTTATTTGCAAGGGGATTTTAGACTATAGCTTCATGCAATGGGAAATAATAAAATGGTATCATCATTATGTGTGGGAAGTGCTGAGTCAATCAACTTGACTCCATGTTTTTATTAGTTACCGTTTTTACTTCTGAATCAATCTGTTATAAAATCCTGTTTTATGAACATTATTTACTTCTAAATGCTGTTTTCTTACAAAGAATCTAGAAAGTTAAAACCCTGAGCTTGATAAACACTACTGAAAGCCTGGACTTTTTCCTATGAATCCTATGATTGCAATCCAAAGATTTTCTAACTTCTTATTTTTAACTAGCCATTTTGGTAAAAAAAACTACCCTTTTCTTTCAAAAACTACCCTACGTAAGCCCGTGGTAGAGCTATGAATCTCTTTTTTTTTGAGATGATAAACACTACTGAAAACCTGGACTTTTTCCTATAAATCCTATGATTGCATCCAAAGATTTTCTCACTTTTAATTTTTAACTAACCATTTTGGTAAAAAAAACTACCCTTTGCTTTCAAAAACTACCATACGTGAGCCCATGGTAGAGCTATGAATCTCTTTTTTTTTGAGATGATAAACACTACTGAAAATCTGGACTTTTTCCTATGAATCCTATGATTGCAATCCAAAGATTTTCTCACTTCTTACTTTTAACTAACCATTTTAGTAAAAAACTACCCTTAGCTTTCAAAAACTACCATACGTGAGCCCATGGTAGAGCTATGAATCTCTTATAACACCAAAGGCGTCTGCCCCCGCCTACGGGATCCTGCGCGCAGAATTACGAAGGATAATTATACCCCAAATGCTCCCATTGGTCAACCGCTTTGGAGGGCTCCACCCCCCACCGGCTAGTTGCGGGTAATTTTTATTTGATTGTCCAAGCACTTATATACTATTACTGGCGTACAGTAATCATTATTTTCTATCAATATGCACGCATTTACCCGACGATGAAATATTCATGCATACGACTTTTTTTGTTTTTGTTTTATGTTCTTTATGTCGAAATACGGTGTATATTATTTATGGGAACTAGAAAGTCATTATGTATGAGAACATAGACATAAATGTTGTGTTGGCGTATAGAAAATTCCCATGGATTTAAATGATGCTTATAGTCACCTTATTTTGTCAGAGGAACCGAATGGAATACCGCACTTTGTTTTTAATGCTATTCTCGAGTTCACGTTTATGGTGGTGGTCGGAGTACTTCCTTGGAAGTCTACAGTAGAATTGGTTGCAAAAAGCCTCCCCAAGGTGTCTGCATTTTCTTTAGGAGTAGATGTGATGGACTTGTCCTCTCTGGTTAAGGGTGGTATTGACGATTAGGAAAAGTTCTTAGCTACAGACCTGCAAACCCTCGCTCTACAGTAATATCTCGCCTTACTGATCATCGTAGCAATGACTTGACGTTATGCCTCTCTCAACTCTTGCAGGTACTGAGGTAGAGAATCCGCGTAAATAAGCAAGGAGCTTCTATGACATATTTTACTTTTCCTTTCGGGCGTTTTATGATGCCTACACAGGGTGTTCTAAACAGGTGGTGCCAAACTTGAATAGTTTAGTTATTGGAGACGATTCAGAGAACATTTTTTACCTGAAGACGGAAAGACCCCTAGTTCGTCATGAGCCGTTTTTGCTACATAGTCATTTGAAGTTTTAAACAAAAACCTATTGTTTATCTTCCTGACTACAACACGTCAATATCGACAATATCTTAGTACTTACTTATTATTACAAAGAACGAATAATGATATAATAAAGGTTCAGAATGGCAACCACCCACGTCCTTACATAAATTCTTGAGGCTTCATTTATCTGTGCTATGTGATTAGCAAAATTTAATGTAAGCTTTGAATCAAAGATAACTCCTAAGTCCATTGACGAGTTTGATGATGACGAATAATTATGTAATTATTATTGACCATTGATGACTTTTTTCTATTGAAACTTGTAGGGTAAACACACAGAGGAAGCAGGTCAATCAGCGCTTATTGGTCGGCGGCGAATACCGGTGCCGACTTTCTTGTTTTTTGGACAATAGCGTGCCACGGTCTTCGGGAGCCCCCCCGGAATTTTTTTCACGGGTCCCCCCCTTCTAGACAAAAAAATAATGTTACAAATAGGTTTATATTATATGGCCACTATGAAAACAACCAATGTATCAACTATTTGTTCTAAGTCTATGCCTTCTGCCTGTTCATTTTCTATAGAAATTAATGCCAAAGAACTTAGGCGCGATTCTCCCATTGTCGATCTTGCTAAACCTTTTATTAGTTTTAGTTTTGAAAAAGAACTTGCTTGAGTCGATATATCTAACAGGCAGTACTAGAAACAACTGAAGTGCAGTACACTACTAATCAACAATTGATTTTTTTCGAAAATAAAATTAGAAAATTCCCTAATACTGTTAAGATTTTTCAGGATTATATTTTTTTATTTGAATTAGTGTTCCGACGCAAGATTTTGTGTGGGATCGTCTGGATATTTCTCAATTAGTTCTTTTACTTTATTAATAATTTCAACTTCTTGCACTTCAGTAAGTGTTTTGGGGTTTAGAATATCCAATTCAGAATAGACGTTTGTGAATGGCTCACATCTACTTTTTAGTTGTACTAAAATAGTTCTAGGCATGAGTTGAACACTAAAATTCTTAAACAATTTTTAGAGTCTTCAATTAGTTCATCAACCGCCACTTCACCAAAAAACTTTTTAGTAGTACGAATTCTTTTGTCTGTAAATTGTGGCTCATTCTTTTGCTATTGTTACTGAAGTTTCAAATATATTTTCAAAATTATTTCTTAAATTCCCTAATTGATCTGAAACATATGCAATTGAATCTGAGGTTTGTCCAATATCTATATCACATTTTTGCAAACATTTTGAAAGTAAATTGACATTTTCAAATATTTTTCCTTGAAATATCAGTTAAAAATACGGATTCAAAATTTTCTATTTTATTTTGCAAGACCTTTGCCTCATCCTTATCAAATTTTTTTCTTTGCTATTATAGCTAGATTCGACAAACATTTAACGACGACTAAATAGTTACTTTTTAATATAATTATCGATTCGACCTTGGATGACCATCTGGTGGGTCACAGTTTTTTTTTAAGGTGGATCCCACAGTTTTACTGTTTTTTAATTCAGTGCCAACGAGGCAGACTTTCGCTAAAAAAAACAAGTGACTGAATGGTGTCAAAGGGGGCCCCCCAGATGCTCGGGGCCCCCCCGCACCGCGAGCCCTGCGGGCCCTTTCGGCACGCCATTGTTGTTAGACCATAAAGAGCGCTGGTTACCAGTCAGTAGAAAAGTAGATTTTGTAAAGGCATGCTTCCTCCCCTGAATAATTTGTGTTAATGGATAACGTTTTTTTTAATGCAAAGAAAAAGACAAGGAATATATCCAGTAAATCAAGAGAGACAGCTTTATGGATAATATTTCTAAAGAAGATGAGAATGACGTTTAACACATTTAATTACACATTGAGAAAAACTGAAAACCACTTGACAAAAACATGGTGCAACTGGCACGAACAGCCAAATTGATATAAACTTTTCCCTCAACATGTGTGACCGGCTCCGAAACCAAGTAACCGAGAATTAAAAATTGATTCCGGTAAAATAGCCTGCATGATGGCAGTCTTTCCTAAAATTTCGAACACTATTTAGCAACAAAAATCTATGCCTTAAACTAAGATTGAAGTTTATTGAGTGCTTCGTATGGTCACAACTACTGTACGGAGTACGAACTTGGACTCTCAAGGCTGGGACCATCAAAAAACTGGAGGCTTTTGAAATGTGGCTTTATCGGAGAACATTAAAAATACCCTGGATGGCTAGAGTCACCAACGGGGAGGTCTTGAGACGAATAGGACAAGAGAGGAAACTGATAATAACAATCAAACGAAGAAAAACAGCATACCTCGGCCATATTCTAAGGAATAACAAATACGAACTACTGCAGACTATCATGCAAGGACGAATAGATGGAAAAAAGGGCATAGGAAGAAAAAAGAAATCCTGGTTGAGAAACATTACAGAATGGACTGATATGAGTGTAGGAGAACAGCGTTCAGAGAAGTGGTCGCCAACCTTCGCTAGGGGACGGCACTAGAAGAACATAGCCTGTGCCGAGTCTCGCTTGTATCAAGCTTCGACACGCTTTGTTTATGTTCGCAATAATTTGAAAACCGAGGAAGTTTTCGGCGCTTATAGGCGTCGATTGCCAGTAAGCACAAAATCTGCTTTCTCTGTGTGTATACCCATACATTCTAAGTATTAGAAACATAGAAACTCCTGTATCGCTTGAGATATATTTGACCTTATTTGTCTGTTACTATACCTTTTCCTTTAATTGCATAAAAGCTCAAGACTTCATATTTACATGAAAACAAGTCAAACCGCGTTAAAAAATCCGCCCCAACTGAAGGCCCCAACCTTTTCATGGGCTGGCACCAGCTTTCACCCTTGCCCCTTTGTACATTTTATACAGGTGCATAGATCAAGCGGTAGTTTTGATGTGTAATTCGCTGTTAGCGTGTTAACCAGCCAATATAAAGGATGTCCCGTGCCGCTGTTAGCTCCCTAATCCCCCTACACCGCAAAATCGTGAGATTCCTCACATATGTCCCTCTTCATTATACAACCCATATGCATGAAGGTCGCAGATCAACTGCAGGTGCATCACGATTGGTAGATTTTATGCATCAGCTGTTTTGTCATTAAATTTGGAGCCGATTTTCACTAGAATAAGGTACGTATTTAAAGAAAAATGTTTTGGCTGAATATTGATGTTATGCCTCCAAAAACCATGTAAAGAACATTTTTACTTTTTTCTGTGAACGCGAAGTAGCTTAAAATGCCTTCCAAACTTTAAACATAAAATTTCGTTATGACATAGATAATAAATCAGTGTGATGTAAGTCTCGTAGAACCATTCTAAACATACGACATCCGAGGATACGACGGTACGAAATGTTCCTAGTTCCTATTGGTTGAAATATTTTGATTTGACATCATTTTGAATGAATTTGTGGTTCTTGGGTTTTTAGGCCGGCAAAGACCTTGGAAGTCGCCGAAGTGAAATAGCTTCTGAAGATGCCATCCACTCGTGGTGGCGAAACGTCAAGCCTTAACGCAAAACGACGCCGGCCTAAAAACCCAAGAACCACAAATTCATTGGACGATGGCCGCGAAAGCCTTACACAGTACATCATTTTGAATATTTCAATCAATAGGAACAGTTTCGTACCGCCGTATCGTCGGATGTCGTGTGCATCTGAATTAAGCTTTAGAATGTGACAGAGTGACATGTGACAGACAATTTTTGCGAAGTTCATTTCTGTAATTTTTTCCCTCAAAGAATATAACTTTTGTTCATCAATGTTAGATAATTTTTTCTTTTGTTCAAAATAAAACATTCCGTTGTAGCTGCTCACGCTCAAATAAAATTATCATAAGCAGTTTAGTTATTCAGGTATTAAAAAATCGTCATTTAGGTACGTAGAAATGTACTGAAACATCGGGCTCTTCAGGAAAAGATACCTCGCAGGCCTCGCTTTTGGATATCCCATATGCACAGGGCGTCGAATCAAAAGATGTTCAGTTAACGTGTCAAATATTCATCATCATCATCATAGTCAAAATGTCTTAACAGACATGTTGTGAACTCGTAAAATGCATTAAGTCGGAGCTAAAGTATTGCCGACACGAATATTATCAATAGTTTTGAGAACTGTAGCTCGCCATCGTTCGCGATTTACTGTCAGTTCAGTGGCGCTATTGGTACTCATATCCAGCAACTGTTTCGTCGTATCCACCCAGCTTGTAGAGGAACGGCCACGGCACCGCCCACTTAGCACTCAACTACAAGTTTCTCCATATTATCGCTTCTGTGAATATGTCCGAAGAATGTAAGCATTTTCGTTTCTTAGGATTACCGAGCTGATCCGGTATGGAAACCTTAATTCGATGGGCGGTATAAGGAACTCTCAGCATTCTCCTCCTCGTCCACATTTCAAAAGCATCTAAGCGAGACTGATCTGCCTATAACAGTCCACAAGAGACTGAACGAGCGACATCTTGGTAGCTTTAGTGATGTTATGATCACGGCATATTTTAGTAAGCTTTGTCATGCCCACACGTGCCTATCATTTAAGTTTAATCCCTTTTTCACTTAGGCTCCTTGAATTTTGGCTAATCTGCTTGTAAGTGAAATTACAATTTATCACAGAGGGCCAAGGTTCACATTTCAATTTCCATTTTATGTCCATACCTTAAAATATGGTCTTATGAGATAGAATTGTGGGGCTATGCCAGTAAAAATCACATTGTTAAAATAAAAAGAATCCAGTCCAAAAGTGTTTGTTCCATAAGCGCTGTCCCTTGGTACGTATCTAACTATACACTGCATACGGACTTTCACGTACCATATGTGGAAAAGACACCTCAGCAAACTTGAAATCCATCCAAATCTGCTGATGGAGCCAGGATTCGAAGCAGCCAGCTACTGAAGATTGATGAATCGTCCAATAGACGAAAACGTTAAAACTGAGGTGCCAGAGGTGCAATCAATGGATTCTCTCGCCCAAGTCATTCTGCAAGTCTTTTGAATACATTTTCGTATGAGCCAGCTCATTAGCTTATAGATTTAGTATTTAATCTGATTGACTAATTACTAATAAAAGTTATAGGAAAAAAAACCTGTCTACTTGGTATCCAGCTCGAAGACCTGTCGCCTGTGTATCCAAATAGATAAATAAAAGAACGTCAAAAAATTTCACGTGATATGTTTTCAATCAGTACCTCAAATAAATTGTGACATCAACGCAGTATTCGATTGTTTATCAACGGCACAGTTTATATCTCCACTACCGTCTACTTTTGCAATTTTTCCTTTTTGCCAGTTGAATTAATTGTCACCTGAAAAGGAGAAAATCACAAGTGCCGAATTTCGGGATTTTTTTATTTTTTATTTAACAGTTAAACCACATTAACCACGCAGTGTTATTAGTGATTTAAATGACAAAATATAAAACAGTTGTATTAGATATTGTATGTTGATTATAATTTGAAATATAAAGTACTGTCTTCAATAAATTTCAACACTCTATCAGTTTGGTGTAGGAATGCTTCTTTTATGTCGCTGGATAGATTGTTGAATCTTCTTGCATCTAGGTAGAAGGTACGTTCCTTGAGTATGTGTGCTACTGTAAGTAGGCATGCACAGTAGCGGCAGCTAGAAGCGTTGGTGTGCGTTGGCCAGTGCCGGGTCCCCTCGGCAGGTAGAAGCAAGCCGGCGCCGGTTCCGGACGCAGTCAAGCACACCAGTGCATGGTACAGTGAAAACAGACAAGAAGAAGAGTACAAAGATTGACCAGTCGCATCTAGACACGGTATAGGAAACATGCAACAACGGTTCAAAATGTTGCCCATTATTGGCAAAACAATGAGGGACAGTTGCAAAAACACTGGAAATGATTTCCATGAAGGGCTAGACGGTACAATGGGGTGAAATAGTTTTTGGTTAAAAAGTTGTCTCTGGACAAATATTTTGACGTGTTTTGGCGTTTTTTCGTTTATTCAGCGGTTTGTGATAAATCCGTGGTGGAAAGTTGTCAAATGAACTATTAGTACATGCACATGTAGATTCACATCATATACATTAGAACCATTTAGTTGAAATTTGTCAATCAGATGAATATGTGACTGATATTGTACATGTTCAACGAATTCTTGTGCGCGTCTTATTAAGGAAGCTATCCACTCTGGTAGAGACTGTCTGAATCGCTTTGTAAACACGTTTTTGGTATCAAAATGTAGAAGTGTTGTATCATTTTGTCGCTAAATTGAGATATGACCGCCGCATGACTGGTTTTTTGGTTTGGGAAGTATTGTGGCACCTAGCCTATATCTAGTGTTGTGGTTGTGTATAAATGTGTTATGCTCATTTGAGTATACCTATGATACTAAGTGATAGTACGTAGTAAATGCTTTAATTGCCTAACGTTATATATTTTGGTCTCGTAATATCATTGGTCGGTACATTGTTATTTTGTTAATATCGATTTACATATCCAATATCATAGTTAAAGTATATACCTACAGAAGAATATATACAGTTTGAACAGGAATGCCTAATACCCCATTATCTCGGGCTAGAAAATGGATTAGGCGTAATTACCAGTAAATGCCTCCAAATGAGGCCAAAACAATTCGAGATATCTTTGTTAAATATTTTGCAGAGCACCTCTTATCTTATATATCACTACCACATTTATAAAAAATTTCTTGATGTATTACCTCAGTTCCAAGCTTATGAATACATCCAAATAAATATTGTACATAAACTAACCGTCTACTTTCATAACCGGACTTATTTCCTTCCAATATTTTTCTATCGCAGTGTGGCTATAGTGCAGCTTGTGTCTTTTATCCCAAATAGGGGTTTTCGCAAACACTGAAGCTATAAGTAACTCTTTATCGATACTCATCTTCGACTGGAACAGACGAAACCAGGCAGCAAACTAAATTTTTGTTACTACAAAGGCGTTCAAGCGGAATTCTGACGCTGGTAAGCGGTCGGAAACACAGTTGAGCAGGTTAGCCTGCATGCGGTACCTGCACGCCTTCGCACGCAGTTGCACGCAAACTAAAATGCCCCACTGTGTTTGTGCACTAACGCTTACGGTCGGTTTCCAGAAATTTTAATTTCAATCAACTCCAAATCCAGAATATAACCGATTTTCCCTTTACCGATCATCATCTTCGTTCCATTTCTCATAACCCTTTTTATTTACAATACGTGCCTCTATAGGTGGTATGTTTAATCAGTACCTCAAATAAGGCAACCTACACTTGCCCATCAATACCGTATTTGGTTTGTAAATATTAGCAGCATAATAATTACGAAACACATTAGATAATGCGATAGTAGGAACATTATGTGAGGACAGGAATAACGAGTGGCTGATGGTGTTTGTTTTAGGATCACGATATCTGAGGTTATTCCTGCTGACAACGATACTAAATGAATCTTTGTAAGACAAACAGAGTGTTGATGATTTCCGTTGAGGGGATTTAATAATAGAGGGATCATATTAGGTCAAGGCAAAATAAGACAAATTTGCGCTGAGATCTCAACATCTCCCAAACATCAGCTTACGCGTAAGCACGACATTGACACACTGCATATTGCTAAATTTATAGGCGTCTATATCGATAACCAAATGATTTTGAAGGTACATGTAGAACAGCTTTTGAAAACCCTTTCAAGACATATCTATGTAATCTGAAATTTGAACAATAATACTCCGAAAAGTATTCTTCTTACATGCTACTATTCATACTTTCACAGCAAGATGATTTATGCGTTGACTAATATACAGTGTGGAACAGCCAAATGGAATAAATTCGTTAATAAATAAATGAGGGCGTGTTGGGAAAAATGCTCGGACACGTCGATTTGTATTTTTAGTTGCGCATTTTTTTCAAAAATAAAAAATTATACAGGGTGTATCATGTGACTGTGGCAAACACCAACTTTCTTATTTTAAATACAACACCCTGTATATTATTTATTTTTTGGATCCCTCAGAAAATTCTAGACATATTTCATGTACAATTTCTTATACCTATCTTCAACTGTTTCGGAAATATTAAGTGTTTTCAGATTCATTACAAACATTCACATTAAAAAAAGAAAAGTATTTTATTTCACAAATTCGCTACATTACACTAAAAAACTAATAAGTAATACTAATTATTTCATAATATTGGAAAAAAACATTAATGTCAATGTAGGAGGTGTTCAAAATGCTCGCCGCGAACGTCTTGGCAACATGCTACACTTAATATTTCCGAAACAGTTGAAGATAGGTATAGGAAATTGTACATGAAATATGTCTATATTTTTCTGAGGGATCCAAAAAATAAATAATATACAGGGTGTTTAAAATAAGAAAGTTGGTGTTGGCCACAGTCACATGATACACCCTGTATAATTTTTTATTTTTGAAAAAAATGCGCAACTAAAAATACAAACCGACGTGTCCGAGCATTTTTCCCAACACGTCCTCATTTATTTATTAACGAATTTATTCCATTTGGCTGTTCCACACTGTATAATTGTGACCATAAGGCAAGTATATTTGACAGTTTTGGCACCCAAAGAAGATGCATCAGATACATTACGTATGGCTTAAAATAGACTGATCCAAGTAAGTCCACCTCCACTGCCAACAACATGATAACATTACTTACAAGTTACACCTACTTTGCTTAGTTCATGATTAGTAAATAAAGTACTGTTTAAGCTAGATGACATTCAGGCAACAATGCTGACAAATAAGTCTCACGTTGGCTTACCAGCTGTGGAAATGGAGGGTCACCCAATGGTCGAGTCACCTTCCGACAACCTTTGGAGATCAACATCAACAATAACATGTCTTGGCACGACCACGTCGTTAGTATTGCTAAAGCGGCATCCTAGAAGCTTGGAGTTTTGTTCCGATATAGGAAGCTGTATACACCAGAGCAACTACTGCTGCTCTACATGGCACAGATCCGACCATCGTTGGAGTATTGCTCTCATGTGTGGGGATGCGCTCCGAAACACTCTCTAAAATTTCTGGGCACTATCCAGAAGAGAGCAGTTATACTAATCGATACGCCTCACAAAGGACCTCCACAGCCTGGAAGATCGAAGAAAGGTGCCTGACCTGTCTTTGTTTTAGAGATTCTATCACGGAAGATGTTCGAGTGAGCTCTTCCAGATAATAACACCAAATTCCGTCTGAACGAGGAACACTAGAGAGGCTTTGCGAGCTCATCCTTACCAGGTCGAGGTCCCTATTCCCCAAACCAGTCTCGCTCAGCATTCCTTCTTTGGAGAACTTCGACGCTGTGGAATGAGCTGCCGGGGAATTTGTTTCCCAAAGGCTACAACCTGCAGCGTTTCAAATCTAACGAGCACCGATATTTACCCGCTCGAAGCGCTTCTACAATGCCATTGGTTTTTAGCCTTTGTAGTCAGCCGATCATATAAAAAGCACCATAGATGAATGTAATGTCCATGGTAACTTATACCAATATAATGCTCGGAACACAAATAACCTCGTTCTGCCCCAAAACCGTCTGCAGTAAACAAGATTTGGCCTTAACTACTATGGCATTATGTTTTTCAAAACTCTCCATTTATCTGTAAGATATCTTGATTATAAAACTTATAAAACTAAAATGAAGTCCTATCTCATAGGAGAAAGTTTTTGCAATTTCGAGTTCATAAATAATGATTTTTCTGATCTGTGATTTAAACTACTTTACGTACAATATTGTATATTTTTATGCCTAATTGTTATATGTATATGTTATTAACTATGATATGTTCCTTATATATAGTTTAATTTGTTTTTTTTCTCATTTTTTTGTGACGTGTGCAAAAAATTTATTGTATTTAGCACCAATAAAAAACTAAATAAATAGCTTCAGTCTCATTCTTCCTCAACAATTATCTCTGTCACTGTAAATGAAAAAAACTAATTGAATTTAATCAATTAATTGATCCTTCTCACACAATTAATACACAACTGATGACGTATCAAGGTTTCGTTATTTTCAAGTTAGAAGTTTTCAAATTACAAGTTAAATGATCATAACGATTTTAATCAAAAATAATTGACATTTTTCCAATTTTGCTTTTTGCACAGTGGTATCAAAATTTTATTAAGACCATATTAGAAGTTTTCCAATTACTGGCTATAAGATCAGTAAGTGTAATATGCTTTAAAAGAATCTACAAATATATATTCTAAGGCAATATACGAATGTACGGATAGGTCTGAAAAGAATAGGATATAACCAGAGTCAATGTTTTCCTCGTCCTTCCCCACTGGGAACGAGGACCACTGCTCCAATTACTGTACCACCAAAAAAATATAAATTAGAAGAAACCACTAAAATTCCTAAAAACGTAGTTCAAAAGTATTATGCACCTTAACAACCCCACTAATGAAATTAACTTAAAAAATATAGCAGTATTACCCACTACGAACCGATAATAAAGTTTCTTAAACCGATGAAGTGGTTACTGAGATTACGCAGATCCAAAATAGCGCCAGTAGCCAGACAGGAATGGACATCCTAAAACGGCTATAGAAAACGCATCTCGAAATTAAAAGTGTTCGCTACATTAATATTTCACCTAAAGTATTGGAAGTAAACTTTACGGAAAGTAAAATAATATGTTTTTTTTTGACAGCATAAGTTAAAAAACGATAATTAATTGAGGAGACCGATATATAGTTTTTTGAGAAAACCAAATGCTAAAATAATAGTATTTCTGATAAAATCCCCAGTGAAAATTTCTATTAAATTCTTCAAATCAAGCTGGTGGAAACATATACTTCACCGGTATCGCATCAAATATATAGAATAACACATTCCCCCATGTCAATAATTGATACGTATCTATTGCCCTATTGACATTGTTTTAAAAATTCGTTCCTCCTACCTCATTATTATAGGATACATCCGATTTTTAACCCGTTGAACTAACTGTGACCCTATTAAATATTCTTTTTGTAGTGGCGCTTTTCCACGGTAAGGGATTACGTGATTACAGGCTACTTTTGATTCATTTAGTAATTATAAATAAGCACGTGCACTAGCAGATTATTATAGAACACGAAAAATTATATTCTTAGATCGAGTTGTCTACGCTTTTTCATTATTATTGGAGTTGTTAAGTACTATAATCAAACCTTTAGTCAAAGATAGTTGGTTAGCAGTCCTTTACGGTCTTCGAGTTTCTTTAAGGGAGTTTCCGTGAATGAGGCGTCCTGCAAAAGCTGAGAGAGTCCCTCCTGACAACAAATTCTGTATAATACAAATTTTTTTGTATTGAGGAAGTCCGACATTTCATAAAGCAGGAACCATTATTCTGTAAGGATCAATGGAATGACTTTCGTACATGAATGCTTGATTCAAGTGATATTCGCCATGACGGAGTTCGAATAGGAATCATTATGTTCATTAAACTGATCGGACCCCAAGGTATACTGCTCGACTGACATTCTGACATTTGCATGAAAGAAGGGAAGAGGCTTTCTGGTGACAAGCACGACCAGTGTATACGCCTACAAGCGGATCCTTTTACACCTCTCCTTACCCTAGTTTCAAAATCCGGAATCCAGATCCCATCGCAAAGGTGAGGATGGCTCTTGAACCTAGTATAGTCTGCCTGTGATACCCAAGGGATTCAGAGCGACATAGAATGTGTGCCGAGGACTCTTCCTCCTCGTCACAGCGTGCACATGTCGGGTCGCTTGCCACCCCCATCACATACAAGTGATGTCTGAAGGTGATATGGCCAGCTAGCTGGCTTCTATCAAGTGAGAGACTGAACCGCTTAAAATAAGTCCTCTAGCTTGACGGAGATTCCTCCCCATCACATAAGATGTTGATTTTGCAACCATACTTCTATTTTCCTTCTAATGATACTGGCACCCAGCTCCACAGCTCGCTCAGTAGCCAAGAAATTATTCCTCGATCCTTGCTTTGCGAGTGCGTCCTCTGTTTCATACCGCAAACTCCAGCATGACTCGGCACCTACATAAGTGACACCTGATGTCTCACTGAAATGTCATCCAAGACCTTTCTACATTGAAGAAGCCTTGTTATAAACCCACAAACACTCTATGTTTTAAATGCTGCCTGGCTGTCAGAGCAGGCCATCCTAGACCCCTTAATTTCTTGAGTACGAGAGGGACAAGCTAAAATCACATATTATATTTCTGCTTGGAAAACCGTAATGTATTCTCCAAGCAAGAGGGAGAGCTTCGTTTTTGGTCCGCAGACCCCAGCGCCGGAGCCTTCATCGGTAAGTAAGCCATCCGGCCTGACTGACCTTTACCAGCGGGTTTAATATGTTGGACAAAAAGGAAAAGGTTTTGAGGGTGTGTTGGTTCTCTGGGGTCAGCAAAAGGCTCAAAGGTGACCTACTCATCGTGACTATGTACTTCGTATCTTGGATCATTTTAAAAAAGGAGGGGGGATATTTACCCCCTTACCCGCAACTCCATCTCCACTTCTTGGGCCTGTTTGCAATACATAACCGAGCTGATCCACAAGCAACAAAAAGGGCAATTACTGGGTTTTTAGGCTGGCGTCGTTGAGCGTTAAGGTTTGACCTTTCGCCACAACGAGTGGATAATATCGTCAGAAGCTATTTCACTTCGGCGACAGCTGGTGAATTTGCGGCTGAATTTATACCTGTTTACGGTGACGTGGCCCAACTATATACCTTGTTACCACAATTGTTGGCACCAACGCCATGCATGGGCGCCAGCAGAGGGGGGCAGGAGGGGGCCATGCCCCCCCCCTGAAGCAGCGAAGATAAAAAACTTGTATAAGCAAAAACCAAATTCGTCGCTCTACCCTGGTTTGAGCACTCAATTTAAGTAAGTCGCCCCCCCCCCGTAAAATTTTTTGGTGCCGCTCTTGACGCCATGTGAATATCTAAGTGATTTGGGCACTTGCTGGATGGTTATAGAAACTCCCATTCACAGCTTATGCATACTCTGATCTTAATACAATTTGAGAACCTGTTGTAGGTTTGTTAGAAGGGTGCCTGACAATATTGCTTTTGCCCAGCTTGTATTCATTTGGTGCCATCAATTGTGAGAACAAGGTATAGGTAGCGCTGGTAGCCCCGCCCCCTCGCGGTATGGCAGACTCTTCAGGTCCTTTAGGAAGGGTATCCATGTTCGGTTAACTTTCTGTGTTTCTACTTTCCTATTGAAATTGTTGTGATCTCTTTGTATTTCGATGGCTTCTCTGTGGAGTCTAGCATAGTAATGAAGATGTCGCGTCAAGAATCTGAGTTTTTTCAAACTAGATCCTGCGGGCTTCTTCCTTAGTCGCATGTTCGACTAGCCGACATGGACCGGACATGGGTAACCCGCATCCTAAAGGACCTGAAGACACTGTCATACCGCGATGTGACGGGGGGCGGGGCTACCTAGTTTGGGCCACGTCAGCGTGAACAGGCGCAAAACAAATCCACCATCCACAATTTGCGAATCTGTAGATTTGTTAGAAGGACGTGAGACGACATTGCTTTTGCTCAGTTTGCATTCCTTTGCTGCCATCAATAATTGTGGTAACAAGGTATAAATGGATAGAAATAATTATATGCCTTCTCTCATCTAGATGGCCGATATGGAAATGACAATCCCAGATTTATTGATCATCGACACTCCTGGCCACGAGTCTTTCAGCCTGAGTAGCAACACACTACATCTTTTTCAGCTGTAGTTTCTAAAGCGTCAAGTGATAATTCAAGACGGTCAACCTAATTTTCTAACTCCTCAACTGTAATTTTAAACTGTCAGGTGTAATTTATACCTCTCAGTTTGAATTTACAATTGACGAGTTGGAAAATTAACTTGGCCGTTTTGAATTATCACTTGACGCTTTAGAAACTACAGCTGTAAAAGATGTAGATGGCATCTACTAGATGCTCGACGTATGGTATCTGTATCTGTAGAGTGGGGAGGGTGAGTGGTCCCACTGCACTTAGGCCACAACTGGCCCATTGTGTATCCTCCCAGGGAGTTGTTTTCTCAGGTCATCGTCCATCCTTCCTATTGTAGGAAGGTGAACAAGTCGCTAGGGGATATCTCCCTTATGTGGGCAGGTGTAGGCCAAGACTCGCCGAACGCACACTCTCTAATAGAAGATAACTCTGGGCATTCACATATGACGTGTCCCACAGTTTCGTCTTCGCTTTCACACATTCTACATATCGGTGTGTCACTTAAGCCCATATTATGGAGGTGTTTCCTGAGTTGACAAAAATCCTACTATGAGACGTAGGTTTGGTCTGGTCATCGCCAAGTACTTCTTGTATAATACCATGACAAAACCTGCAAGGGTTTCCTTGGAAAATCGGCATCCTTTGTAGTTCTTCCCATCGTTTCGCCATTTGAGCATGGGAGAGTTTTTTGGCTATTTCCGCAATTGTGGTTGTCGACAATCTGGAAAGGTCGTATGGTCCTAAAATTCTTTGGTGAACGGCCTTCCTGACTATACCGTCCGCTATACGGTTGCCTTTGTTATTGTTGTGCCCCTTAACGAACCTCAGGACAATATTGTTTTTGTCCGAAGCATGGGCTAGACTACGGTTACTATGCATGTGAGTTCTGACGAAAATGTGTTCTGACAAGTTCTGATGAATTCGCTTGAACAATCAAACGCCTGATTTCCAATAAAAGTGGTTACTATGGGAGAGGAAGACTCATCGGAATACGCACATCGTCGTCAGTACGATTTGAGCGTTCAAAAACGTTTGAAATTTTTGAGCGAATTCGTCAGAATTTGTAGCTATTTTGCCACGTGTTGGCTGGTTTTTTCACGCGGTTTGGAACTGATGACTGTGGAGGGTTCACCATGGACGTGAATAAACTGATTGCTTATATGCAAGAGAACAGGTGGTTGTGGGACATGATGGAGAAAAGCTACCACAACTAACTACCATACAGCGAGTCTGTTTTTGGCAAAATACAGTTGTGAAAATTGGAGAACTTGTCGATCCTTTCTTCTACCCCCTTCAATATGTATTCGAGTGTTTTGGTGTCATCCTGAAGTACTCGAAAAACTTTTCTGGTTGGTACCATAATTCTTCAAACAACATATGAAACGCGCCCTTTGTCTTCTCTACCACTAAATGACTGGCTCATGTGCTCTGATTTTCCATTATTTAAAAGAAATAGCTTTATTATATGATTTTCAAGAAAATGTAGCTCATCAAGTTCGTCCATCTTCCTCTGGGTGGCAGAAACGCACTGACGATCAGAATACCCTGGAAACGCGTGCAGTAGAACTACCCTTGTTCTGACGAGGAGTTCGTACAATCTCGTCAGAACACATTTTCGTCAGAACTCGCATGCATAGTAACCGTAGCCTTAAAGATTGGTAGCCAAGAATGGTATCTGATCTCTGTTGTAAACTTTGATTGTCGATGCCTGATTCCTTTGTGCCGTACCTGATATAAAAAATTAGCATTCAGATCCAGATGCTCTCAGGACGTTTCTATATAACTGGAAACAGACTAAACAAAGAGAATGCAATATTTCGGAAGCCGCTGAAGATGCCATCCACTCGTGGTGGCGAAATGTCAAGCCTCAATCAACGTTCAACCACAAATTCATTGGAAGGTGGCCGCGAAAGCCTTATGCAGTACATATTGCTGGTGAATTGATAAACGATCATGTTATCTTCAGGCAACATCACCGCTGCAGTAGGCGGCACCGTGTGATCGCGATAGTTGTCCCGCAGGTCAGGAGGCGAGGGGCTTCAAAACAGTAAAGGGGGTGACCGACGATTTTATAATAACAAAGTATGCCTTACGTGTCGCCACGACATCTGGTCGAGTTCGATAATTTCTCACGGCTTATGACTCTGCTGTTGATGATCAACGATGGAATCGTTAAAACGACGCTCGTTTTTGTCATTTGCAGCCGTCACAGACCTGTATTTATACATGTATATCTAATATTTCGACCGCGACTCCAGGGTTGTCTTTCCAGCAATGTAAACTGTGTTTTCATTGTTTTAAAACAACCAAACGTCAAACCTCAGGGTAACAACTGAACATAGAGGTAGTAAACAACTAATTCTAATAGGCCAACATATTTTCTTACGTTGTCATATCGACCACCAGATACGGCAATCATAATTGTTTACTATCGTCTTAATTGTATAGTACCCAGAAATATTCCATTCTACGCTAAAAAAGACGGTATTTTGATGGTTCAGAAATGATTACAGCAAAATCAATAGATATGTTGACCTCTACTGCGTTACTGCATGTTTCTTCATCATTAACGCAAATTCTGTCTGACATAAATTTTGAGGAGTTGGCAACGCCCATGTAATTTTCCTGCGATTTGTTTACGGTAACCTCCTACTGTCAAACGTTTGTTTTGTTTGTGCGTCTTTTATGCTTGGTCAGTAAAATCGAATTCGCTATTTGTTGGTAACTGTAGTGAAGCTTTACGGACTTGCTGTGCTATATTCGAGTGTAGTTTAACAGTTTTTCGAGATGGGACAGTGCAGAGCAGTGTTTGTAACATGGGTTGCATTGGAAGAATTTTCAGGTTAGTTGGCAATTTTTGGGTCAGAAGTGTCAAAAGATGAAGGCTTTGAGAACGCCATGCTGAAGTGGTTTGTTTACTACCTCTATGTTCAGTTGTTACTCTGAGCGTCAAACACAGTACACAGAGTAATATGAACATAGAGCCGATGATTCTTCCTCACCAATATGTTGAACGCTCGGTTGAACGTTAATTGTACCAATAGATGATTGTTACAATAATTCGTAACTATCGTAAATGACATTTAACAACATTCAAAGTAAAAGAACCATCAATAAACTATAAGCATGAGGCATGACGGACTTCTGGTCAAGCTTGCTGCTTATGGACTACCACCAGCCTGCGCCAATGGGTGAATAGCGTTTTGAACGGCCGATCTCTGTTTGTTGTAGTCAAAGGCTGTTCATCAGACGTAGTATCAATAAACGCCGGTGTTCCTCAGGGATCTATCCTATCCCCTACACTGTTTCTGCTGTACATCAACAAGCTGCTGGAAACAACATCCAATCAAATCAACAGCTTCGCAGACGACACAGTACATTAATATCGTGCATGGAATTAGGCAAGTAAGGAAAGCCACTATCATCCCAGGGGACGGTACGTCGGCGACATCAACATGTCTCACAGATCAACGTAGATATCAAAACAATTGTCGAGTGGGGTTTAGTGAATAAAGCATAGTTTAAGGTACAGAAAACTCGGGCAACAACACTAACGAAGAAGTCTCACGTTGGCGTACCAACTGTGGAAATGGAGGGTCATCCAATAGTCACCTTCCATCAAGCTTTTGGGGATCAACATCAACAATAACATGTCCTGGCACGACCACGTCGTCAGTACATATTGCTAAAACGGCATCCCAGAAGCTTGGAGTTTTGTTCGGCTGTAGGAAGCTTTATACACCAGAGCAACTTCTGCTGCTCTGCAAGCCACAGACCATCGTTGGATTATTGCTCCCATGTGTGGGGATGAGCTCCCAAGCGCTCTCTAAAGCTTCTGGACACTATCCAGAAGAGAGCAATTAGACTAATCGATACGTCTAACCTCACAAAGGACCTCCGCAGCCTGGAACATCGAAGGGTGATTGACCGTGATCTGTCAACCGTTTTCTGTGTGAACATATCATTCGATTTGACCGCATCGTGTGAACGGGCTGTTACAGAATCTATCACGGAAGATGTGCGAGTGAGCCCTTCCAGATAATAACACCAAAGGCCGTCCGAACGAGGAACACTAGAGAGGCTCTGCGAGCACATCCTTACCAGGTCGAGGTCCCTACTCCTGGAACCAGTCTCCTTCAGCTTTCCTTCTTTTGGGGAATTTCGACGCTGTGGAATGAGCTGCCGGGGAATTTGTTTCCCGACGGCTACAACTTGCAGCGTTTCAAATCTAACGTTCACAGACACTTATCGTCTCGCAGCGCTTCTACAGTGCCATAGGCTTTCAGCCTTCGCAGGAGGTTGACCATAAAAAAAAAATCTTGAAGAACACGAAATTCATGTACGATCTTCCATTGTATTAACGAGTCAGGGCGTTGTCGCTAATGTATCATTTTTTTTCGAACAATGTGTTTGGATGCAATTTTTTTTTGTGAAAAATCTTTACCCTTCCTAAGGGCCAACAAACAAATTTTTATATGGGGTCCCGCCAAGGCACGCCACGCTTCTGCTTGGATGTCTAGTTTCTGAACTAGCAGGCCAAACAGACTGCAGCGTTATAAGTCTGGCTAATTTTGAAGATTGCATTGATTATGGCCAAAAGGTATGCCAAGGCTTTTAGCGAGAGTAGCTTCAATGCTTCGTGATTCGATCCTCTCCAGGAGCCTTACGCACTTTGAAGTCCAGAAGATTAGCTGTGACTTTCTCCACTTTTGTAATGAGTTTTTACAAAAACACGTTCTTCTTTTGTGTGTGAAATCTCGTATGCACGAAAAAAACTACACAAAATTTAAACTCTTTTTGAGACACCAATTTTTACACTTGTTAATTCTTACACCCTAGACTAGAACTAAAAAAATGTAGTCAAGTTGATTGACTCAGTACTTCCCCCACATTACGGTGATACCATTTTTATTATTATTTATTTTATTATTTTCCACAGCATGAAGCTTATAGTCTGAGATCCCTTTGCAAATCATCGCCAGCCTATTATCAATACAACACATTTTTCAGTTTTCCAACCCCCCACCCCCCAACCACCGCAATTTCGCCTACATCCAAAAAAAGTAGGAAAATGAACCGGGGCCCCTAAAACGCCTAAAAAATAAGTTGGATCTGTTTTTGTATTTTTAGTTTTTTGGTTATAGCAGCGCCACCACTGACACGATTTCTAAAAACAACCGTAGGTGTTTTCCATCCTCGCCAAGGTAATAATGCTATGTCGAAATTGCACTAAAATCAATTCCGTCATTTCCAAGTTACACAATACAGAACGATCTAAAGCGATACTCGTATGTATCTACATCACAAAATTCTAAGTGCCTTGGTTTCTGTAATAGGGAAGGAAACGATAGGAAAGACCTAAAAAAGTGTATTATGCCGCTAGGTCTTTCTTTCACAGGCAATGGACAGTCTATTATGAATACAACAAATTTTTCAATTTTTCAACGCCCACCCCCTAACCACCCCAATTTCACCCCCACCCAAAAAAAAAGTAGAAAATGACCAGGATGATCTAAAACGCTTAAAAACGAAGTTTGAGCTGTTTTTATATGTTTAGCTTTTTGATTAGTTCTGCGCCGCCACTGGCACGATTTATAAAAACCATACGCATTTACATCCTCGCCACAGTAGTAATACTGTGTCCAAATTTCATCAAAATCAATTCAACAGTCCTTTGGTTTCTGTAATGGGCAAGGCAATGTTCGGATGAACCTAAAAAAGCTATTTATGTCGCTAGGTCTTCCTTCACAGGTCAGTGAACAGTCTATTACGAACACAACAATTTTTTCAATTTTACAACCCCCCACCCCCCAACCACCCCAGATTTCACCCTCACCAAAAAAAAGTAGAAAATGATTAGGAACACCTAAAACGCCTAAAAACAAAGTTTAAAGAATATTTGAAATTTTTCGTTTTCTGCTAATTGCTCCGCTGCCCATGCACTGATTTTCAAAATTATAGCAGCATTACCTATTACGACCCCACAGCATATTGCTGCCCAAATTTCATTAAATCCATACAGTGGTTGCTGAGATTACGAGGCTAGCAAAACCCCCAACTGACCGACAGACAGACAGACCGACGGAAATGAGTGACGTGGATTTTCGTTATGTAGGTATCATAAAACGTCCCAAAAGCGTGTTATCTCAAAATCGAAAAGTTTCGCGATCACAATTCTCCCCTCACCTATCGGTGTGGGAAGTAAAATACTAATTTGGTTATAATTAAAGTTTGACATCGTATTGCCACCCCACGATAGAACAACAGAAGTAACTACAACTTGAGTCCATTTTTTCAAAACTTTCGACGATTTAACTTATTCGTTTTAAATTTGCAAAAGGAAATCAAGGGTTAGTATATATGTTAAGAGCAAACACCGATTGCGGCCAATGGACGAAAAATATGGCCAAAACGCGTTTTGGCTGCTACCATTTTACCAATGTCCGAATTATCGCTTTCTGACTGTTTAATGTAGACCAGAACGTGTTTTGGCTCAACTACGATTGCCAAAACGCGTCCTGTTCTACTGCGATTGCCATAACGCGTGGTGGATTTTGTGAGTGTCTCAGCTTGTAAACGATACCTCTGGAGCTAGTGTATTCATTTAGTATTTGATCTTTGTGCGGGTTAGACAATAGCTAGAGAGTGCCATGGAAGACCTAAGGTTATGTTTTAATGACGAACTGCAAAAAGTCATAAGTGGTAGCAATGATCGTAGTAATATTTGTACAAGAGAAAGATACGACCAAGTACTCACAAAGGTAAAGGCGTCAGAAGCTTGTAAAAGTAACGGTGATACAATATCTTCGAAACAAAGACAACGATTGAAAAGGTATGATATTTTAAAAATTGGCTATATCGAAAAGCTAATTGAAAGAAGTACAGACGAAACAGCCGAACTGCGTTATTTTTGCATGACCCACGAGTTATTTGACATTATTCATTCCGCTCATGTGGGAGCTGGACATAAGAGATTGTGAGGTATGTTTCTTTCAGTTTTACTTCCCACACCGATAGGTGAGGGGAGTATTGTGATCGCGAAAATTTTCGATTTTGAGATAATACACTTTTTGGGCGTTTTATGATGTGTACATAACGAAAATCCACGTCACTCATTTCCGTCGGTCTGTCTGTCGGTCTGTCTGTCGGTCTGTCGGTCTGTCTGTCTGTCTGTCTGTCTGTCGCGTTTTTCTACCCTCGTAATCTCAGCAACCGCTGCATGGATCGTGATGAAATTTGGGCAGCGGTATGCTGCGGGGTCGTAGTAGGTAATGTTCCTATAATTTTGAAAATCGGTCCATAGGCGGCGGAGTAATTAGCAAAAAACAAAAAAATTTAAATATTGCTGAAACTTCGTTTTTAGGCGTTTTAGGGGTCCCTGATCATTTTCTACTTTTTTTTGGGTGGGGGTGAAATTGGGGTGGTTGGGGGGTGGGGGGTTGTAAAATTGAAAAATTTGTTGTATTCGAAATAGACTACCCACTGACCTGTGAAGGAAGACCTAGCGACATAAATAACTTTTTTAGGTCTATCCGAACATTGCCTTATGCCTATTACAGAAACTAAAGGACTTAGAATTTTTTCCGATGTATATACATACGAGTATTGCTTTAGATAGTTTTATATTATGTAACGACGAAACTGTTCAATTGATTTTAATGGAATTTTGACACAGTATTACTACCGTGGCGAGGATGAAAAATGCGTATGGTTTTTATAAATCGTGCCAGTGGCGGCGCAGAAACAATAAAAAAACTAAAAATATAAAAACAACTCAAACTTCGTTTTTAAGCGTCTTAGAGGTTCCTGATCATTTTCTGCAATTTTTTGGATGGGGGTGAAATTGGGGTGGTTGAGGGGTTGGGGGTTGAAAAATTAAAAAATTTCTTGTACGCATAATAGGCTGTCCACTAAGAAGATCTAGCGACACCAATCACCTTTTTAGGTCCATCCGAACATTGCCTAGCCTATCACGGAAACTAAGGGACTTAGAATTTTCTGTATACTATACGAGAATTTATTGGTTTAAATCGTTGTGTATTTTGTAACGTGGACACTATTAAATTGATTCTAATGAAATTTTGACACAGTATATTGTTACCGTGGTGAGAATAGAAAACGCGTATGTTTGTTAAAAATCTTGTCAGTGGCAGCGTAGCAATAATCAAAGAACGCGACAAGTATGAAAGCAACTCAAAGTCGGTTTTTAGATGTTTTAGGGGTTCCTGATCATTTCCTACCAGTTTTTTGGGTGGGGGTGAAAGTGAGGTGGTTGGGGGGGGGGGGCGGCCGGGGGTTGTAAAACTGAGAAGTTTGTAGTATCGATAATAGGCTGTCCATTGACCTGTGAAGGAAAGACCTAGCGGCATAAGACATTTTTAGGGAAAATAATAAACTGGTATCAGCGTAATGTGTGGGAAGTACTGAGTCAATCAACTTGACTTCATTTTTTATTTTTTTTCACGGACCTAAGATCTACAAGTGCTTTTATTCATTTTAGTTATGGATTCTAAGCTCAGAGGAAATATTGTAACACAAAACAGAAAATAATTGAGATTTATTTATTCGTAGTAGAATATAGAACGTGTTCTGGCAATCGCAGTTGACCCAAAACGCGTTCTGGGCTACACTGAACAGCCGGAAAGCGGTAATTCGGACATTGGCAAAACGGTAGCAGCCAAAACGCGTTTTGACCATATTTTCCGTCCATTGGCCGAAATCGGTGTTTGCTCCTAACATATACATATATTTGTAGCGTGCCTTAGAAGGATTAAGCAAATCGTCATAAATAACCAGGCCAGAGCGGAGTGTTCCGAGTTTGTAATTCGAAGCTGGTGGATGAAATGTTTGTTCTCGGGTTGGGTAAAATTGTGTAAAGATCGCGGGTGTGCGCTCATTATTTTTGCTCGGCTGATATTACAGCCCCACCGCTTCCAAATGGTGAGAATGGCATCAGGTGTTGAGGCACTATAACTTTGTTATGGAAACAAAATTACCACTGAAATAATCATTGATGCTATTAGGGTCATTGGATGCCAACTGGCTACGGTTACACCGAAGACAGAGGCGTATTTCGTATATCCCTTTTTGTACTGGAACACCTAAATTCAAGGAGAAAATGAATACCACCTTACCCGAACAGTCCAGGCCGTAGGGGGTTTTTTGTCCGCAAAAAGTCGGAAAGAAATAAAACTTGGGTGGGATAGTAGACCTTGAATCTACACCTAAATTTGCGAACTCAGGTGTGGGGGGGGGGGGGGGTTAGGGTGAAAATTCTGCTTCGTGACTATTTTTGAAAAATAGCGTCGTTTTGGTTTTCCATTCTACGCTGCGCCAAAGTTAGGAGTTGGGTATTTGTGATTTTTAATAAAATCAGAATTTTGTGGCGGATTAAGTCGAAGACACATTTTCTCTTTATAAAGGTATAACATTTTTCATTTCTCTGGTGTTATCTGCGGCTGCCCAAACTCAACACATTAGGGCTTATAAAAAGGTATGACAGTTAGGCACACATCTGAAAACTGAAGATATATATGAAATATTTTTATTTTTTAGTTAAGAAAACTTATAGCACCAGAAGCATGATCTATGAAACAACACCTATAGACATGTAGGTACCTATCTACATTAATGTAGAACTTCAAAGAATAATCAGATATAATTGCATACACGCCAGTTAAAAAATCGATATTTTTATAGTAAAAAACCTTCGAACATTAAAGCTGGATAGAATTAACATTCAGTCAAAGAATAGGGACAATGAGGGGTATTATTTCTCCTCAACGCTAACAAAGTATTTCGGTTCACATCACGAGATATGTTGTCAGATCACCCCTCGATATTTCCTATTACAATTGTAGGAACCCGCATATTTGTCACTTGAATACACAAATGTCAACGCATTGTGTACAATATGGCAACGCCGGCAGTCATGCTCATTCAGTTGTGAATGGAGAACCACACGTGACCGAGGCTCTCGCAGCCGATTGGCTTGGCTCCCGCTACTGATTGGTTAGCGGTTCCCTGATCGCTCTGGTTATTCGGATATCAGATGTTTATTGTTAATTCTATCCACCTTTAATATTCGAAGTAGAGAACTAACACGCCTAATCTCAACTGAAGCCAAACGCGGTACGAAGTATAAAATCCTTTAAAATATGATATGCAACGTCTGAATAATATACTTTCTTTGGGGTGGCACTATTGGGGTCTATGGCGGTATTTGATACACTTAGGCCCGATTTTATCAACACGCATATTTAACAACGACTTTGACAAAGCTTTTCTATTGGATGTTATTTAGCAAAAGCTTTCTATTGGGTATTGAGGGCTATGTTAATAAGTATCATCCAATAGTATTTTATCAGTATTGAAAACAAAACGTCAAAACTGGATGACACTTTTGTCAAAAATGTTTTAGAATTCATGGATCAAAATCATAGCAGCATATCAACAAAGCGATTAATTTGCAAATTAATGCCACATTTCTCATGTTTACATTATAATTATTTTATAATTACTAATTGCAAACTGCGATAATTTGTGACAGAATCATAAAAGTACCTAGTATCAATCACAGTAACTACCTTATTTAATAATTACAAATCCCACGTCCGTCAGTCAGATGGATTATAGAAAAAGAATATACATACTTTTATGAAGAATCAATCTTTCATTTACTGGATGCATGTTTGTTATATACTATCTTATAGAAATATATTATTCACAGAGGATCTAAAGACGCAGCATTTATAATTTAAAATATAAGATTATATTATGGGAAGCTAAATAATGAGCTTTGCCGTTCTGGCTAGGCAACCAGTAATGCACATGTACGCTTGGAAAATAGCTTGCCTAACAGTTAAATCGTTTGTTTAACTTTTGAAATGTAACAGAGTGCTATGTTTACCCCCTTTTACTATAAAACAAAGATGTATTGCATGTATTTATAATTATTATCGATAGTAAATTGATCCAAATAATGCAATGAGTGAATTTCTTGTCATCATATCATTTAATACAGCATGAAACCAGCGATCAAATAGAAATGGAATCTGGAATCTGATTTGTTGAGATTAGCAATTGCTAAACTTTTGATTAAACAAGAAAATGCAATTTTTCACCCATTTAGGGTGGAAAATCAGACTGGAAAAGATGCTAGATGATTTACAATGCTCGATTGTATATAAAGTATGTCATTTTTGAGCTTTTTGAGGTCAACTTCAAGAGAAATCAATAATTTTCAGAGTACTTTGACAGATGCATGTTCTTGAAAGGGCTGCTCTGACTGGCCAAAGTCTTTGTTAAATTGCGCATGTTGATAAAATCGCGCCTTACCTTAATTATTAATTAACTAGTAAGTATCCTAAAATACGCAATCTTTGTTCCTAAAAGCAGTTACGGAACAAACCTATACAATCAATCGAAATATAGCAATATTTGCAAACTTACGATTCGGTCGACATTTAGCCAGTAATGGTAAAATAGAAATTGTGCCACTAATCTGCTATCTGTAAGATATGATACTCATTACGCACCATACTACTTTGTTTATATGGGATATAAAAGCTAAATGAAACCAATGTATCATATTTTTCAAACGTTTATTTTTTAATATAATTATCAATTAATATACACGGACAGCATAGCTTACACAATATGTGTAACATCTGTCTAGGTCATTGTAAAAATTTTAATCCATAATTTACAAAAGTCACCAGAGTAGCTCTTACAATGTTGACATGGAAAATATACATATAAATATATGTAACATAGTCAACTACCAACAAAAGTAAATTTTCTAACTAATGCATGCATTTACTGAATATTACAAGCAGTCAGTTTTGAGGGAATATAGATTTCTTTTATATACAATACAGGAAACAGGTCACTGCGATTTGAATAAAGATCTGGGACGGACTTAAAAATATTTCCAAGATTATCTGCTTAAAATTTCTAAGTACAGCCTGATTGTTTGGTGAGTACTTGTGTATTAATTTTACCCACAAACGCACATCTCAGCCGCGTGGATTCAAGGTCAACAACCCCACGTAGTAGAGAGATTGGCAACCGGCAGCGATCTACAGGCGTGCATCCATGACGTAAAAGGTTAATTTAATTTACTACGTTTACGTGGGGTTTCGAATAAATAATTCTGACAAATTAATGTTTTATTTTAAAATAACAGGATCATTAATGTTCACCTATTAATTTTTTGTCTTTAAAATAGTTTGCGGAAGCGGTACTTCTGCCACTTCCATGGACCGCACACCACTGGCACGCCTTCAAAATGCATTGCATTTTATAATTTCGAATTTGCAATTCGAAGTGTTGAAATTTATTAGTAATATATTTCCCTTCTGGTGCTTTAACGAAGCAGTATTATATTTTTGAAAATCGCTCCAGTAATGGTGGAGCAATAAGTAAAACCATTGATTAACATAAATATGTTATTTATGTTAATCAATGGTAAAACGCAGAAAATAAATGATAAAAACTTCTAATTTCCCGAAAATTTCCATTAGGGGTTGAGGTAAGCCAATATTTTTGCGACGTTAGTACCAATTTCATCCACAAATCCCATAGTAATCAATAACAAGTCATCTATAATTGGCAACAAAAGTTATTTTCGTTGTCTTGTGTCAGGACATTAGCCAAAACTGACCACTTATAAATATCAGATTATATAAATTAACAAAGTCTGGTGACTATTTCACTTTAATGAGATATCCTAAACCTACCAACAAAATCAAAATGCAGCTATAAAATTTCTTACAAAAAACCATTTGTTTAACAATAAAAATTGTCAGATAAAAGCTGGCGACGTGTAAAGAGATTTAAAAATAAAAAAGAAAACTAGAGTTCTATGATGTAAATATAAATTGTCCGTAAAAAAACTGCAGACTAACATTCTGCAGATAATAACTGATCTGCCTCAGTGTTAAGAAAAGTGCATAAAAACATTGATCAAAAAACTATTCACAGGTTAATATAGATTATTTCATATCCGAATAATATAAATTTTCCTAAGAGATTCTCCATCTAATTTTCCATAGATTAGGGGCCATTATAGTGGAAAGTAATAGAAACGACGGTTTTTAGAAAAACTGACTTCTGTAGCATGATGCACGATACTAATCAAACAAAAAAAGGGAGCAAAAAATCAGAGCAGGCAATGAGTACCGTCACTTTACACAAATTTATACATGAATAATAGTTTTTTTTAAAGCGATCTACTAGTTTTTTTGGGGCTTTCTAAGCTTTCTTTGAGATTAAGATTAAGCACCAATTTACAAAATAAAAAAAATCGTATTTTTGTCTCAGCCCACCTCGCTATGTACATCTCTGGATTTTTGATGGTCAGTTAATAACAATATAAAATTTGTCTTCGGGACAATCGATTTAAACCTCAATGCGCTAATTTCCTTTAGGGCTCCAGCTCCCTTAGGAAAACTTTTCGCAACAATTTAATTATAGGTAGTTTTAAGAGTAGAATCAGATCCAGGCATCTAAGAAGTCAATTAATGACGTCCAGTATGTATATTTCAATGAAAGTTAAAGTAGAACTGTTTGTCTGAAGATACCTGAATCGTCTTCAAACAAATTTTATTAACCTATTTGTATAACATAATCTCTTCCGAGACTTGCACACAGGATAACTTTTATAAACGCTTAAAAATAGAAACGTTCCTGTAGGAACCGTTTCTTAAACATCGTCACTTCCGAAGAATCTTTTATCAGCGGTTTTTATGGTGAATAGATCGCAACATTAGTGTATTTCTATTTGGATTGTATGGTAGTAAATACAAATGAGATGCCTTAAAACCTGTCACTGCCTAGGTATCTTGTGGACTCACTTGTTTTCGCAACCATAAAGGAGGCATTGGGCTTAAACTTAAAAGCCTACATGTTGTTGTGTATACGCGATTGGCAAGCTGGGATCTAGAATACAGATATAAAAGCAGAGTTGCCAGCTGTGCCGATTTTCCCCAAAGTGGCGATTTCAAAACCGAGTTAGCGAAAAAAAATGGTAGCTGGGCGATTGGCGACTTTTGGTGTCGTAAAACACACAGTTTTGGCCCATTTAATTTTCTAACTTCCATTTCATTGGTTTTCCCCTCAAAACTAAGAGCTAGCCGCATGAAGCGACAATATTGCCAGTTGTTTTACAATTGACACTTTGACCATAGAGACTCTTCAAGGAGAGAACAGGCAAGTGAAATTGATGGACCTTCGTTATCGTCATTGAGCATCATTTACCTATTTCTTATTAATTAGCATGCCCAAAATAACGATAGTCACGAAATTCGTTATTTCTGGTGGTCCAAAAACGCCCCAATGTCTCAAAATAAACATTCTTTGAAAAGCTGAAGTAGATTCGCAATTAATAAATGACCCTTAGAAGTTTTAAAATAAATTGATACCGCTGGAAAGTTGTTCCAATCAGATAGACATAAGAGTTAATACTGAAATCATTTTATTGAAATACAAAAAATAAACACTTGGTAATGTTTGTGTGTGTGTGTGTTGCGTGAAGCTAGTAAGCTGTGTGTTGAAACAGTCCCATACCAGTTTTGATGCAATCTCCTCTTGGGAGTCCGAGAGGATTACAATAGACCAGAGACTTAGACCTTAGGTTCTACAATATGACCTAAACCACAGGCTAATCACAGGACAATTACAGTTTGACATATTTTTGCAGTTCCATCAAAGCTCACCCTCACCTACAGAATATTATGTCATACTGGGCGTTTCGGTTTTGACAATTTTCACATTCACCACCACAAAGTCGCCATTTTTGGCGATTTTCGTGCCAAAAGCTGGCTACAAGCATACTTATAACCTGTCAATATGCGATCTCGCTTTGAGCAATACGTCAATGCGCACCACCGAAACTGCTATCGTGTCAAGTAAATGTCAACCGTCATCCCATCCAAATTTTAAGTTCAAACGACGAAATTACCAAAAAAAATATAGAAGAATGCATGCTGCTGCTGAGAATGAACCCATAGATGTACAAGAAGAAGAAGCAAATCATCGAAAGGCAAACGAATATAACAGTCCAAAAAGAACAGCAGAGAAATTAGGTTAGCAAAATTTTAGTGTATACTTCAATGCCAATACCTCGCACAAGGCGTAGCCTTTGAGGTGGCAATATTTGTATCACACAGTACAAATAAATGAAAATTAAATGAAATTATGCCTGGCTGTGAATGTAGGATGTTTGAGAGGTTAGGTGTCTCTTTTTTAGCTGTTGGCGTATATGTACCTTCATCTCTTTTAGTCGCATTTGAGATATCGTACTACAGATCCAATCTTGACAATCGTGTATATGATGTTCAAATAACAGTAATTTCGAGATGCCATTCAATATATTGGAGGGTATTTCATAAAACTGGAGTTTAGATGAAAAATATTGCAAAGGCGCAGCTATACCTTGTTACCACAATTGATGGCACCAATGTCATGCGTATATCTAGGTGGTTTGGACGATAGATGGTGCATTGGAGACACTCATTCACAGCATTTGCATACACTGATTTCAATAAAATTTGCGAACCTGTAGTAGATTTGGTAAAAGGGCGCGTAACAACATTGCTTTGGTAAGCTTGTGTGCCAGTCCGGCCCTGTCCGCCGAGCGTAGATGCGAATTTTCGAATACCTACTTCGAGAAAAAACGACAGCGTCGCGAGTTTTCGCGATGGCGAGAGGATACAATATAAGGCGATCGAAACCAGAGTTAACATCTCTAGAGGCAATGCAAACAACAAAATGCACAGGTCGCTGACCAGCTAACATGTAACGGAAATTTTGACAGCTTGAGGGCTTTACCAGTGGCGTACGATTTTATATTAAAATTGGATGTTCATTAATAGATTCAATTATTACTGTGATGTTACAAACTGATACAATAAGTTGTATTAGTATTTAGCTATACTTATGCCCATATGCACCGTAAGTCAGTTGCGCGATTAATTACGTAAACCTGGTTTAGTTAATTTGTTCACTATGCACCGCAAACTGATAATTTTGACACTGTCACTGTCAAAACCATCGTTTAGTTAATCTCTTGACGGTGCATGGCTAGATGCCAAAGATTAGCAAAACGTGATTAGGGAACTAGGATTAGAATCGCCAAACGGTGCATACGGGTGTTAGAGAGTTACTCTTATTATAACTTGATTGTAACAGTTGATAATTTATTATTACCATGAAGTGTTTCCCCATATTTTACGCTACTGAAAACCAAAACAAAACCTATACTAACCTATGATAAGTGGTGTTCACCGATTCGTCGCTATTGCAGCAAACTATGCACTTTTTATTTCGTCCCATCATGCAATTATGACAATATTGTTCATAAATAATTTAATTCACACCACAAATAGTCACAAAGTCACTCAAATATACACTAAAACAACAAAAATCTCAACATACTCAATAACCACAACTACAATGACAGCCACATGACAGCTTTAGGGGACGCCGATTGTAGGTTGCCAGATTTACGACATATTAGAAGTTATTGCGACATTCCGCTATGAAATTTACCATTTTTGAGATTTCGTTAAATCAATACAAATTATCTTCACGTAAATCATTTACATTGCAAGTATATTTTAATGTATAGTTAAATACCCAGTTAAATACTTTGAGGAACATGTGTTCAAACTGCGGAAACTGCCAGATTTTGAAGAAACTGGAAGGTTCTTAAGCGGACGAAGAAGAGTGGCAATAGCGCTATAGATGTTGGCTGGCCAATATTCAAATTAGGCTCCCTCTAGAAATGTTAACTCTGTGATCGAAACAGTCAAGCGGGCAGAGTTAACAGTAAACATGCGAGACGTAATCCGCGAAATACCGGTGGCGCGTGCAAAATAAATGGACATTGACATAAATTAGTGAGTGAAGGACAAATATAAATTAGTGTAGTGACTGTAAATAGATTAGACTGATAAGTAATAGGTTAGGCGTAATGTATATAGTTCGTGTAAATAAATAGTTGAATCCGTACCAAGGGTTTTACTGCCCAATCAAACTAAAGACTTGTAACACTTGGATTCTTTTGAGCCATCAATCGTGATAACAATCTACATATAGGGGAGGGCAAGAAAGGAGTTCTCCTTGTGACGTCCCACGCTAAACGTTTTCAAAATATTGGATAACATCTTTTGCCTGCGTCCTCGTATGAAAAAAAACCCTAGCTACTACACATCACCAGCTTCAATATGATGGAAGTCTTACAAATATGGTCACGCGATCTACGTGAGTTTTCTGAAGTTCGAGTTGAAATCAATACACACAAAAAGGATCGAAACAAAACGATATACAGATGTTTGTTATTGAAAAAGTTGCAGTGTCAACATCCATCGATTAGGTATAAATTATTTTCCAGAATACGAAATGTACAATAATTAAATTGATTATTCATTTTTCAGGCCTTCGGGGCCAATGTTCTCCTCCCTGGGTTTCGCGCCACCGAATATCGTTAAATTCTGCGTTGATTCTGCCAGCGCGTTTATAGGATCTTTGACAGTCCGCGGCAGAAGTTTTAGCCTTGGCCTGCCTGTCGTATCTGAAAAGGAATATCTAGTTATGAACAATTTGTCCAAGAACCACCTGGGCTCCCAAGCAGGGTGCTGAGATTCTATGTGTGCATTCACTTGTTGTTATTAATAAAATAGGGTGGAAGTCTGCTGTCAAAACAGCGTTGGGAGTCATGGTGGCCTCTCAAAATGGACTGGTAATCTATTGTACTGAGACTCAAAAGTCGTAAATCATTAAGCTATACCTTGTTACCACAATTGAAGCCACCAACGATATGCGATATCCAGATAGCTTAACTGGTGAAAGCAGCGGAGTCCAAATCTGGCGGTCGTGGGTTCGAGTCTCGCCAGCCGCCGACTTTTTCCGACATTTTTGGTACGAATTTAACATTAAGAAATCCACATGCGTATGTAAGCACGAAAATAAAAGAAATTTAATCCCCCATACACAGAGGTATACAGGGTGAGTTTTTAGTACCGGCTCGGTCGATAACTCCACTACTGTAGAAGATAGCGAAAAAAGTTGTACATTAAAGTTATAGCGATGGATATGCTCCTTGCTCAGAAAATATTTTGATTTATACAGGGTGATCCATAACTACGTGGTGATGCAAACATGTATTTTTTAAATGAGACACCCTATACATTATCCCATTTTTAGATTCTACTAATAATTTCTCTTCTCAAGATATAAGGTATTATAACATTATACAGGGTATTTGAAAAGTTATGACCATTTTTATATCCAAATCGCTGTCAAACGAACGTACTGTATATCAAAAAGTAATAAATCAAAAATAATTTTCTTACATGGAAAGATTAAAAATATTCTCTAGTTTTAAAGTCGGCTATAAAAAAAGCCCGCGACGCATATTCGTATACAGGGTGATGTAGAATGCAAAATCCATATTTTCTCTTTTTTTTAAATGTAACCCCCAATATTTTATTATACCAAAAAATTGCTTTTAATATGCTCTTTCAGCTTTATATAGCACTTGTTGTACTTACCTCCATCAGTTTCCGGAATATTTCGATTTTTCAGTAAATTTTAAATATAGCTTCTATTTATGTACTGAAAAATATTTATTTTGAGAAAGTACTATCGAATTTGTTTTTTATTTAACGAACAACTAAATTATAAGGGCATGATAGTATTTGATGAAGTCAAAACCCTGAATCATCGAGATAATAAAGTCAAGATTGCTGAGGAAACAATTTTGTAGGCATGATGAATGCTGCTCAATAATTCCGTACTGTGTGAAAAACGAGCTTTAAAAATTAATTTTTCCATTGAGGGTATTTAGGAGAATCTTTGAGAAATTGCCTGCTTGGCTCTAGAATATATGAACTATGATCACCAATATCCAGAACGGAGGCACTCTAAAACTAATGCGTTTGAAAGATTGAAGAATCGTTTTATTTGCCCTGTAACTTTTAATATTTCATAGCCTACCTGAGAGATCTGCTTGACAATTATGCATGACGTCTATAAAATTGTTTCCTCAGCACACTTCTCACTCTCTCTCTCGTTAGTTCAGTGTTTTGACTTAATAAAGTAATATAATGGCCTTATGTTTTAGTTGTTTGTTAAGCAAAAATAAAATTTGATAGTGTTTTCTCAAAATACAAAAAATAGTAGATAAATAGGAGAACGTATATTGAAAATTTGTAGAAAAATCGAAATGTCTCGGAAACTAATGAATGCAGCCATAACAAGTGCTATACAAAGATGAGAGAGCATATTAAAAGCAATCCTTTGGTATAATAAAATATTGGGGGTTACATTTAAAAAAAGAGAAAATCTAGATTTTGCATTCTACATCACCCTGTATACGAATATGCGTCGCGGGCGCTTTTTTATAGCCGATTTTAAAACTAGAGAATATTTTTTATTCATCCGTGTACAAAAAATCATTTTTGATTCATCACTTTTTCATATACAGTACGTTCATTTGCCAGCGATTTGGATATACGAATGGTCATAACTTTTTAAATATCCCGTATAATGTAACAATACTCTATATTGAAAGAACGGAAATCATTAGTATAATTTGAATATGGAATAATATACATATAGGGTGTCTCACTTAAAAAATGCATGTTTGCATCATTACGTAGTTATGGATCACCCTGTATTAATCAAAATATTTTCTGAGTAAGGAGCATATCCGTGGCTATAACTTTTGTATACAACTTTTTTCGCTATCTTCTACAGTAGTGGATTTATCGACCGAGCCGGTACTAAAAACTCACCCTGTATGTGCCAGCCCCACCGACTATTAAAACAAATAGACACCTTTACTCATTCATGGATTTCAGTTCTTCTCATTGCACACATGAGTCGGGCCACCGACTATTAAAACAAAATTTAATAGTCGGTGGCCAGCCCGAACGAGTGACATCTAGACCAAACACGGTCGGAGATTAATACCGTACCCATCAGACCACTTGATGTCGTAGATGCGAGCCGTTGGTGGTACCTCTGTTTTATGGTCTGTGGTGGTACCAGAAGATGGCGCGAGAAACTCTACGGCGGACGGAATGGTCTCGCGTAGATCTAGTCGGCGCTTTCGAGGTTGAGTTGACAGGGCGATCGTAGCTTAATTGGTGGTAAGCTGGAGGTCGTGGGTTCAAGTCCCCTCGGTCGCCGAATTTCTCCGACATTTTCTGGTACGAATTTAAACATTACTTATGATCCGCTTGCATTCCTTTGCTGCCATCTATTGTGATAAAAAGGTATATATAGGTGTTCGATCTCTAAGAAAGTTCAGTCGCAGCTGCATATGAAAATGAAGCTAAAAATGAAGCGGTTTTCTAGTGATGAGGATCTTCTAGAGGCTTGGACCCACGAGGTCACTAGTGACCCTTGGCGGAACTGGTTTAAAGAGTTAAAAATAAAATAAAAAAGCTGTATTTTTTAATTTTGCTAGTATGTACCTTTTGTATAAAACGTCTGTGTGAAATAAATAGCTCTTTGCTGGATAACTGTTTGTGTATAAACAATATTATATACCTTTAAATATGCTTCGGGTTTAGGCCTATTCTTGATTCACTTGCTAAAATATTGAGAACTATGCCACTGTTCCCCGTGTGGGGGCGGGTTAGAATATCTCTCATCGTATATCCTGCGTGTCGTAAAAGGCGACTAAAAGGAACCGAACTACTGTCGGTATAAACAGTAACCTCTTCTCAACCAACAGCTTTGGGTGGACGAGTTGACAAGAGTCAGGGCAACTCCTTGTCCTTTGGAGTGAGAAATTGCCCCTAAAGGCGGATGAACCAGTAGATACCATCTGGTCAACGGCATGAGGATGTAGAAAGCAAATGGAAAACTACTGCATTAAAGATCTTAAAGATATCCCAAGAGAAACTCGTAAAATGAGTAAATGCATTTTAGGAGTTCACAACATGTCTGTTAAGACATTGTGACTATATGTATGATGATGATGATGCCGCTGGTGTCCAACTGTATCTACATAAACCGGCAGACACCCTTATTTCTATCGGGTAGCGATTGCTTATTGGTTGGCTTACAACCATCATGATTATTATCTTTCTGAATAAAGAGACATTTGGAAGTTTTTATCCTAAAGTTAACGGTTTCTGAGTTACAAATTAGAGTTCGGAGAACCCAACCATTGTGATTGCGAACCCTGAAAAAAACTCACGATTCTTTGAACATATTGACACATTTAACGTCCAACCTTTGGTTTTTCAATTGTTAATCAAAAACTTACACCGTTATTCTCAACACATCTCAATGGGCAACAGATGAGAGATTGCTTCCAACAATTGTCTAAAGCTTTTATAGATGGTAAGAGAATACTTCCACATCAATATCATTCGCTTGTTACATTGTTTTTTCAAGTTTGGCTATTTTTGAGCCTATCCGATCATTAAATATTATTCAACTCGAAAACGACAAATTCTTAAAGATGACGTGTTGATTCTCTTTCACTTTTGCTAAGATCAGTTTTTTAAAATCACCCGCCGCTACTTTACCAGAGGATGTTTATTTTTATCATTAACGGTAGTGAACGCACACATAAACTCCCAAATTTGCTAGAATGATCTGCTCAGAGTGCTAGACAGTACCCGCTATGTTCCATGATACAATACTCTTTGAATAGACGCGCACGTAGGATACAGACTTGTTTTTAATCTCTATATTCTCCAACCAGTGGGTTTTCTTCTGTCTATACCCAACACAAACGCATTTCCGCGCTCCTATCTCTATCAAAATCTAGTTATAGGGCTATAATTTTGTAACCTTTAAGCTCGAGACATTTTCTGTCACTAAACACAAGTAGAATTCTATAGCATTATATCTGTCCCAACAATATGTTTACCGAGTATGAAGTTGCGCATAAAGAGGACCATACAACATGGCTTGTCAAAAAACATAATAAGTGTTTATTTCATTTATTTATTTGTAACAACTACTTTACACTGTCAAGAAATTGACCAAATTTGTGACCTTGGAGAAATTCGTGAAGAAATTGACACATAGGCGTAGTTAAGTCCCTGAATCTGGGGGGGCTTAAGTCTCTGGATTTGGGGACTGCCCAAGATACACAATAAGCTTAACAAAACGAATTGTTCTTGGATTTTTGGGAGGGCTAATTTCATTCTTGGGGGGGCTTAGCCCCCCAAGCCCCCACCGAACTACGCCTATGAATTGACATGCGTAGAACATTCATGAAACGTCCCGTCAAAATTTGGAGTTTTAGCTCTCACTGAAGGCACTGCAGAGAGCTTATGCCTCTGTCTGTCCATCCGTCCATCTGTCCGTATACAAAAGATAGCCAAAACTACAGGTGCTAGAGAAAGACTAAATACAGTTTCGGAATCAACATGAAAAACTAGTCCGGGAAAAATCCGGTTTGGTCAATATCGCTTCCGGTTAAAAAAAATTGAATGAAATCATGACAGGTAACTGACCACGTATTATGACGGTGTATTGATATGTTCCTGAAGCACAGGCAGCGTAGCCGAGCGGTTAAGACGCTAGGCACCAGTCCGAAAGGGCGTGGGTTCGAATCTCACCGCGGTCAACTTTTTTTTCTTTTTTTAAGATTAAATTGTTAAATTTGTTGATTACTAGTCCGGAAAAAATCCGGTTTTGTCAATATAATAAAGAAATTAAATTTGTATACCAACAAATTCGACAGCGAGAGCGCCGTTTGAATTTACTCAAGTACATTCTTTCCTACTTTAATGTAAGGCACATAATCGACACAGTTGAAGGAATTAATCTGTTGAAATCTGCTGGAGTTTTGTTATACAAGAAAACAATTAAAGTAGGAATGTATGAAGACCTGATGGCCACCATGAAGTCCATAAAGGAGAACCGAATGGTTAGTGCAATAGTTTATAACTAAATTATTGTAATGTCAACTTTATATGCCTATACCTCAAACAAGATGTAACCTTCGAGGTGGTAATATTTTTATTTTGAGTAGCACCTAACAATACGTTAATCAATGGTAGAAGAAATAATAAATTGTATCAGAACATGTTATAATTTATTTTAAATAAATTTTTGGGGAATTCTAGGGATATTTGGTGCTGCCAACATAATCTCGGATATTCGTCTGACAGAAACTGAATCCTGGTACACAGCGGGTACTGTACCTACCTTGATGCAACATAAATGATGATACAAAGCAACGATTATCATTTTTTAAACGCCGTTGATACAAAGCGATACATAGGTTTGGACCAGTGTCCGTAATACAAGCTTCGTCGAATGCTAGGTTCATCAAGCCACTCGTGAAATGATGCATGTGCTATTCGCCCGGTGATGAAGTTATTCAGCGACAGTTTTTCAGGACTCGCCCAACACGTAGCAGCTCCTGAGGATTTCATCACGCTTGACGAAACGTCAAGAAGCGAACCTCACCGGCGCCAATGTGGCAGATCGTATCGATGCCGGCCGAATAGCCGAAGAACCACTAATTCATCATGTACGCGAAAGTCTTACACAATACAGTAATTTCAAGTTTGGCGGGAGACCCAATAAAATGTGTCTTTGGGACTTATTCATTATTTAAAATCATCTTTATTAAGTATTATATCTTAACAAATTAACCTATTAGACTATACTGTGTAAATAATCTAGCATAAAATGAAAATAACACAAAATACATCTTCATCATATCGCTATTGAATGAAATAAGAGTAAAATCGACGGAATTTGGTTTATCCGGTTATCCAAAATAGTTATCCTGTTGAAGTTCTTCGTATTCCTTCCTTCAGGTAGTGTTTGGTTGGCTCCAAAGGATCACAGATATGGAATGTTTGTTATACACATTAATTACTTTCGTGAATCACGGAACATACCAAAATTTAACAATAGTCCGTGAGCGTTTTTGTTAACAAATTAGTTGCAAAATGTAATTCTATAAAAATATCCTTGGTCTTTTTTTCAAAAATCGCTAATCGAAACAACGTATTCGAGAAAAAATATTTTACGGAACAAGAGATCATTTCCTATTTCCAAATAGAGGAAAAATTTGATTCCAGCTTCCAACCAAGAAAATTCATTTCGATATCTTGAGAAAGGATTTTTTACATATTTAATTTATATAAGGACTTTCTAGGATCAATCGACAGACGTCATGGCAAGTAAATTTTTATACATTTTATTGTAATATTTATGTAACTTTTAATTATGCCTAATAATAATTGAAAAGCACAATCACAAGTTCACCTTATTCATCAACAACAAAATCTGATATCTGATTAAGTTCCAACTTATACACACAGAACAATCAAAACAACGTTTGTAATTAAAAAAGTGCAGTTTTATCGGCGTTACATTCTGCAAAAAATAATAGCTTTCCAGAATAACTTAAAGAATATACAAGATGATTGTAATATTATTCATTTTTCAGGCCGTCAGGGTCATTTTTTTCTTCCCTCGGTTTTGCCCCACCGAAAATCTTTAAATTCTGGGTGGATTCCGCCAGCGTGTTAATAGGATCTTTAATGCTCCTTGGCAGGAGCTTTAGTCTCGGCCTACCAGAGGTATCTGAAATCGAATTACTCATAAATTCACCAACCAACCCATTTTGGTCCCATCACCACTTATTTATGATTAATATTCAAAAAATATGTGTCTAGGTGTCTCATAAAAGACACGTCACGAAAAAGTATTATTATTATTATTATTACCATTTTAATGAGAGTTGAGCCAACAATGGCTATAAACTCAGAAACTGTAAGAAAAAAAGGTAAAGTACGTTGTACAACATTAAAAAAACTTAAGAGCTAAGGGTCTTATCTAAATTGTTCTTAAAACAGTTCACACTCCCGGAGTTAACTACATAGTCTGGCAAACTGTTCCAGTGCTCAAAGATTCTGTCTGACAGAAAATGCATGTCGCACGGTTGTCCTGAAGGCTTCCTTTTGCAGTTTGTAGTTATGACCTCGAGGATTATTAGTGCTCAGTTTGTAAAGATGGGATAGATCTATACCACGAATGGCTCGGAACGTGATAATCAGGTCACCGCGACGGCGTCGGTCAGAAAATGAAGTTAGACCGAATATTCTGAGCCTCTCGCTATAGTCCGGGCGAGTTGCGCCATACGGGATACGAGTCGCTCTGCGTTGCAGAGATTCCAGGTCATGGTCGCGAACAAGGATTGGACACCAAACTGGCCCAGCAAATTCCAACAGAGGTCTGACATATGTTTTATAGAGAAGGCCACACGTCGAGGTGTCGCAACCATTAAACGACTTCTCTAGTAGGTAGATGAACCTTTTGGTTTTGGAGCATATGTGGTTCACATGGTCAGACCAAGTTAAAGTAGTGTTAATAATTACTCCAAGGTCGCAATGACTACTGACAGCGGGAATCGTCTCATTAAGGAGCGAGAAGCTCATCATTGGGTTGTTCTTACCAATGTGTAGAATGCAGCATTTAGATGCGTTCATGGGTAGGTTCCAACCCCTTGACCAATTTGCGATACAGGTGAAGTCATTTTGCACAGGTTAAAGGGTTGACAAAAAGTTTGGTATCGTCAGCATACCAGGAATAGGTCGAATTGAAGACGCTAGAGAGGTCGCAAGTGTACAGGATGAACAACATTGGTGCGAGGACAGAGCCCTGCGGCACACCACTAATGACAGGTCTTCTAGAGGAAATATTGTTGCCAACTTTAACTACAAAATCTCTTTTGGACAGAGATTTGTAAAAAAATAAACTGAAATTGAAGGAGATCTGGACCATGATGAAAAAAAAAAAGAATTTTAAATCTATGTTTTGATTCGCAGTTATTCTTCCAGCTTCTATAGGGGGTGGTCCTCAATGACATGCTACAGTTCAAGAAAATAGTTTTCGAGTTCTTTTGAAGAAAAAACCTTCATATAGTATTTGTATTGCAGGGTAAGAATTACATTCAAGAATAACAAAACTAACGAGACGCGAGAGCCGGTGGCGCGTATTTGATTTTGATGTCGAAGAAGCCATTTTCGAAAACCTTGAATGGTCTCGTTTGACGTTGAAACAGCATATTTCGGCTGTCCCAAGGAAAAACACAGCATGTGCATTTTTTTCATATATTAAGGTTTTGATGAATTTGTACATATACTGGGCGATGATCTATCTGTTTAAACAGTCAAAACTTCAATATATACCGAAATAACGGAGATTTTGACAAAACCCAGTATCTACACAACAGCAATAATTATCAAAATTCCAAAACACAGTATCTGCGTGCCAGCTAGATATTAGGTGCTTTCCTTTTACATCTGCAGTAACTCAGATCACTTAAAAATCAGATGACTCAGCTCAGTTGGAAACTTCAGATGCTCAGATGAGTTAAAGGAACGTTTTTGTGCAGTTAAATGTCATTCCTCGAAATTTTGTAATATGCTATGGTTCTATAGTCTGTCGATCCTTTCATAACCTATTTTTTTACGTTTTTCGTAGCTCACCATACACTATCGACTATCCATACACCACAAAACCCGCCAAAATTAAAACTTACAAAAAATTCTAACCTCATTTATTGATTTATTTGACATTTAAATGATCTGAGACAACTGATCTACCTTTCGAGCTTGTGCAGATGGGCTTAAGTGGGGGTAAAATATCTCACTTTAGTCTCAGATTCAGAAGACAAAAGGAACGTACATTGAAATGAGTCATGACGTCACAAGTGAGATTTATCAGATAAATCAGGTAAAAGGAAAGCGCCTATTAAAACACACTAAATGCACCAGCCAATCAGGGATCATCATTTTGTAACGGCCATTGTAGATGCTGTGTTTTGACATTTGTTTGAGTAGGGTTTTAGTTTGTTTTGGCGGCTTAAACGGTAGTATTTTTGAGAGGCTAACTTGGACGAAATAGACAATTAAAGGTGCCTACTGCGGTATGAATGCAGAGAAAAAATCTACTAGAATCGGGTATCTAGTACCTAAAATGGAAAACATTAATCATCGTGCGTTTTGGCCAAATCTTCTTGAAACTGAGCAATCGTGTGATCTGAATCATAATCATCTTAGTCACAATGTCTTAACAGACATGTTGTGAACTCGTAAAATGCATTATGTCGGAGCTAGAGTGTTGCCGACACTAATATTATCAATAGTTTCTCACGTTTCTCATTTTACGAGTTTCTCTTGGGATATCATAAAGATCTTTAATGCAGTAGTTTCCCATTTGCTTTCTGCATCCTCATGCCGTTGACCAGATGTATCTACTGGTTCAGCCGCCTTTAAGAACAATTTCTCACCCCAAGGACAAAAACGTGTCCTGACTCTTGTCAACTCGTCCACCCAAAGCTGTTGGTTGAGAAGAAGTTACTGCTTATACCGACAGTTGTTCAGTTACTTTTAGCCGCCTTTTACAACACACAGGATATACGATGGGAGATATTCTAACCCGCCTCCACACGGGGGAGACAGGTAGTAGTAGAATAGAAACCAGGCTAGCCAGCGTTAGAATTTAATTTTTGTTAATTTTTAGATTAGAATAAATGTTCATTTAGAATAAGCATTGTGGTATTTATTTATAAAGAAGAGTATTGTTCAAAGAAGAGTATTGTTCGTCGTGCAGTACGGACGTGTTTTTCAGTTGCTCTGTTATTGCTGCTTTTTTTTCATAGTAATTGGTATAATTCGTGTGAAATTTGGGTAGTACTGAAGGATATGTTGCAGTTTTGCTTCATTCCAAAAAAATGGACTTGAATTTTCGACAACCGGTGAATAGAAGGGGTAGTGGTAGTTCCACCAGTAATCTTGTGTTGGATAAGGAAGAAATAAATAATATTATCCTTGGCCGTGAATCAGTGTCCAGCAAAAAAACAACGAAAACAACGGAGATAAATGTGGATACAAAAAAGCCGAGCCGAGAAGATAAAATAAATCGTCATGAACACGATGTACAGGGTGATGCCACAACGCCTACTAGAAGTTATAATATTGAGTTTGACGATATGAACTCAGTTTTCAAACCAAAGTCGTCCATTAGTCGTACTCCTCCAGAGGTTAGTCATGAAGTAGGATGTACTAAAAAGACAAAGGAAGTACAAAATACAATAGCAGAGATAGGTAAAAGACCCAGGTCACTATCAAGTCCAGAGATTGAACATATTAATAAGCGTCAATGTTACGAACAACAGGGTATTATGACAGAGAGAGTAATTATGAATTTCTTTGATGAAATAGAAACCATAAAAAAACATACTGAAAAAGATCTTACTCAGACTCCATTCAATGCGCAAGATAAAGCAAATGTATTAAATGCAACGATGAATATGCATAAATTACTGACACAATTAGTTTTCAAAGTTAGTGTTTTAGAAAAAGAAAATGTAAAATTGATGTCCAAGCTAGAAAATACCTTAAAAACAGAATCAAATCTGGAACTGGTATTAGGGTTAATCAAAGGCAAAGAAGAACAAGTTAATAATCAGACAAGGGCAAGAGAACCACTTATCAGAAGTTATGCTGACAGTGTAGCTGCAAAGGTGGGGTTTCCTCTGAAAGACCAAGTAAGCAATTGGAAGAACCAAGAAAACAATCAGAAGGGCCATGGCGAACTCCACCAGACAATAGAAAATATGAAACTCTTGTTAGGATAGAAAAGGTAGATGATTCCAAGTTAGTCATCAACAGGCTTAAACAGGAGCTAAAACAGAAAGATACAGAAGGAGGCTTCAAGAATATCAAGCAGCTCCAGTCAGGAGCAGTTATTGTAGAAAGCCATAATGAAACGCAACAAGAGAAGCTGAGAGCCATATTAAACAACAAAAAAGACATCACGGTTAAAGGATTTGAAAGAATAAATCCTATGTTTATGATTACAGGAATTGAAAAGGGATATGAATGTGATGATTTCGTACGTGAACTAATAAGGCTGAACAATGAAATTGAAGATGAATTAAAGTGTAATGTCGTAGAGAAGATCAAGGTTGTAACAAGAAAGAGCTGTCGTAACCCTTGTAAGGAAAACTGGATATTACAAGCACCTCCTGAAATCTCAAAGTGGTTTTTAAAACGTGGCTTTGTAAATTTTGATTTATTGAAAGTTCATGTACAGGAACATATAAACCTAGCAATTTGTTTTAGATGCGCCAGTTTTGGGCATATAGCTAAGTTTTGTAAGCAACCAGTATGCTGTTACAAATGCTCTGGTAGCCATGAAGTCCAACAGTGTCAAGAGGAAAATCTGAAGTGTATAAATTGTCAAAAAATGAAATATGAGGAGTATAATCATTCCGCACGTGATACAAATTGCCCAGTCTATAAATCCAGAATTGACAGGTTCAGAACCAATATTAACTATATTCCGGATTTTCAATAACACACAGAGGTAAAACCACTACAGGTAGTAGCACTACAACAAGGCAGTGTAGCTTTCTACATCAAAATGTGCAGTCGTTGGGAAATGCAGTACTAGAACTGAATGAAGTGATCAACGAACAAGGTGATGTTACAGTGCTGTGTATTACAGAACACTGGAAGTCTAAAAGCCAATTAGCTGCCTATGGTATTAAAAATTTTCGACTTGTTGGAAGTTTTTGCAGAAATGAAAACAGACATGGTGGTTGTGCGGTCTATGTGGTAAATCAAGTGGTGTGCAAAGAAAGAAAGGAGGCAGAAGGCCTCAGTGTTGAAGGACATGTGGAATGTGCAGCATGTGAGTTAAGAATTAATGGTAATAAGTATGTATCGTTAGTGATATATAGACCCCCTAGTGGAGATTTCAAGGTTTTCCTTGATGTGTTAGATAAATTGTTGTACATATTTGTTAAGATAGGATATATAGTTGTAATAGCAGGAGATTTTAATATAGATTTCACTAAGAATTGCCCTAATAAAATGAAATTGTGTTCTCTAATCAACTCTTATAACATGCATTATAAAATAAGCTCTTATACAAGAATTACTGATGTCTCCAAGTCATGTATAGATAATTTTTTGACAAATGCCGAATTTTCGCGTGCGGAAGTGCTTCACACAAAAATTTCTGACCACACTGCTCAAAAGTTAATAATAGAAAATACAGATAAAAAAACGCAAGACTGTTGTTATAGGAGAATTTTCAGTGAGAGTAATGAAGAAATGTTTTTGAATAATTTAAATAATATTATATGGTCAGAAATTTATGAAAAGAACACTAATGATGTAAATGCCCAGTGGGAGAAGTTTAGTTGTATATTTCGCTCGGTTTATGATATAAATTTTCCACTGAAGAAGGTACAGAACTCAGATAGAAAAAAGAAATATGACAAGGATACAGAAGTGATTCGGTGTAAAAAGGAACTTGATATTTTATATACTGCTAGCTTAGTAAATTCTAATTATAAAGACCAGTATAAGCAAAAAAGAAAAGAATACAACATGACATTAATAAATTGCAAGAAAAAAGAATATAACAAAAAAATATTACAATCTGACAATAAAAATAAAACAGTATGGCAAATTGTTAAAGAAATAAATGGAAAAGTAAATCATCAGCAATACATAGTATCTGATCTAGAATTAAGCGACACAGCAGATAAATACAACAAATTCTTAGTGGAATCTTTAGAAGGTTTATCAAAGCCCCAGAGTCTAATGTATAACTGCAAAATTGAATCCAACAGTAATTCCATGTATGTTGAGCCTGTTAGTAGAAATGAGATTTTAGATATTGTAAAATGCCTGAAAAATAAAAGAAGCAGTGGTGAAGATGAGATATCAAGCATAATTATAAAAAAGTGTATCAAGTATATTGTAATCCCACTAGTATATATAATTAACAATTCACTAAAATACGGAATTTACCCAGATCAGTTAAAAACAGCAATAATCATACCGGTATACAAGAAAAATGGTGATCAGTCGTCTTTCCAAAGTTTTAGACCCATAAGCTTATTATCAGTTTTTTCAAAAATTTTCGAAATGGTAATGAACCGAAGAATATGGAGTTTTCTTGAATCTAATAATCTCATAAAAGATACTCAACATGGGTATATTAAAGGAAAGTCAACGCTTAAATCAGTTTATTCAAAATATAATATTAGATATAGATAAGAATAAAATTATACTTGGTATTTTTCTTGACCTTACTAAAGCTTATGACTGTCTAGATCACAATATTTTATTGAGTAAATTAGAAAGATACGGCATTAGAGGTCCAGCACTTTCATGGATTGAGTCATATTTAAATAATAGAAAACAAAAGGTTAAGTTATCAAAGCTAAATATGACTACTCATTCCAATGAAATTACAACAACAATTGGGGTGCCTCAGGGTAGTATTCTAGGGCCAACTTTATTTATAATTTTTATGAATGATATTGACAACTGCATTAAGTGCCAGGCATGCAGAATTACAAAATATGCTGATGACACTAACTTGCTCATAACTGCTACTAATCAGGAAACTTTATATGTTGAAGGCACAAACAGCATGAAGAATATTCAGAAGTGGCTTTCAGACAACAAACTGATCCTAAATGAAAACAAAACTACAGCAATGTTTTTTAGAACGGCTCAATGTAAAAAAGGAGTACCAAACATTTTAAATTTTAGTGAGAATACTATACCAATCTCAGCTAATATTCGCTTCCTTGGACTTGAATTAGACAGTCAACTCAAATGGGACTACCATATAAACTATTTAAGAGGCAAGCTGAGTAATGTGTGTTATTCGATAAAAATAGTTGCAAACTATTTAGATAAAAAAGTATTAAAAGTCATTTATCACTCAAATTTCGAGTCTAGGCTAAGATTTGGTATTCTTTTTTTTGGAAACTGTGGTGATTTTGCAGACATTTTTGTAATTCAAAAGAGAACTTTGAGATATATACTAGGAATGAATTTAGGGGAATCATGTAGGGGGAAATTCAGAGAATTAGGTATATTAACAGCAACTGGTGTCTTTATACAAGAGTGTATCATATATTTATTTAAAAATAAACAACTGTTTGCTGGATATGAGCCTACAAGCGGCTATACCAGGGTGTTCAATTATATATATCCCAAACATAGGTTAGCATTAGTTGAAAAAGGGCCTCAATATACATGTTTGAAATTGTTTAATCAGTTACCTAATAAGTTAAAAGAAATTGATAATTTGAGATTATTCAAAAAAAAGTTGTATAAACTGCTACTGAGATTAGAACCTTACAAACTTGAGGATTTTTTCAACATGAATTTAAACATTATGCTATAATCGTTTTTGGAAATTGTTTAATTGACACTATTTGTATTCACAAATTGTTTTACATTATGTATAACATTTTGTAATTTACAAATAAAGATTATTATTATTATTATTATTATTATTATTTTACTGTGTTAATGCTGTTATTAACTTTCCATGAATGCATACATGCGATATAGTAAAAACACAGCATGTACTTACTGTCTTCGTTAATTATATTATCTAAAAAAATTATTATGATCAAAACACAGTATATGCATTTCTTCCTAAAAACCTGTTTATTTCTCAGCATTCTTTGAAGTCCATCCATATTAGAACTCTAATATAACCAAATCAAGGCATTACTCTTTTATTTCACTTAAATTAATATAAGTATAAACTTAATTGTGATCGTTATAAGGAAGGAACTTTCACACCCGATTTATCAGAATATATTTTTTTTTTCATATACTGCGTTTTTTCCTGGGACAGCCGATTTGCTGCCGATAATTTTAGCACGGGTACTTGACAGGACACAAATATTCTCGCTTCGGGACTATAACCAACTGACTATATTTGTCTTCTCATCAGTTTTGTTATTCTTGAATTGGATACTCACTTTCTGGTTGATGTTAGGTTCTCAGTAATTACAACTATGACATTCAGCCTAAGTACTATTGAAAATGCGATGTGCACGTACCTGGTGCAGGATTCGGAAGATCGTCGATGACAGGTTTCCTGTCAGTTCGCGGCCTGCTGCCGCCGTATCCGCCACCGACGCCAGCGCCAGGGCCCCCCATCCCGGGATTCCCCCGGCCTCTCATTCCCCACTCGCCGCTGCCGCCTCCTGGGCCGCCTCGGTGGGGACCGTCATCACCTATAAGCATCGATGGACTTGTATCATTCGATTGTAAACACTATTTTCTCTGTAATGAATTCTTATGCACAGGATATTTTTCGTAATATTTATAAACGATGTGTCACTTTGATGCAACACAAACTGAAACAATCAAAAACTGTGATTGGCTAGATTGGCTAGACTTTGTTTTAGCGAAAACCGAAATTGGAGTCAAGACGTCAAACTTAGTAAATTGACACTACTCTGAACTCCAATTTCAGTTGAGTCAAACCAGACCATTCCCAGACCAAGGAAATGCTCCAGTGAAAAACTACAGCAGTTTCACTACCCAACCTAACTTAACGCGACCGTTGTTGAGGTCAAAATGGTTAAATGGGGTTTAAAAAAGTGTCAATTGACTCTATTTGACACCTTGAGTGGGATTAGACCATTCCCTAACTAAGAAGACGGCCCGACACAAATCTACGCCTCTGAAATTTCAAACCTAACCTAAAAACGACTATGAAATTTCGATATTTTTTCACGAAATATATGGTCAATTCGAAAGTGCTTGACTAGTAGAGTACAATAACACCAGAAGCTACAACAAGAAATGTTATAATTTTTATTATGAATAGTTTATCGTCTTGTGATCATTATACAATGATATAAGACTAGTCATATAAACAAAAAATAAAGAAAGTGTATAGATAGAGATAATATAGAAAAATAGACGGAAAGTAAATATAAACAAACAATACTCGAAAACTGTTACAATTCACAACAAATTAACACAAACAAAAATACAAAACAAGTCATTACAGGCATTCAAAAGGTCAGCATGCATATTCAGACACAGTGTAAACACTAAATGGAAAATAAAAGTTATGATACTTTGAAATCTTAATATTCCTAGAAATTAGGTAGGTAAGTTTAAGCTGAATCAGGTAGAACTTTATAATTTTGAATACTGCTCTAGGCAAGATACCCCCAGATGGGTTTGTCACATGTTCAGTTTTATCACTGAATAGACCCTAGGTGCAGACCCTCAAAGACCTTTTTTTGGCTTAACTTCCTCAATGAGAATCATAAATAAATGTTTCTTCAGTCTATTAATTCATACAATTCGAGTCAGGACATCAAAGCAAGTCGATTGATACCCCTTTTTAGCCCGACCAATTTAGTTAGGTTATGTCAGGTAAAATATTGAAATTTACAAATTTCAAAGTGGCCTAGATTTTCAGCGGAATGATTTCTCACTCTGGAAGTGGTCAAGTTCAGGTCACGATGCCCAGCCATGTCAATTAACACCCTTTTGAGCTCAACAAGTCAACATTTTTGGAAAAGTTAGGTTAGGTAATGAAACTTCAAAACGCTGTAGTTTTTCACCAGAATGTTTCCTCGGTCTGGGAGTTGCGTGGTTTGACACCACTCAAAACCCCCATTTTGGTTTCCGCTAAAATGAAGTCTTACCCTCTGATTTATGTTGATGATGCAAGACTTGAAAAATCTAAAAATAGAATAATTAACTACCATTGTATAAAGTTCTATAACATTTTGCCAAACAGTGCCAAAGCTCAAAGATGCACAATTCATATGTAGTATCAAAAATTACTTTCTGTCAAACACATTTCATTCTTTTGATGAATATCTTTCAGATAAATTTAAAGAATATCTTATTTTAAATGTTTCTCTGTTTCTAGCTGTTGTTTGTGATTTAGTAACATTATTGTTTATTTTATTTAGTTTGTATATGTATTAACTTTTTATGTAAAATATATTTTTTGCTTTATTCATTTCATTTTGTTAACATGTGTAAGCATCTTTATGCAAAAACACAACAACAATTATCAATGCCCTTGGATACTCCACAAGAGATTCTAAAATTTGTGGTAATATTTTTGTAAGTATATTCTATTATCTGTCAAATATAATAGAAAAGCAAAATACAAATGTTGTAGTGCATTCCTTGTAAGTCAACTGTCGATAAAAAAAATCTTATGGTTTTGCCTTGATTTTGGCTAAATACACATTTGCAGATTTCTTATATATCCATAATTTCACAGTGATTGATCAGCAGGCACGTATTTAGGGGGGGTCCTCCCAAAACGTTATAAAATGCTGTCTAAAAAATGGAATCCACAAATTTACCCCTCCCCCGAAAATTTAAGGTGGTAACTCTAGTCTGGACCCCCCCAAAAGGTCAACTAAGTAACACCCATAATCTGGACCCCCCCCAAAACCAAATCCTGGATATGTGCCTGTTGATCAGACAATATGATTAACATTGACCGATATACAAACAAAACAAGATTGAAATAGATCATAGATACATCACATCTATATCTACCTGTGAAGTTACCACCATAGTTGCCCCTATGCCCACCTCTGTCACGATCTCCAAAGTTATTCCTTGGAGGACCTCTTCTGTCAAAATCATCGCTTCCTCCAAACCTGTCACCCCCTTGTCTGAATCCACCACTTCGGTTTCCGCCACCCCTCCCACCTCTGCCTCTATCAAATCCGCCTCCTCTGTCATTCCGTTTTCCTATAAAAAATATAATGAATCATAACTTTCACTTAAACAAAGTAATTTTCATATTTACAAATGATTATTATCCTTACCATCAGCAACATCAATTTTTATAGTATTTCCATCAACAACGATGTCTCCATTCAAATTTAAAGCCTTTTCAAGATCCTCAAGAGTTTCAAACTCTACATATCCAAAGCCTTTGAACTTATCAGTATCCTTATCATTAACAAGTCTCACATTCTTCACATTTAAGTCTGCAAATATGGTGTTACTGACATCCCCTTGCACAGTTCTGCTTGGAAGATTTCCAATATATGCTGTGAATGGTGGTTCCATGGGAAGTGGTTTTCGTCCTCCGCCACCTCTCCTACCACCCCCATAGTCCCTGTAATAATAATAATAATAATAATACCCTTTTATTCGTCAATAGAAACTATTGCTACAATAATTTTTATGACTTGTCACAAAATTTGAATCTTTGTTGATAGGGCTAATATTGAAAATACATATTCAAAATGACATAAAAGTACCTTTACCTGTAGGCAAAATAATGAGATAAAATTTTTAAATCAAGAAACATTTAGATTATAAAATCTTACTTATTGATACCTCTATTCATATAACTGAATGAATATGAAACTGTTGATAAAAGTAAAATAGATGACTCAACAATACCATAAAATTAAAGGTAAAATCCATCACCCATGCCTTACTTTTAATGTGGAACCTATGTAAAATATACTTTACTTGCTTTGTGTTGATTCACTAAGAAAGCAGCTATAAGAGTGTCGAAAGTGACAAACTGAATATTCATAATAGTAGCTTGGGTAAAATGCAAACTGACTTGAAAAAGTAAAGTATATAACTATTAGGTATCTACTATAACAACAAACAAATATTATCCGAGGTATTGAATATGAGTAGTATTATATTGTCATTAAAAAGTTTAATCAGCAGTTTACAAGTATCGATTGTCAAAATGAGGAATGTGTTGCATAATTAAAAGCAAAGTATTGTAAAACTTTATGCTAAACTAGCCCTAATAAGATAACAGTATCGGGAATCAAATTGTCAAATTATTTAACAGTCAGTTTGTCCTTTAACCATATAAGAAGAATAATACACATTCACATCCACTGATCGATAGGATGATGAAAATACAGTTTTACAGTTTTAATTTAAAATAATTATTATAGATACAATACAATAACAATAATTATACACTGTGTAATTTCTAATCTGACCATAAAAATGTTCTGCAGTATTTTTTAATTAAAAAACAAACAGCTAGTTTAGGAAATGGTTGCAAAATAGTATCTGCAGCACTAGCCCAATACATGCACATAGGATACATACCTACTATAAGATAAGCATTTCAAATGCTGTAGGCAAGCTGTCTATGTGAGAGTGCATAACTAATATAATAATTGTGGTGGTACAATATGAATTACCGGTAAATAAAAGCTGTAAGTTGGCAAATATCAAAATCTAGAGATATACAAAGATTAATAGAGGTTGAAGAGATTCTGTTGATACTGTTCTTTTGAGCTGAATTACTGACTGCGCCTCAGATACAGTTAGTTATTTCTACATTTTGAGAATATTTATCTAAATAGCCCAATGTGTTAAATATAAACTAAAAAAGGGATTCTCCCCATGTGCATCATTATGCAGATACAGAAATCTGGGGTATATATGGTTCGCCATTCGTATCACATTATATCACAATGCTCAGAATACCAATACAAGTTACAAAAGAATAATATTCACTCAAATTATCGCTGTAGTTTATAAGAAATGATGCTTTTTTACCTGTTGTCCCTATCATCATAACCACTACGACCGGCCATGTTTAAGAACTGACGGGCCTGCGCGTTAGCAGATGTCCACAAAAAACAAGAAACCCGACGAAATGTCACATTTTCTGATACCTTCAACTGGAATTTTAAATTTTACGCTGAAATTTAAATATCAGTTCAAATTTTCATGCAATTTATGCGACAATTCGATAGCTTGAGAATGTGATGTGACACCAGCAGACTCGAGAAAACTTTCACGTCAAGCAAAGAAAAATTGACGGTAAACCATAACATTTCAAGAAATGTTCCCGGAAAATTCACAAAATGAAAATAGTTAGGGAAATCTGTCATGAAACATAAATTGCAGCATTACGCCAAAACGGATAAGTTGTTCTGTCCTACGCTTCAATCCTGCCCTGTCAGGACTCAGGAGACGTCTAAATAAGGGTAACCAAAGTCGAAAAGTCATCAACTTGCATATTCATATCAGGGCTGTTCCAAATCACGGTTCTATCACCGTCCCAGAACTGTTTTCATCATGCCCCGCCTATTTTACAGTTCTAAAAACGGTGATTGGTTGGTCCGCCAGCGTACCAGCCAACATCGATTCTAGAATTCCAAAATGGGCGGGGCACGATGAAAACAGTTCTGGAACGGTGATTTAACCGTAGTTTGGAACAGCCCTATTGCATACGCATTTCGCATTGTTGCCAGGTTGCTCCTCTTATTCTTAACCAATAATACCAAATAATACCAATTTACCAAATATTTGAATATTTCGCCTTTTGTGATTTCGCCTCCACCACCAGCCACTTTCTCAGGCTACTTATAGTACCTATAGCACAGTATTTTTCAGTTTTCAAGTTTTTAGTAGTGAATTTAGTACTTTTGCGCCTTTTCTGCTGTACCTCTTTTGAGTGTGGCACAGTCCACCATCAATAACCCTATCTATTTTGTTACTCATGTCCTCACTTTCATAAGGTATGGGCAAAGAGTAGTTAGTTACCTACTCTTTGGTATGGGAGATAGAGAAAACAAAACAGAGCACAAATACAATAGCCTGCATCGATTCAATGATTTGCATTTTTCTCGAAAACGGTTAGCCCTATCGAGATGTACCAAGAGACCATTTTTACGTAGAAATCTCTGAAATACCGTATTCTAAAATCAAAATATCAAAAAAATTACCATTTAGAAAACGGGGTTATTTTTACCCTTAACTCCTCCCGTATGATACGCCTCTGATTAAAATTATGAATTCAGAATCAGATTCAGCGTCAAAAGTTTACCCATCGTACCTAATTTCGTAATTTTGTTATGAATGGTTTCGAGAATATCGAGGGAAAACCGTCTTCAGAGTGCCCCATGCAAAGAGGCGTAGCTCCCTTAGGAAGCATTTCTGGACCCATGTTCATATGACATTTTCTTTCTATTTTTCAGAGAACTATTCGTGGTTAAAGTTTGTTAACTTACTACATTAACACCCTGTAGAATAAAAAAAGAGTTGCATACTAAAATGGTTATTACTTTTCATAGCCTAACATTTTAATTTACATATCTCACTTGTGCAGCTCCCTTAGTGCATCCAAAATTATTTTAGTCATACCATACCTATTAAATTGCTCATTTATAACAATGATATTAGTTTTAATTTCTTGAATTTTAATAATAAATGAAATATGTGTACATTTTAGCAATCAGGGCAATTGCAAAGTACAATGATTTGAAAAAATAAGATGGTTTCAGAGCAGCTCATATTTATTCATTTTGTATAAATTACACACAATAACTATGTGTTACAATAAAAAGTAAAAAGTTGTCTTATAACATCATTATTATAACCCTCTAAAACTGGTTTACCTAACTTATAACAACAATCTTCAAACAAATGTTGTATTGGTGTTTGGTACCAAATATTTTTGACATCATCATTTTCCAAATCCAAAGTATTAAGTTGAAGTACCCCAAAATGGAAGAATTTTCCATTAGTTTGCACCACTTGAAGTACAACAGGTTTTGGAAGTTTTTTTACTGAATTTCCATATTTTGACCTGGCATAACTGGCAGCTACGGTGAATCCTTTCAACAGGGTTCTTCCAAATATCTGTGTTTCTGTTACTTCCTCCTCAAAAAGATTTTTTACTACTTCACCATCGTAATGGATAAATAATGTGTGTGGACAGCTTTTTTGCAGACTTGATTTGATAGGGTATATATTTTCTATTTTGTAAATATTCTCTTCATTCAGTGTAACAGTTGGCTCAAATGGAAAAATGCTTGGCAGATTTAAATGGTCTGTAGATTCAAGAGTAACTGGTGGTAAGGGCTTTGCAGCAGTTACAAGAGTATCAGCAGTAAGACTTAACTGTATCCATTCACTATTTCTTTGGAACGGTAATGAAAACCACAGATCTCTGTATAAGTAGCGGTCCTTTGATAGATCTGCATTAACATTTTCTACAAGTTGTAGTAACTTTGAAATGATGAGCTTATTCCTTCTATTTTGTGTAACTCCATATGCTCGAGGAAAATTCCATGCAGGGCGTTCTGAGTCCTTCAATTTAGGTAACTTCTTCTGTTCCGCATCGAGAATATGAGAGTTCAAAATTATGGTCCTAATCAGCTGACTGACATTTTCTGGAATGTCTACATCTTGGTAACTTGGTAGTCCTTCTTGAATTTCAACAGTTTTTGTGAGTATTTTGGCTTGTGGTAGTCCTTCAACTAATACATTATTGTCTTTATATGTTAACAATGCCTGATCGTGCCAATCTGGATGCGTAGCATTAAGAGGCTGAGGTTTATCTTTGAAACCTACTACTTCAACTCTTTCATAAGTTTTCTTTTCATACAAAATATCTTCTGGTTGATAAACTTGTACCCCCTCCCGTTTCAAGATCTTTTCGGCTCCTGTATTCACGGGCTTTCTTTTTCCCTGTACGGCCCAGTGTTTTGTGAAATGCCATCCTATGTGCTGTCGAAGAAGAACGGGTGATATTCGCATGGTTCAATTTTTCTTATTACAAATCATCAAAAAAAGAAATTAGTGCCTCTTTCTGGGTCAAACTATAATAAGTAAGGTTAATTAAAATTATTTTTAGGGCTGATCCAAATTAGAATTCTATCACCGTCTCAGAACTGTTTTCATCATGCCCCGCCTATTTTGTGATTCTAGAATGGATGATTGGTTGGTACCCTGGCGGACCAACCAATCACCGTTTTTAGAATTGTAAAATGAGGGGGGCATGATGTAAACAGTTCTGGGACGGTGATACAACCGTAATTTGGAACAGCCCTATTATTGACGTTCCTAATGTTCCATAGTTCCAATGACACTGGAAAAGATTCTAGACCACCTATCGTCGGTGTTCTAGACCGGAATAAGACTGAGGTCGACTGTCACTGTCAGACTGTCACCGGTCTGTGGTCACAAACTAGGTCTGGAAAATTGCAATCCCCTTGATTAAAAACTATTTAATACTAAAACATCCAACGGCATCGCCTTTCACAGGCGCCGCCTGCGTCCAAACGATTTATAGACAAATTTAGGTATTGTTTTTTCACTTGACTTCTGTTAATCATGCGCGACGACGTCTAGCAACCTTATCCGACGTCTTTGGTTTTGCTCACAGACCACATTAATGGTCCGTGCCTTTTCTAGACACCCTTTCTATTCTATTCTTCTATTTTCAATGTTTTGTGGAGGCAGAGTAACGAGTAAAGCTAAATTCAGATGCATACGACATCCGACGATACGACGGTACGAAACTGTTCCTATTGGTTGAAATATTGAAAATGATGTCAAATCAAAATATTTCAACCAATAGGAACAGTTTCGTACAGTCGTATCGTCGGATGTCGTATGCATCTGAATTTAGCTTTACATGTGTCATGTCATTGGTGACATTTTACATTCTGGTTATCGTACCTATTTTGTGGTGGTTATATTTATTTTTTAGGGTATGTTTTTAGTTTTTACCACTTTTATCTATTTATTCTACTTCTTCGTCTACCAACATCTCTCGTTTTTAAATATTTTTTTGCACAACATTGTTTAAAAATAATTTACGTGCAGATACTGGTAAGATATGTATGTTAGTGTGTTAATTAATCTGTTTAGTATCTATCACCGGTATCTACCTATATAACAACACCTGCAAATAATTCGCTGTTGATAGTAGAGAGTTTTTGGTCCGTACATATGTCACTGAAATCGTGGTTATCGTTATTTGGAGTCTGCGCAGTAACGATTTGACACACAGTTAACTTTATTAAACATAACGGACGTGGTTAATTACATCAGATTAGCGGTATCGTTATTTGTGCTTTTATGGTTATTTTTATGTGACATTTGCTACGTCATCGTATATATATATGTTAGGAGCAAACACCGATTTCGGCCAATGGACGGAAAATATGGTCAAAACGCGTTTTGGCTGCTACCGTTTTGCCAATGTGCGAATTATCGCTTTCTGGCTGTTCAATGTAGCCCAGAACGCGTTTTGGGTCAACTACGATTACCAGAACACGTTCTATATTCTACTACGAATAAATAAATCTCAATTATTTGCCGTGTTGTGTTACAATATTTCCTCTGAGCTTAGAATCCATAACCAAAATGAATAAAAGCACTTGTAGATCTTAGGTCCGTGAAAAAAAAACTGAAAGAGACATACCTCACAATCTCTTGTCCAGCTCCCACATGAGCGGAATGAATAATGTCAAATAACTCGTGGGTCATGCAAAAATAACGCAGTTCGGCTGTTTCGTCTGTCCTTCTTTCAATTAGCTTTTCGATATAGCCAATTTTTAAAATATCATACCTTTTCAATCGTTGTCTTTGTTTCGAAGATATTGTATCATCGTTACTTTAACAAGCTTTTGCCGCCTTTACCTCTGTGAGTGTTTGGTCGTATCTTTCTCTTGTACAAATATTATCACGATCATTGCTACCGCTCATGACTTTTTGCAGTTCGTCATTAAAACATAACCTTAGGGCTTCCATGGCTCTCTCTAGCTACTGTCTAACCCGCACAAAGATCAAAATAATACTAAATGAATACACTAGCTCCAGACGTATCGTTTACAAGCTGAGACGCTCACAAAATCCACCACGCGTTATGGCAATCACAGTAGAACAGGACGCGTTTTGGCAATCGTGGTTGAGCCAAAACACGTTCTGGGCTACATTAAACAGTCGGAAAGCGATAATTCGGACATTGGTAAAATGGTAGCTGCCAAAACGCGTTTTGGCCATATTTTCCGTCCATTGGCCGAAATCGGTGTTTGCTCTTAACATATACACTAATTCAATAATCTCCTCCATACTTTTCTAAATGATAATTTATCTCGCAATCGACGTCTAGGGCACAATCCGTTCTAATCAGGTATTTTGTTTAGAATGTCCAAATTAACCTAAAATTCCTACACTTGTCAACGGTGACAGTAGTGACAGTTCGATTTCGCGTCCAAAAACTCTTCATTTTGCAACGAAAAGTTATCGTTATTAACGACAAAGTTAACCATAACCATAACGAAATTGTCGTTTGCCGTGACTGACCAAAAACTCTCTAGTGTTGATACACAAACAATTAATTGTTTAATAAAAGGACACTTAGTTTTCTGGAACTCACCTCACAGGTGTGCCGCCACACAATATCCATAGTTATTTTGTATTTGTATAGAGTATATCACTGAGAGTATAATTATGATTATGTAAAATATACATCTAGTAGCCCAGTACAGTGTATATTTTTTTCAGAAATATGGGAAAATTAAAAAGGCAAAGGAAAAAACTGCACCTTTCATCTGGAAAGATAGTTGAGGCTTCCAAAAAAAGTGATAATGAAGTACACAAACCAGTAGATTTACCACTGATGCCAGTCAAGGATGATATTTTTTCTGGAATAAACATTGAACTGGGTGCATTAAAAACAAAATTAGAGGATGATGTGAAAAGTGTTAAATCCGTAAAATCTGTGAAGTCTGAAAGTGTTGATGGATCAAAGCATATGTCTAAGAAACTTAAATTGCAGCTAAGAAGAGATGCTTTACTCAAACGAATTGATACACTCAATCAAATGAAGAAGGAGCAAAATGCAAGAGACAAAAGGAAGAGAATTGCAGTTATTGGAGATACCAATCCACTATTAGATGCCTTGCCTTCTTTGGAGTCATTAATGCAGAATAAAAGTAACATGCATTTCAAATCATTGGAAAACAACAAAAAGAAGAAGGGCATAGAAAAGGCAAAACAGAGGAAGAAGAAGCAAATGGAACATATACAGACTTTCAAACAAATTATTAACAATAAGACCTTTAGTACAAATCCTTTTGAGACTATATCAAGGCATGTTAAAAGTGTTGTGGAACAAGATAAACTTGCTGTTAAAAAATAATTTTCATTTTGAATATGCTTTATTGGAACTATGTCATTTAGTTTTTCTTGCTATTGTGCTGTTATAGGTTTTCTTATGATTTGTTGAAAGATAACAATATAATGTATCAATTTGAATATACTGTTTATTTGTTGTTATAATGTTGTTTATTGTTTTTTAAAAACTTATTGGTTACTGTGTTTCTCCAGGTTTTCTTACAATGTTTCAACAATACCTGTTTTAGGAGTAACATTATCTTTGGATATAATCCCAGTGATTATACTGTTTTTTTCTAAGCTTTGGTTTAGTCACTAGATTTCTGAAAATTTTGAAGTAAAATATGTTGTCCACTGTATACTGTATTGTCATTATTTATTCATTAAGGTCAAATCCATTTAGTGTTACCAAATAGATCATCATTTGTACAGGTGGGTCATGGGACCCATGGGTCTGAAAAGGTTTATACATCATTTCAAGACTTGAAACATCAATAACATTTACAGTAGAACCCCTCTAATCCGTCACCTTCGGGACTAGGGGTATGGTCGGAACACAAAAAAGGTCCGATTATCCAAATAGCCTTTATTTATTGTATAAACATGTATTGCATTGCAATAAGTAATATACGAAGTTTGTAAACATTATTTAAAAGCAATAAATAAATTTAGTTTAGTAGTTTAGTAAAAAGATAAAAAGATCAGTCATAGATTTTTGTTTAACACATGAAATTCTAGAGTTAGCTGCAGTGTCTCTCCATGCCTTGATCCACAAAATGTCACTGAAGCAAGGTCGGACTAACCGGAGCGTCGGACCAGCGGAGGGCGGATTAGAGGGGTTCTACTGTATTGTGTTTTTTTAATTCAATGAGTTTGTAAAAAGGTTCTATATATAGTAATAATTTAGTAATTATAAAATTTGTAAAACCAGCAGTAAACACATTTTGATCCATAAAACGGCCGTGAGTAGAGACGGCCATGGGTACCTATATAGATTATACCTATATAGATTATGTGGTAGATTATAGATTGAGTAAGTAGGTGCTAAAAGGTTGTTTTAGACAAATTTAATAGGTATTTGGTCTTGTAAAAGTTTATTTGTAGTTAACAAACATCGTTTAAAACATAAGATGATTTTAGTACAAAGATCATGCCGAAAGAAATTAATATTATTAGTATCCATATTATGGTGAAGGAAAATAGTAAATTATCGACTAAAATGGAAATCTGGCATCAATGCTGTGAAATCACGTGATACATTTGACAGTGGACATCTATGTGTTGACCTTCTAACTATTCTAGAGATGAATAAATCCACACAAGAAAACTATAGCGAGTTAGAGCTGTACGTATCTTATTTCTAAGCTCCAATGTAAGATGGCGCACTGGCAATATGTTAGTAAAGTAAAATTAGGATAATTTGGAAATATAATTAGTTAATTAACTTTTTTAGAATTAGATTCTACTTACAGCAGCTATTTCAAATAACAGCGTGTTGAAGAAATACCACTTAAAAATCGTTTAATTGAGAAACACCACTTGCCACAGTAATGTTGAGACATTTGGGTAGGGCCTAGGGTCCAGAATAACAAGTGTGTAGGTATTTGTGTTTGCTTATTTGGTAGTAGATACACCGCTCAAACGCCATATGCCATATCTGACAGTAAAAGCATTACAATTAGGAGATAAGCGCGATAAGCTATTATAATAGTACATGATAGAGTGTACAGTACAAAAATACATGAATCAATAGAAATGAATGAATAATTCCCAGTTATTCTATTTTGACTTTACTAACATCTGGCACGTGGCGCACTCTTATACCTAAATTGGCAAGTAATATTCGTACAACTCAACAGCGTTGAGTTTTCTTCTACAGGTTTGTTCATATATAAAATAGTTCCCTATGTTACTAATAGATGTCCAACGTTATACATGTCATTTGTGCCATGGTTGCCAAATCTACTTTTGTTAGGAAGATCCATTCTTTCTAAGTTCCTTCTCTATTTAATATTAATTTATAACATATATAGTTTGGCCGCCAAGATAGAAAGAAATCAAAGAATCTTGAACCTTAGGGTCGTATTCATTGTCGTCTGTCAAGTGCTCACTTGTCTAATACTCAAGTGTGTCCTTGTGGCGGTCCTTGTGCATCTATTTCCTTGATAACACCTACCAGAGGGGGGGAAACATTTGCCGACGTTGTCCTAGTCAATTATAAATAAGTCAGTTTGTTATAGTTGTGTTCTAAACTTCAACCAAAAAGCGTTAAGATGTTAAGAATAATTTGTTATTTTGAATGGTTCCAATATCAAATAACCCAGATCCCAAAATCCCAGATCATCATCAGTGTCATCTAGTATTGCAATCCTTAAGTATTAACTAGAGTGCGGTAAGGTAAGAGGTAACGTAAGACGTAAGAAAATAAACCTGTGGAATCAGATGAGAGTGTTTATAGTCGTAACGTAAGAGGTAACGCAACACTCTCATCTGACATCTGATTCCACAGGTTTATTACCTTACGTCTTACGTTACCTCTTACCTTACCGCAGTCTATTTAGTCCCTAAGGGACAAACCTGTGGAATCAGATGAGAGTGTTGCGTTAGCTCTTACGTTACGACTATAAACACTCTCATCTGATTCCACAGGTTTATTTTCTTACGTCTTACGTTACCTCTTACCTTACCGCACTCTAATCTGTACTTTACATCAAACTTAGTACGCAAAACAGATATCTGTACACTAACGACGTGAAGATAAAAATATAAGCTATCACCACTAAATGGCACTTAATGTATTTAAACCTGTTTAAACCATGTTATATGACTGATATTGCAGATAGCTGCATCAACAGTTGCCTGCAGTTGGATACAGCTGAAAATCAGATATTATTTGGAGAGCCGACGGCCTTTCTTCTCCCTATATCCAATATATTTTACGATAGGGTCGATAGGGAGTTATACATTCATTGATTTCAAAAATTAACTATACCAAAAATAAAGAATAAATAAACGATATGTATATACCAGGTGTACTAGAATTTTCTTGTCCCGTGATACTTATTCTCCTAACAAAAACAAGTTCAAACGAAAACTGAATTGCATATTGCATTTTTCTGTACTTCAGCCTCAACTTTTTTTTTCAAATAGGTAGCATCCAAATTTTAAGGCCGTATTTCATTTAACTTCTTGCAGTGCCTTTGATTTCATACACTAACCAATTTTTTTTCATAAAGTTGTACGCATAAGGGAAATGAAAGAAGAATTTGTTTGAGGCGTAATATTTTCGAAGTACCTAAATTAGCTTTTTTAAAATTCTTATTTAATTTCATAAGCATAAATTTTACGAGAAAAAAGTTTGTATATTAACATAAAAGGTAGGTAGGTATCACAAGATTTTAAATAAAATAGGGATTCATTTATGTAGGAACCCCTATGGGGTGCTATTTGAAACAAAAATTTGGGGGTGAATTTTCTGTTACAAAAAAAAAAAAAAAAACGTTTTAAATGCAAGGTATGATAGACGCTATGATACCTTCAGAATTATAACTCAGTTATTGCTTGAACTGTTTTTCCTTACAAAAATATCACATGTCAAGTAAATTCTGGGTTACCTACCCGGTATAGTGTTGCATGACATAGGCGTAGTTAACTCCATGAATCTGGAGGGGCTTGAGTCCCCGCCCTAGATACAACAAACATAACAGAACGCATTATTTTTGGATTTTTGGGGAGCTAGTTTCATACTTGGGGGCTAAGCCCCCGAAGCCCCCACCTAACTACGCCTGTGTTGCATGATGAAATGGGGTTTATATTTTGTATTATAAAGAAATAAAAAATTCTAAGCAAATCTGAATGCAACATAATACATAATACAGAATTTTCTTATTTTCACCGACCCTTCAATTAAAATAAAATAAAAAAACAAGAAAATTTGGTACCCCAAATCTGTACAGATAGCTTTTCAACGATGTCTCACTCGTTAGTAGTACTATTAAAAATAAGTATTAATTATATTAATATTGTTTATTTGTCAATTACTTTATGAGAAGCACTTAAGCCGTCCACACACCCTACAGTCTACCGGAAACGTCTGCCTGTGCAGGTATACCTATGCAGGTCAGCTGGGTGTGTTGAATGCGCATACCGTTCTTTCTACTTTTAAATATCAAATCAAGTGATTTCAACACGTTATATCATGTATCTTTCAGTGAGTGCAACCTGAAGATGTTTTAAAATAAAATAGACGAAACTTCGTCAATAGAAAAATAATTGTTTCTCTCGTAACAACAAATCTGACCGCTTACCATTAACAAGTATATTTACCTACACACATAGATTACACAAATTACTTGGTCAACTACCCGGTACTCGGTTTTTTGGATCTTTGGATTTTTTTTACTTCTGTATTATGAGCATCGACTGCTCTGGCCATCAGCCTCGTGTTCTGTGTAGGCTTTGTTACTGTTTCCCGGCGCCACTGTAGGAACAGCACTGTTAATTAGAAGCCAATAGTGCAGGCTCAGATGAAGATTCTCGCTGAGCTTTTTTATGGATATTTTTTTATTGAAAACCCCCAATACGGCAAATATAACGGTTAGCTACCTCAGAAAGTGCAATGTTTCGCCTTGTACATTTGGCAAAATATCTAACATACATCACATATGAATACTATATTCCCGAGAAGGCATCCACCTTAAAATCTTCTCTCTAGAAACCGATTATAATAGCCATTCCGAACAAGATTTATTACAGAGGCCTTCACTCCAGCCATAGCCAACACTGAGGCCATTTATCATCTTGCAAGACCAAACGGAGGCAAATGTACCATTTCTAGAGATGGGCGAAACTGAATCACTAAAATGATTTGTCTTTTATATATAAAAGTATAAACTGTATAAACGATTTTTTTCCTAGGGTGGTGAACACTTAGATACGTCTATTTAAAAAAAAAAATGTTTGGTCGGAACACTAGAACACCGTTGGCCCGATGCAAGGTAGTAGAGCCATATTTACGAGATGCATGTCCATTGTCAGTAACATTACACCTATTGAAGATAGGGCCTGAAGTAAAAGCTAGAAATAGTCAGTGAACTCAAAAAGGTTAAAAGAAGTACAACAAAGATTTTGTTTGTCGGCACAATCTAAAGTGTCACAATGACCTGATAAACTACTATACCCTTTGAATACCCTCGATGAGCTAGCAGATAAAGAACCCTAAAAATAACGTCATGAATAGTGGCATAATGCAAACATTTGTGGAGTCCATTATATAACGTTTCTGGGGGGGGGGGGGGTCCGGACCCCCTGGACCCCCTCTAAATATGTGCCTGACCCCTCCTCCCCGACGAATATTTTGTTGCTGATCGTGTCTGAAAAATTGAAACGTCCGAAATCCTGGATACATGCCTGGGAAACATCTCTACCATATATGGTTAGGTAATACACCTCTCCCTCACCTTTAATATATACACTTATCTTTTATGACACAATTATCACACTGGGGTCTGACTGACCCCAAAGTCATTTTCCCAAATTTTTAAATGTAAGTTATATAACTAGACAATTTCATTCAGTTAATTCATTACTCAAATATATTTTATTAACATAACATTTCAAAAAAATAAAAAACAAACAAAATACGTGATGAACTGTTTAGGTACATAAATGTAACAAAACTTAAATTCTTAACCGAAAACTAAGACACATACTGATAAATGAAAAAAAAAAAATGATGCCAAAATAACAAAACTAGCCAGGGTCTAATAGACCCCAGTATGGTTTAAGGGTTATCAATGTGAGAATCTAGGGCGTAGATAATTTTGTTCTTAGGGGGGTATTTTTTCTTTTCTTGGGGGGATGTTTCTTCTGTATATAATCAGCAACAAAATATTATTATTAGACAATAAAATGGTTCCTATACGTATGTATAGGCACTATCTTTCATTCCTTGGGCAAGGGGGGGGGGAAATTAGCCCCACTACCCCTATTATCGACGCCCTTGGTGTGATTTCATTTTTGGGGATACTTGGGCCTCCCTTGGCCAGGTTGAGGGGAATCCTACGGAGCAGCATCACAGGGGCGTATCCAGACCTCAGTCTTGGGGGGGGTAGCGGGGCATGAAGTCGTGTGTGCTTTCACCATTGTTTGTAATACCTTCGTGAAGGGCGTTGATGCAAGAGAAAACTGAAAAGGAACATTTTAATAGTATTAAAATAGAAAAGAAGATATAAACAGCAAGTGAAACAGTGGAGTACCAGGTATTTTAGGGAGATGAAATAAAAAATCTATTGATGCACCAATCAATTTTAATTTTACGGAATACAAATAATATGTATTTAATACATATCATCCGTGAACATTTTATTGGCACAGCATACAAAATTAAACCATTATGAACATTCAATAGTCAGGTACCCTAGTAGCCACAACATGTACTCCATTTTTTTTTAATTTGTGTTTTAACTTTTCTAATCGGTGCAATTTTCAAAACAGGCAATCAATGAGTTAGGTAAATTTTTGCGACAAGCGTTGTATAGGACATTCAACAGATTATGTAACAATGGGAATATAGGTATTAGATATGCATCGCTGTAATAATGCAAAACAAACCCTTTTGTAATAATAATAATAGTCTTTAATGCCCAACAGATTACTCCAATTACAGGGCTAGTAATACACAAAAAGTGTTATATATAAATTACATGCTATTTTATACAATATATCATTTAAAAATAGTACACTGCTACGGGGTGGTTATCACCGTGAAATATAGAATTTAATAATAACAGACATATTAATTCATACACAAATAACAGCCAATGATAAAATTACAAAAACACTACGTAAAAACAGATAATATCAATATAACATAAAGAATAACACAAACATACAGAATATAAAGAAGCAGAAAAGAGATGGGGAAGTGCTCAAGAAATACTAGCTGGAGGTCTATGATATTCCTTGAACTTGGCGACTACTGTTAGCGGTGTTTCTATGTTTATATCACATATAGCTGAGACAGAGTTGAAATTATGACACATATTGTAGATGGGTGAATTGCATAATATATTTGTTCTAGAATTGTCACAATAAAACATATAGCTGTTTCTAGAGTTTTGTCTTGGAATATGAAAATTTATTTTTTCTAAAAGGTTGATGGAATCTATTTGGTTATTTATTAATTTGTGCAGAAATACTATACTGTTGCATGACCTTCTCAGCTGTAACGAATCCATGTTAAAACGTTCTAACAGTACAAGTTGACTGTAACCCCTTTCCGGATATACTCCATCCACCTTAAATGACAGAAATTTTAGAAATCTTCTTTGTACTGATTCTACTAGGGCTATGTGGGTTATTATAGTATGGGCTCCACACCAATGAAGCATACTCCAGTTTTGATCTCACCATCGAAATGTATAAGGTTTCAAAACATCTAAGTTTGTGAACGATTTACAGTTACGGATTATAAATCCTAAACTTCTCATGGCTTCAGCTGTTATTTTTGTCATGTGTATGGTGAAAGTTAGCTCGCTATCAAAGTGAACACCTAGGTCCCTTATTGTGTCACATCTATCAATCTTGACACCATCAATCGCATAGTTGTATACTATAATTTTACTTTTCCTTAATTTAGTTACTGCAAAAAAGATTTTTTTCAGTGCGACAATTGCTTAACTAAATAAGTCAAATAGAATAAGTCAAAGTTGAATCGAGTTTTTTTTTCAAAAATCTTGGGAGGGGTAATTACCCCTGTTATCCCCCCTTGTATACGCCTGTGCAGAATCACCACCTTTCTCAATGGGTTGGAATGGTTGAACATTTAAGTGTGACAGTGCTTGTGCCTCGGTGTATAATAGTGCTACTACCAACATTTCGATGAGCCCCAAAAATAATTTGAAGGTTGGTAACCTCAGTGTTGAAAAATGCACATCTCTCGGAATTGTTAGAGGAATATGCTAGGCTTGACTTTCAATGTCTTTAATTTTGGGTTGAAGGCGCTGGCTTCAAGATTTTCCAGAATATTTCTTGTAGTTGATTTCTAGATCTACATCCTTACCCATCACCATTCCTTGTACAAGATGGTAGACCGTGTTGGAAGCAGAACGGCGGATATACTGCGAAAGATCAACTACCGCATAAAGCTACCGTATCTTACTTATCTTCCTATATTTCCACATCAAGTCGGTTACTGAATCATTTTCCTATTTACTGTTTCACCGAGACTGAGTAGGTGGTATTATAGCAGAATGTATATATTCTAACCTCTAACAAGTGAACGCAACAACAACGCCAAAAAACGAAACTGAGAATATTCATTTTTCCACTGAGGTTCAGGAGAAAAATAATGTCGTGATGAGATATGTCTTCAAAGGCATTGTAGGTTACGTAAAGCACAGAATACCTTCAAGGTCACCTTTTAGGTTCAATATAGGACAGTCCTTTTTAAAAATTTGGAGTCATCCCCACCAGTTTTATTCACTCTCGGAAGAAAACGGAGAACGATCAGAAATCAGGAACCATTAAAACGCCTAAAAATGAAGTTTAGGGTAATTCTGATAATGTTCAGTTTTTACTAATTACTGCAGAGAGTTTTAAACATATGAGCTCATTTACAGCAACAAGTTCCATCAAAATCGGTGCAGCGGTTACTGAGATTACCTAGAGGGAAGAACTGGGACAGACAGTTAATTATATCGACGGAATTGAATGACATACTTGACATTATGGTGATGTAGACGTCATATACAGTATCGGATCGGTTGATAACTCCACTACTGCAGAAGATAGCGAAAAAAGTTGTACAAGTTGCAGCCTAGGATATGCTTTGCTCAGTAAATATTTTGATTTATACAGGGTGATCCATAACTACGTGGTGATGCAAACATGGATTTTCTTAAATGAGACACCCTATATATAAGTATTCCATATTTAGACTCTACTAATGATTTCCGTTCTTAAAATATAAGATATTATAACATTATATAAGGTACTTGGAAAGTTATGACCTTTATTATATCCAAATCACTGTCAAATGAACGTACTGTATATTGAAAATTAATGAATCAAAAATTATTTTCTACATGCCAAAATTTTAAATATCCTCTAGGTTTAACACAGGCTGTAAAAAAGTCAACGACCCACATTCATATACAGGGTGGGGTAGAAAATATGGGGGGTTACTTTTATTTAAAACTAACCCCCCATATTTTATTATGTCAAAAAATTACTTTCAATATGCTCTTTCATATTTGTATAGCATTCCATATACTTAACATTCATCAGTTTCTCAGATATTTCGATTTTTCTGCAAATTTTAAATATACCTTCAGTTTGTGTCCTGAAATTGATTTATTTTGAGAAAGTGCTATCGAATTTTATTTGTATTTAACGAACGACTGAAACATAAGGCCATAATAGCATTTCATGAAGTAAAAACCCTGGCTTATGTATACAGTTAATATAAGTCAAGTATGCTGAGGAAATATAGACGTGATGCATAATTATCAAGCAGATCTATCAGGTAGACTACGAAATATCAATTGATCCAATATGAATAAGACGATTCTTCAATCTAGTTGACATAATATGTGTTCTAGAGGTTTTCACAGAGTATGAAAATTATTGAGCAGGTTATGAAAACTGCCAATATTTCAAAGCCTACCTGATAAATCTGCTTTATAATTATGCATCACTTCTATAAAATTGTTTCCTCGGCAAACTTGACTTATTATCTCGATAATTCAGGGTTTTGACTTCATCAAATACTATATTACTAAAATAAACAAATTTCAGTACACAAATAGAGAGCATACTGAAAATTTGCAAAAAAATCGAAATATCGCGGAAACTGATGAATGTATGTTTATGAAATGTTATACAAACATGGAAGAGCATATTAAAAGCAATTTTTTGGTATAATAAAATTTGGGGAGTTGCATTTAAAAAAAAGAGAGAACATCTAGATTGCATTCTACCTCACCCTGTAAATGAATATGCGTCGTCGACTGTTTTTTAGCCTGTATTAAAACTAGAGGATATTTTTTATCTTGCCATGTAAAAACAATAATTTTTGATTCATTAATTTCCAATCTACAGTACGTTCATTTGACAGCGATTTGGATATAAAAATGGTCATAACTTTGGAAATACCCTGTATAATGTTACAGTACCTTATATTTTAAGAACGGAAATCATTAGTAGAGTCTAATATAGAATAATATATAGGATGTCCCATTTAAAAAAATGCATGTTTGCATCACCACGTAGTTATGGATCACCCTGTATTAATCAAAAGATTTTCTGAGCAAGAAGCATATCTTTGGCCACGACTTTTTTCGCTATCTTGTGCAGTAGTGGAGTGTCGACCGATCCGGGACTAAAAACTCACCCTGTATATTATCTCAAAATCGAAGGATGGAATACCAACGTTACGTTGTGGGAAGCAATATGAAGTAAAATTGTCCCTCCAGTCTTCGAAACTATGGATCTGCCCCTGCTTATCCAGCATTACGTAAGTCTCGATTTTACTAACAAATTAGTGGGCTCGAGAATTTCCAACATCACCAGAGGAAAAAATGACATCAAAATTCAGCCTCATACCTGACAGCCACTCATTATAATTCGTCCGAAGAAATTAAAAACTTACGAATGACATGCATAAAATTACGTTTTGAACATGAATTGGCAGCATTTTCTTTAATTAGAGCAGATCAAGCCAAGGAATTTAAGGTGTCGTCTTAAACAAACAACTTTTTTCAACTTATTAAAAATGATTTATTAGTTGAATATCTAATTTTGATTAAAATGGGTTAACAAATTGATTAAGTAAAAACGGTCCGAAACCAAGGTTCAGGTATACATACGCGCGGTATTTTAATTAGGTGTAGCCGGATTCGGGGAAATCTAATTTAAATTTAATATTTTTCTCTTATCACTTGAATCCGACCCAGAATTATGCTAAAAACGGATAAAAAATTGAATTCATTATTTTTCAATCAAGGTTTATGTGTATCCGAAAAAGGTGTGTCTATTTATCGTGGACAATCGTTGTACCTACTTGTTCATTCAGTCATTCACTACTTGTTATACGAAGTCAGATAAATAAAAAAATATTAGTATATTTCGATGACAACTGAAAAATAATTGATTGGGTTTTGAAAGAGTATATAGGGTGTCCCTGAATTTTCTTGACACGTGATATTCTCGTAACGAAAAATAGTTCAAACGAAAACTAGTGAGTGGAATTTTAGAAAGTACTAGAGGGTTTGTCATACCATGCTTTCAAAACATTTTTTTTGTACTTCAACACTTATAACTGACCCCCAACTTTTTTCAAATAGCACCCAGTTGTGTTTCCTACACAAATTAAGTCCTTATTTTATTTAAAATCTTGTAGGACCTTTGATTTTATACACAAACAGATTTTTTTCGTAAAGTCATAAGCATGATAAATAAAATAAGGATTTGTTTGAGGCGTAATATTTTCGTAAGAAAAACAGATAAAAAGAAAACTAAGGGCCGATTTTATCAACAGGCGCATTTTAATAAAGGCTTTGACCAATCAGAGCAGCCCGTTCAAGAACATGCATCTGTCAAAGTTCTCTGAAAACTATTGATTTCTCTTGAAGTTTACCTCAAAAAGGTGAAAAATGACATGCTTTACAAATCGACCATTATGAACCATCTAGTAGGGGAGACCGGGGCAGAATGGGATACTTAAAGAAAAGCACATCATATAAAGAAAATTAAATGTTTTATTGTATTAACCTTTAGTTAGGTAGGAACATAAGGATTTAAATTAAGTAATGCAACTTTTTTTAGCAACTAAACCATTCAGACTTTGGCGAAAAGTAGCAAAAATCAGTATAACTTTTTTTCCCATTATGCCCCGCCATTGGGGCATAATGGGAAATGACACGGGGCAAAATGGGAACATACTTCAGTACGGCTGAAAACGTTCACAAGTATGTGCTTTATCGTGCTCGTCATCAACTCCAGCGCAGGAGTTATGGGCCCAAGCATGCTATACATCACCGATCCTCTGACTGCGAATATAAGTATTCACTGTAAATCCGAGCACAGTCACCACAATCTTCTTGTGATAAGTCAGTATCCGTCTCAGTTTCTCTTTTAGTCCTCTTAATTTTACCCTGTTTAGGTTTCTTAGCATTTGCTTTTCTCCAGATTCATCTTTTGGTCTTTCTTTCATTAGTGTTGTTGCCAGATTTCTTTTTCTTAGTCTTTAGTTCTTCAGTCTTCTTTTTTTTACTGTTTGTTTCTAATTTTCTTCTAAGTTAATTCTTAGATAGAAAGTTCGTCGTCAATCTTACCTCGTTTCCTTGTCTTTGTTTCTTCAGTTCTAATTTCTTTTGGTACAAATATAATATCTGCCGGGCTAACCAAAAACGAGGAATATGCCATTTGCTTTCTCATTCTTCAATAAATAGTGATAATGGAGGTCTTTTATGATCAACTATGGCTGTGCCAGGAAAAATAGTAGGGTTAGAGAGAGGTTCCGTTTCACCACAATGGCTGTTAATAGATAAAGTTGAAGCATTAGGCTGAGATTTTGTTTGAGAAGTTGATCCACTTGATTTTCGACTAAAAAAAAATTAAAGACCAGATAAGAAATACATAGCATATATAGTACGGAGCAAGACGGTATAGTATCCCGTCATGCCCCGTCCGTTTTGCCCCAACAAACATATAATGTGGTAAATTCAAGAATTTCTAACTTAAACCAGTTAAGGCTACAAACGGTATCTAATACCAAAACTCGATCCTCCCGCTACGGCTTCTGGTTAAACATATTGCTAAAACTTTTCTACTCACCTAATAGCACATCGATGTTTATGACAAAACTTTTTAAAATGAGGAGGAAATTCAATTTTTTTTCACACCGCAGTCAATACGAGCAGCACCACGTTCCTAATTGGTTGACCGACGTAAGCCAACTAAAGGTCGAACTAATAACACTGTTGCCAGCGCATTTCAGTGTATCAATCATGCATAGGAGCACTTTTCCCGTTCTGCCCCAGACCTCGTTTTGCCCCGGTCTCCCCTATCTTTTCCAGTCTGATTTTCCATCCTAGATGGGTGAAAAATTGCATTTTCTTGTTTAATCAAAAGTTTAGTAGTTGCTAATTTCAACCAATCAGACTCCGGAAAAACTGTACATTTGATCGCTGGTTTTTTCTTCTGCTAAATTATAATGATGACAAAAAATTAGGGTTTTGAATAATTTTTTTTTGTGATAAATGGAGAGATCAAATATAAGTTTCACAACAAAACTATTTTTTTTTGTTTTTTTTCGCAATAATCCAAAAGTCATATCAAAATAAAAATGAGTTTTTGAATCCAGAACCGAAAACACGCCGACGGCTCCCGACCCGTGTGACGTACTTCATGAAAATACTTGTAACAGTTGTAACTAAAATGTATATTTGTGGCAGCATAGGCGTAGAATGAAGTTTGGAGCTTGAGACGAAGTCAACGATCGAAATAAATATCTCTTTGAATTGGATGGTCGAAATTAGATCACAAATCCCGGTAAAAAGTACCGAATCCCAAATCAAATATCTACCGTTGAGGCGATCCGTTCGCCGAGATGGCGGGTAGCCGAGTGGTATGATGGCCGACAACGCTTGTCTGTTTTGTGGGAGGTGTTGATGGGTGTTGGTTCGAGACCCTGCCCGTGCAATTACTTTTTATCATTTTTTTTAACCAAAATATTTATTGATATACGTTTTATTCATATTACACACATTTTTTGTACGATCGACATAAATGTGTCAACTGCTCAGATAAACCATGCTCTTCTAGATGTTTGTAGAAGATTCCGTGCATTGGTTTATCTTTGTGAAGTCTTAAAAGCAATTGGACTTCAGCAGTTTTAATCCGGGTTTTTAATTGTGCGGGAGCAAGTTCCGTAACGGACTGCTGACACCTCCGCGTGAAGTCGAGCGTGAGACTAAGTTCTTCGGCTGCCCGTGTTGCTGCTTTAAAAAGGAAGGCTCCTTTACCCGCAATCTCGTGCTCTCGCACAAAGCGGATCAGGGGATCGGTGCTCGTCGTAACATAGCAGGCAGTGGCCAGTACTACTCTGTTGTGCAGATGCTCCAAACTCAATAGTCCACGCCCTCCCAGGTGTCGCGGGAGGTATATTCGCGGGACAGAGGATCTAGGATGTAGACTTCCCTCCATATTCATCCTTTTGCGGGTCTTTATGTCGATTTGTCGCAGCTCTTCCACGTTCCAGTGGATAGCACCAAAGCTGTATAGCAACAATGGGACCGCAAGCATGTTTGTGGCAGCGACTTTGTTTTTGCCGGACAGTTCTGACGACCAGATCTGCCGGAGTCGGTGCAAATACTTGCGGCGGAGACACTCTTTGACCAATTCTGCCTCTTGGATGTGACGCTGCGCCACTCCAAGGTAGGTATAGGTATCTCCGGCATGCAGTTGTCGCAAGATGCTCCCATCAACGAGCTGCTCCTCATCTTCACTATCTCCGCAACGTCCTCTTTTGAGATGAACCATGGCACATTTGTCTATCCCGAACTCCATACCAATAGCTTGACTGTAATCCTGCACTACCCTCAGCGACTGCTCTAAATCGCGTTGTCCGGAGGCATAGAGTTTCAGGTCATCCATGTAAAATAAGTGGGTGACCTTGTGCCTCCGGTAATTGGGCTTGCCACAGCTGTATCCCTTAGTATTTTTCAGCGCTATGGACAAAGGCAGTAGCGAGATGCAGAAGAGCAAGGGACTCAAGGAGTCTCCTTGGAAGACCCCTCTTTTAAATGATACCAACTCTGTTCGAACCCTGGTTTCACCCGATGTTATAGTGAACCGAGTCTTCCAGAGCGGCATCAGTTGTTTGATGCATCCCACTATTTGATCATCTACCGAAAGACATTCCAACAGCCGCACAATCAGTTCATGAGACGTAGTGTCGAATGCCTTCCGATAGTCGATCCAGGCCATAGAAAGGTTTCGCAGGTAATGCACGGAGTCCTGTGTGACACAGCGGTCAATCAACAGGTTATCCCTGCAGCCAGCTACTCCTTTCTTAGACCCTCTTTGTTCATATACGCTGAGAAATACGGGATTTACAGCTTGAAGGATACGCATGTACAAGATTCTGGTGAAGAGCTTGTAACATGCGTTCAGACATGTTATTGGCCTGTAGTTTTTAGGATCAGACAAATCTCCGGTCTTCGGGAGAAGCACGGTTCGACCCTCGACAAACCAAGCCGGAATTGGCTGCTCCTGATTTAGCCACGAGTTAAAAACTCTAGCTAAATGCCGGTGGCAACTGGGAAACTTTTTCAACCAGTAGGTGTTTATGCCATCCGGGCCAGGAGCTGCGAAATTCTTTGCGCCTCGTAAGGCACCAAGAATTTCTTCCGTGTTTATCGGGTGACGCAGTCCATTCAGGTTTGGAGTCCTCCTACAAACGGACTCGAACTGCGCCAAGGCCGGAGTGTCTGCTTGGAGAGGTTTGGGGTGTTCGTAAATGCCCCTCCAGAAAGTCTCCACGCGATCAGCAGTTGGCGGCTGCTCTATGACTGGTGGTCGCTGTTGGAAGAGACGAGCAGGCTTTTCGGAAAACAATCTGTTTTCCTCCAAACCTCTCGCCCGCGTCACCAGTGATCGTTTAGCAGCGATTAGCGTCCGTATCCTGTCAAGACAATGCTGCTTGACAACAACCAGTACCGCTTGACTGAGCGTGTGATGGTCGCGCCTTAGCTCTCGGGCTATCTGGCGCACGCGGCGCGTAAAAGGCCTACCGGCCGCTCTATATTCCATCACACACTGGATACGGGATGCTTCTTGGCGAGCCGACTGGATTTTCGCTTCCATCTGGCGCACCCGCCTCTGTGCTCTCTCGACAGGAGAGTCTCTCACTCTCCCCTGTCCAGCCAGCCTCAGAGCCGCAGCGTAAATTTCGCAATTGATGCTCCAAATGTCAGAGACCTCTGATAGACGTTCACTCAACGCCTCATCCTCTCTCTTTAAATCTGCCAGCTTGAAGGACCTCTTGTTGTTATGCAAGGCCCTTCGGTCACTGAAATCTCCAGGTGAGACGGCTTCGTCGATTTCCCTCTCAGCGGGCCTCATCGGCGACCTTTCAGCCTGGTTAACAGGCCTTTCAGTCGCCGGAGGGGCAGACTGAGCTGGAGCACGAACGTATCCCTGCCCCCGAAGGTAAAATACCTGGTTCCGCAAGCTCTGGGAGGTAATTGTGCTATGCTCTGGATGCATTTCACACCACCTCCCATGCATGCGGGACATGTATCCCCTACGGCGCGGGCTACTGCTCTCGTAGCAGCTCAGCAGGTCATCCTTCAGTTCCGTCGTCCACCTAAAACGGTCCATGTCGTTGCGTGTGTCGTCGTCAAGACGATCCGAGGCACCGCCACCTTGCCCAGAGCCGGCTTCCGATACCGGCCTGGTGTGGGTGCTCTTCTTCTGGGGCGGTCGAACCAGAAGGTAGGGCCCGTCCGGTGGTTAGCCTTAGGGCCCCCAGCCGACATTTCGGAGGCAGCCGACCACATTGCCTCCTAGGGATGACCTGTACAGGTTGCCGGCCGGCTTTCATCCCTGGCTTGGGTTATCCCCACAGTGTCGCCACGCACCGAATAGCCGTTTGATGTTGGTCGGCTTCCTGGGGGCGCATTTTATACCTACTGCCAGGTTTGCTATCAGCCGCCCCTAACCTGGGGTCAGACGCTGTCGGGAAGCCGTCCTTAACATAGGTGCAGCCGCTTCCTCACTATGGTGGTTCATACGCCTGCTTTCACAGCCGGTGACCACCATAGGCCCTTTTAAGGCAAGGACTACCAATCTTTTAGTCGCCTCTTACGACAGGCAGATTAAACCCTGGGAACATTCTAAACCCGGACCCGGACGGTTCTGTCAAGAGAATATATGTATATATATATATATATATATATATATATATATATATATATATATATATATATATATATATATAAGTTATGATGCGGCTATGAAGATAGAAGACACCGAGTCAGCACCTTCAAGCGGCGCCTTGCACTTTCCAGAATTGTAATATTATATTTTTGCAGAGTTCACATTAGTTCAAGCTACCATTGTATTTTACATTTTTATTCAGTCTTTGTCCACACTTGAAACTGTCATCACCTGTTTTTGGAAATAAAATATTTTTTAAAAAGGGACTTTACGGTTTCCGAATTATAAGTGGCGCAGCCAGTGACGGATGTTAAGGGTAGCCTACGGCTTATAGGACACCCTTTCGGTTCGATTAATAACGTCCGAAAAGAACCAAAGTCTCGCGATCGGTAATTCGGCGGTCTCGAGCGTACTACAGAAGGAATTCCAGCTTGGTGGATTGAGTAGCTAAGCGAGAAGACCAAGGACCAAGGGAACATTGGACCTGGACGAACTCTAAACCTGCGGCTTACAGGGGATGGACCTTCTAGTGGTAACAGTGCTGTAAGTACCTTATGTCTGTTAGAGGGCTAGAAAATATTCATTCAGAAAGCAGCGATAGTGACAGTGCGGATTCTGACTCACAAACTCCTAGAATAAATATTCAATTTTCGGCACCAATTTTAAGACCACCCATTTTAAATTTAGAAAGTATTATCGAAAATCAATCAGATTTCACAATGGCTACTTCTGGTAATTCAAACAATGTACCTGTACTGAAAATTGAGTACTTGAACATGATTCCCGATTTTCATGGTGGACCAGAACTACTCCCCAGATTCTTAGAAATATCAGAAAAATTGGTTACAAAATTTTATAATGTGCATAATACAGATGATTTTCAAAATGAATATTTAATGTCGAGTTTGCTTGCGAAAATCAAAGGAGAAGCTGCTCTTAGTATTTCTTCATGTCATATAAGGACATGGCAAGATCTGAAAGATGCTCTTCTCAATGCATATGCGGATAAGCGTGATCTTTTTACTCTTAATATAGAAATGGCCGAACTTAGGCAAAATCAGAACGAAAACCCATTTGAATTTTACAATAGGATTCAGAAAATATTGAATTTACAAATTTCATATTGTGTATCGCATTTGCCAGAACAGGAAGCTATTATTATAAGTAATTATTGTAGAAACTTGGCTTTAAGGGTATTATTGAGAGGTTTAAGGGAACCTATCGGATCTTTGATGCGTACAAAGAATCCAAGCGATTTAAATAAGGCTTTACATATGCTCACAAACGACTTCCAATTAGAGGGTGTACAGCACAATCAATTTAAGCACAAATTTCCTCAGAAACAGCATACTAAGCATAATCATTTCACTAATAGCCATTTTAAGAGGAATCCACAAAATTTTCAAAATTTTCAACAAAATCAGGTTAGGCCACCTTTGCCTATAGCCAATTTTCCTCATAATCAAAATTCTTATAACCAAAACAATCCAAGACAATTTCGACAACCCAATGTATTCAAGCCAAACCCACGTCGGAACCTTCCTCAACCTACACCTATGTCGGTCTCAACACAAAATACGTTTAGGCCTCGACAGAATCAATCTTTTAACGGAAATTCGAATAATAATTATTTCAAGAATCAGAATAATTCAAGACCTAATTTTGTAGTCGAAGAATTATACAATATAGATCAGGAACCTCAAATTGAACATCCTGATGATAGCAATTATTCCAATCAACATTCAAGTAATTCTGATCAATTTTTTCGTCAAGAAGCCTCGGAAAAGTAGTGCCTCAGTATGAGCTTATGAATACCAATTCTGATAGTGAACTGCCATATATCGTATTTCCTAGAATTAATTTGAAAGTATTAATAGATACAGGTAGTACCAAATCTTTTATACGTCCCGAAATTGCGGATAAGTATTTCAAGAATGCGATTAAGCAGGACCCGTTTCAAATTTTCACGGTTCATGGAAGTTCAACGGAAAATTTCAGTACCACAATACCTTCTGTTGATATGTTTAATACTAAACGAAATGATTTATTGAAGTTCTATCTATTTAATTTCCACAAATATTTTGATTGTTTGATAGGCGTAGATAATTTAAAGCTACTTCAAGCTTTTATTGATTTGAAGGAAGAAGTGATGGTTCTTCCAGACTGTAAGGTCAAAATATGTTTTCACAAAACATTACCTACCTCAAATTTCATTATTGTGGAACCTAGAACTGAGCAAGTTATTGAAGTTCAAACAGATATTGCCAATGGTGATGTAATTATTCCTTATACTAGAATCAATAATTTAGAAATACCTGAGTGTATTGCTACGGTAAAAAATGGAAAGGCCATTTGCACCATTTTGAATCCTAATGATTCAAAAATCAAAATTAGTAACCTAGAACCATTGAAAGTAGGTCCATTCGCGGATTACGAGTTGGCTACTACAATCAATGATAGTAATCTTCATAATTACAATACAGATCCTGTGAAATTTGATTTTTCAAAAATCCGAACGGATCATATGAACGCTGAAGAGAGAAATGTCATTTTGAAGTTAATTGCAGAATACTCAGATATTTTTTATCAAGAAGGAGATAAGTTAACCTTCACTAGTAAAATAAAACATAAGATTAGGACAAAAGATGAGATACCGGTGTATACAAAATCTTATCGGTACCCTGAAGTGCATAGACAGGAAGTTCAAAACCAAATTCAAAAGATGCTAGATCAAAACATAATTCGTCCAAGTACAAGTGCGTATAGCAGCCCAATTTGGGTCATTGCAAAAAAATTGGATGCCTCTGGGCAAAGAAAATGGCGTGTTGTAATTGATTATAGAAAACTTAACGAAAAAACAATCGGAGATCGATACCCTCTTCCTAATATTACTGATTTGTTAGATAAATTAGGGAAGTGTCAATATTTCACAACTCTCGATTTAGCTTCCGGGTTTCATCAAGTTGAAATGGCTGAAGAAGACATCGAGAAAACAGCTTTTAATACGGAAAACGGTCATTGGGAATTTTTGAGAATGCCATTTGGGTTAAAAAATGCGCCCGCTACTTTTCAAAGGGTTATGGACAATATCTTAAGGGGGATCCAAAACGAGAAATGCCTAGTATATCTTGACGACGTCATTATTTACAGTGTCAGTTTACAGGAACATGAGCAAAGATTAAGGGAAGTTTTTGAACGATTAAGGGAGTCAAATTTCAAAATCCAGTTAGACAAGTCAGAATTTTTGAGAAAAGAAGTGGCATATTTGGGACATATAGTAACCAAGGACGGTGTTAAGCCGAATCCCGACAAAATTATGGCTATTCAAAGATATCCGTTACCAAAAACTGCCAAACAAATCAAGGGATTTTTAGGACTATTGGGATATTACAGAAAATTTATTAAAGATTTCGCTAAATTGACAAAACCTTTGACCCAGTGTTTGAAAAAAGATGCTACGATTAATTATAATGATCCAGAGTACATACAATGTTTTGATATGTGTAGAAATTTACTAATGAACGAGCCTATCTTACAATACCCAAATTTTAGTGAACCATTTATTTTGACCACTGATGCTAGCAATTTTGCTATTGGGGCTGTTCTTTCACAGGGAAAAATTGGATCAGATTTGCCAATTGCATACGCGAGTAGAACCTTGACCTCATCTGAAGTAAATTACAGTACCACGGAAAAAGAGGTCCTTGCAATTGTGTACGGTTGCAAAGTTTTTCGCCCTTATCTCTATGGTCGATCTTTTACGATCGTAACTGATCATAAACCGCTTCAATGGCTTTTCAATCATAAAGAACCAAATTCGAAGTTGATTAGGTGGAGATTATCTTTAGAGCAGTACGAGTACAATATTGTCTATAAGAAAGGAAAATTGAATAAAAACGCGGATGCTCTATCTAGAATTGAATTGAATGCTAACGAAACTAAAAATATATCAGACAAACCAGCAATTTATGGACCAGTTCAATGACCAATTTGCATCTACCTCCGGCATGCAAACACGTAATCAAAATTTAGATAATCAGTCAATGATTGTTGAAGCTAGTGATCGCCAAAATGATGTGAATATTGATGATTCATCTAATCATACCATTCACTCTAGTCATGAGAATCCAATTATAGGTATTCCGATAATTGATACTCCAGTCAATTATGGTAAAAATCAAATAATCATATCACAGGTAAATTTCTCACCTGCTAAGCCATCTATTATAAAATTATTCAAAGACAAGCAGAGAATACATATTCAGCTTTCGAAAGAAAATTACGAGCAAGAAATAGTTAAGTTTGTTAAGGAATATATTGCTCCTAAGGTAAAATATCATATTTATTTTGAAGACCCTATTTATGAACAGTTCTGTACAGTTCTACAGAGATATTTCAAAAATTCGGAAATCAATATGGTCAAATGTACGAAAAAGCTGATTGATATAACAGACAATGATGAAGTCGAATCTATTATTAGAAATCATCACGAAGGAAAAACCAATCACAGAGGTATTGAGGAAACTGAAAAGCGAATCAAAGCGAACTATTATTTTCCCAAACTATATAATACTATCAGGGATTTCATTAATCAATGCGAAACATGTCTCATCACAAAGTATGAGAGACATCCTCTTAAATTGCAATACAACGTAACTCCTACAGGCACAAGACCATTTCAAATTTTACACATAGACAGCATCACATTGGAAAATTGTAAATTTTTGACAATTATCGATTCATTCTCGAGATATGCTCAAGCATATAGATTGAATTCAGCGCAGGCTATAGAAATAGCAAATAAATTGATCAAATATTTTGCACACCATTGTATACCTGACCAAATAATATCAGACAATGGTTTAGAATTTAAAAATTCAGTTATCAAAGAACTTTTGGCTACACACAAAATTAATATTCATTTCATTAGTTCTCAGCACCCCGAATCTAATGGAATTATTGAAAGATTTCACTCTACATTAATAGAGCACATTAGACTGTTGAATAATCAAGATATTTTCAAAAAGGAGCCTATTGAAATTAAAGTGGACTATGCAATTTTAGCGTATAATAACACGATTCACTCTGTTACAAATTTGAAACCTTATGAGATTATTACAGGACATTTAGGCACAGAATCACCTTTTAATATCGAGATAGAAAATCAATTAGTTAATAACTATGTTCAAAATCACAAGGAAAGAATGAGAATATTATATGAAAAACTAAATTCCGATTTACAGAAAAATAAGGAAAAATTAATAAGTAAGTTGAACGAAGACCGAGAACCTTTGCCAACTATTTCAGAAAAAGTTTACGTTAAGAATAAACAAAAACAGAGCAAAACACGGAATAAGTATAAGCCAGAAAGTATTTCTAAGATTGATAGTGAACTCAAAACTGCCAAAATTAAGCCTACTCATGGAAATACCACAGAAAAAATTCATCTGTCAAATATTAAAAGGCCACGTAAGATTTCTAAGACTAAGAAATCCTTTACAGGTTCTTCACCAGCACACAAGCCATCCAAATAAAGGATATCAGCCAAAATTTGGGAATACTTCCGATTAATTTAGGTCCAGCCAAACTTCAAATTTCGGAACATACTTTAGTACACTATTATAGGTTAAGAGAATTATATGATACGTATAATAATTTGAATAATCAATACAATAATTTTAAGTTGAAACTGGAGGAAAGGGAACTGAAGTATTATGATAGAATAATCAATTTTACACAGAAATCTATTTCGGAAAAAATCGAAAATATTCGTATTCATAGTGCTGCCAATGATAGATCACGTAGAGGGTTATTCAACGGTATTGGTAGCGTAGTAAAATTTCTCACAGGTAATTTAGATGCAAGTGATGGAGAACAAATTCACAAGATTATCAGTCATATGCAAAATAACGAGAAAAGCATTGAAAACCAGATGAAAATGCAATATTCAGTCAGTCATAAGCTAATTGAGAATTTTAACCTCACTATCCAAAATATTCAACATAACGAAATTTTGTTAAAGTCAAAAATATTGCAGCTGAACGAAATAACGCAGGCAGGCGCTACATCTCAAAATATTCTTTTTGCTAAAGATACATGTCATTCACTTTTACTACTTTATAATTTTATTTTCAACACTTTACAAGATATCGAGAATTCTGTGACATTTTGCAAGATGGGAGTTATGCATCCAAGTATCATTAGACCAGCTGATCTATATAATGAATTGTCCAAATTATCTTCCTATTACAAAAACATGCTTCCATATGAGGTGAAATTCGAGAATATTTTAGAATTTGAATCAATCATTAAGGTACATTGCAAGATTGATTTCCATCAAATAATTTACTTTTTATCGATTCCAATTGAATTAGGTACTATATTTGATTTTTATTATCTTCACCCTATTCCTTCAAAATATGGGTCAGAATTTGTTTCGGTTTTTCCAAATTCTAAATATTTATTAAAATCAATTGACAATGAGTCAATAAAACCTCTAACTGGCATGTGTACGAGAGGCAACATGTACCATTGTCCACGTCAAGCCCAAGCCAACATAAATATGTCCTGCGAGTCAAGTATACTGAAAAATGAAAACGCAAGAAACTGCCACTTCACAAAAGTAACAGTTAAGGAAAACCATATTGATATCATATCAGAAATTAATCAATATCTTGCTGTCTTTCCAATTCAAGAGAAGCTAGAATTCCAATGTCAAAACCACGTAGAAACAAGAATCTTATCAGGAATATTTTTGCTCGCACAAGATGATTGCAAAATTTTATTCAGAGGTGAACCGCTCACATTTTTGAGCAAAAGCTTTGGCCAGCCTTTAGTCATGGAAACGCCAAATTTTACTTTGATTTCTGAGAACCAGAAACCAAAATTTGAAATTGAATTGAAGAATTTGAAAATGAAAGATATTCCTATTCAATCATTCAGCCCAATCGTAAATGACGAAGCAGATTTCACTACACCCAGTGCCTGGACTATCATTTTGTACATTTTTGGCACAATTTTGGGCATATTCGCTATTTATTGGAAATTCAAGAAGAATGCAGGGAAGAATCCTACTCCCGTTCCAAGGAAGACACCTGTTACGAATCCTGAAGAAGAACTCGAGCTATCTTCCAGAAAACCGAACCTTCCAGGGGAAGCTTCATTCTAGGGGTGGAGGAGTTATGATGCGGCTATGAAGATAGAAGACACCGAGTCAGCACCTTCAAGCGGCGCCTTGCACTTTCCAGAATTGTAATATTATATTTTTGCAGAGTTCACATTAGTTCAAGCTACCATTGTATTTTACATTTTTATTCAGTCTTTGTCCACACTTGAAACTGTCATCACCTGTTTTTGGAAATAAAATATTTTTTAAAAAGGGACTTTACGGTTTCCGAATTATAAGTTATATATATACAGGGTGTCCCAGAAATAACACGCCAGAGTGACATGGAAGGTAGATTGGCTTTAGACCAATCAGAAAACATCGACATGACCTTAGTAAAAGTCTTCTAGTTTTCGAGATATTGCCACTTTTAAGGTTTTTCAAAAAATTCCTACTTTTGCTCCTTTTGTTGCCTGATATGGCTATAAGGATTTGCGGACTTATGATCTTTTTTTTCTCGGGCTACTATTAATAGTTGTTTGAGACGATAAGGTATTGACTTCATTGAAAAATATCACGGTATGTTAAAAAAACAACCGAATTCTTAGATTTTGTGTCAATGCGAAAACCTTAACGAAGGTTTAACTGATTACTGTGACAACGAATGAACCAGACTGAATCAGCAAATGCTCTTAAAAACCAACCTACTTAATGCTCTTTCAAAAATACTATAACATTTATAGGTTCTTTTTACTAAAAATCGAATAGCTCCAAGTTTTGACATAGAAGTCGTAATACTTCTACGTCTAAAACGCCTAGATACATTGTCCTTTTTAATTCGTTGTAGGCATCAAAATAATAAATAGAACATAAAACTGGTTCTTTATTTCCATTTATTTTTAGTCACTATAACAGATTTTCAAAATGTTTACCACCCACTCTTATACACAACCTGCATCTTCTTAAAAATTGTCCCTTAAAACTTCTCAAATCTAGATCAGCAATTTCGCCTGCTGCTTGATGGATTCGTTGTCGCAATAGATGATGTTGCAAAAAATCCAGGTATATTTCTGCATCGAGGGTCGCAGGGAGTTCGAGTGGGCCAATGATGCATCCGTTGTGGACCTCCGTCCAAAGATTTACCATAAACTAATGCTCCCTCAGGTCGTCAGCATGCGAAATCCCTACCAAATTATCATCAAACACACATATAAAATCGGAACATGGAATGTCACTAGTATGTATGAACCTGGAAAAACTCATAACATTATCCAGGAAATGCAAAGAATGAAAATTGACATCCTAGGTATAAGCGAAACACGTTGGCCAGGGAATGGAGAATGTCATATAAAAGACCACTTATTGTATTACTCGGGTAGCAGTGACTCTCAACATCGACATGGCGTAGGAGTAATGATCCACAAAAATGTCTCCAAATATGTCCTGAACTTTCTCCCACTATCAGAACGCGTAATGCTTTTACAACTTAAAATGAATATCGGAAAAATGAACATTATTCAGGTATATGCACCTACATCAGACAAAGATGACCAAGAACTAGAAGCATTTTACGAACAAATAAATATAGCATTAAAACAAGTAAAAGCAAAAGATGTAACAATAATAATGGGCGACCTAAATGCCAAGGTTGGGAAAGGAAAAACAAATCATTTAATAGGGAACTTTGGTCTGGGAGAACGGAATGAGAGAGGCGAAAGATTGGTACAATTCTGTCAAGAGAATAACATGGTTATCACAAATACATTTTTTCAACTACCAAATAGACGCTTATACACATGGATATCACCTCAAGATAATAAGCAACACAGAGTCAGAAACCAGATAGATTACCTAATGATAAATGAAAGATACAGGAACAGCATTGTGTCAATTAAAACCTACCCAGGAGCAGATGTAGCCTCCAATCACAACCCCTTGATAGCCCAAATAAAAATTAAACTAAAAAAGGTGACCCATAAAACAGTGAAAGACGCCCTTGATCTCGGTAAATTACGTAATCAAGAAATAAGAGAAAAAGTGAAAAAGGAAATAAACGAGGCATTAGAAACTATAAAACTTAAAGAAGACTATACCAATGACAATATAAACAAAAACTGGGAAAACCTCAAATCAAAATTAACTAAACCAATTAAGCAACAACTGTGCAAACGGAAGGAAGTCAGGAAAGATTGGATGACAGACGAAATACTAAATCTTATGGAGGAAAGACGAAGACACAAGAATGCCGACAAACAAAAATATCATTACCTACAAAAAAAGATACGTTTAAAAATTCGAGAAGCCAAAGAAAACTGGTATAAAGAAAAGTGCGAAGAAATCGAAAGGCTACAAAATAAATACGACAACTTTAATACACACAAAAAAATTAAGGAACTTACACAAAGACAAGGAAACAAACACAACATCTTGGTAGATGAAAAAGGAAAAATTATCATGGACACAGAAGAAAAGTTAAAAGTGTGGAAGGACTATATAGAAAAATTGTTTTATGATCAAAGAGAGGAAATGAATACTAAGTGGGACGAAACAGGACCAGAAATAACAACAGACGAAGTAGAGTACACCATTAAGAAAATGAAAACAGGAAAAGCTACAGGTCATGATGAGATACTAGCAGAAGTATTTAAGCTTATCGACGATAAAAACATACACATTATAGTAGCTCTTTTCAACAGTATATACAAAACTGGAATAATACCGAAAGAATGGTTGTTATCAACATTTGTAGCGATACCCAAAAAAGTTAATGCTAAAAACTGCTCGGATCACCGTACCATAAGCTTGATGTGCCACATACTTAAGATATTCTTGAAAATCATCCATCTTAGAATATATAAAAAATTGGAAGCGGACCTTGAAGGTACACAGTTTGGCTTTAGAAACGGACTGGGAACTAGAGAGACTTTGTTTGCTTTCAATGTACTGACACAACGATGCTTAGATGTAAATCAGGATATTTACGTATGTTTCTTAGACTATAACAAGGCATTTGACACCGTCCAACATAAAACATTAATGTATCTGCTTAAAGACAAAAACATCGATTCAAGAGACATCAGAATAATAAACAACCTCTATTACCAACAAGAGGCAACAGTACGTATCAATAATAAAGAAACGGATGTAATTAAAATAAAAAGAGGTGTTCGACAGGGCTGTGTTTTGTCGCCGTTGTTGTTCATTGTCTACTCTGAAGAAATATTCAAAAAAGCACTCCAAGAGGACACAACTGGAATAAAAGTTAATGGCACACCGATAAATAATATTAGATACGCTGACGATACCGCGTTAATAGCAGAGAATATAAGTGACCTCCAGAATCTTGTCAATAAAGTCGTGGAAGTGAGTAAAGAGTTAGGACTAACACTAAATACGAAGAAAACTAAACTCATGGTAATCTCAAAGAAACATATAGACAACGCTAATCTATATGTAAAGGGCGACAAAATAGAACGGGTAAAACATTACAATTACTTAGGAACCAACATCAATGAAACAAACGACTACGTCAAGGAAATCAGAATACGAATAGAGAAATCCAGAAGTGCTTTCAACAACATGAAGCGTATATTGTGTAGTCGAGACTTAAGCTTAAAATTGAGAGTACGGCTGCTTGAGTGCTATGTGTTTTCGGTTCTCATGTATGGGATGGAGGCATGGACCTTGAACAAACAATGCCTGAATAAACTGGAAGCATTTGAAATGTGGACTTACCGTAGAATCCTAAAGATCTCATGGGTTGACAAAGTCACTAACAAGCAAGTACTGGAGAGAATCGGCAAAGAAACACAAATAATATACACAGTCAAATCAAGAAAATTACAATACCTGGGCCATATTATACGTGGGGAAAAATATGAACTTCTGCAATTAACCATGCAAGGCAAGATCAAAGGGAAACGAAGCATTGGCAGAAGAAGGATGTCCTGGTTAAGAAATCTTAGAGAATGGTTCGGATGCAACTCCAACCAATTGTTCCGTGCTGCAGCATCGAAGATTAGAATTGCTTTGATGATCGCCAACCTTCGTAGCGGAGATGGCACATAAAGAAGAAGAATGCTCTCTTATTTCATGGGGATTTTCCAACTGCCAGCTGTGGATATTATACAAGTTAAGATACCCATCTCTTTTACAGGCCGACTCGTCGCTCCACAAAATCCTGTCGAAAAAATTAGGGTCTTCCTGATGCTTCTCCAGCATTGTCCGACAAAACGAAATACGTGTAGCATAATCACTGCTTAATAGCGTTTGAACTCTTTGGATGTGGTACGGGTGGTATTCATATCTCTTCATAATAAGTTGCGCCTGCGATTTAGATACGCCAGTACGTCGTTCGATTAAACGTACTGAAGTTGATGGGTCCTCCGTCACTTGCTCTAATAAAACTTCATCCATTTGAGTACTACGGGGTCTTCCCTCGGAACCCTTCCGGCCAGGATTTCTGCCTTCTCGGTAGAAATTGACAGTGCGAAGAGTAATCTCATGGTCGTTCGCCTGCGGTTTGGGTATCTTTCAGAGTACAATCTCGCTGCCAGTCTTGCGTTACACGAGACGTTGCCGCGTGAAGAAACGCTTCTTGTTTCTCCATAAATTAGCACCATATCTGTGTACTCACTAGAGTTGAAAGGCGCAGATTGTTAATTTGCCATCATTGTGTGTGGACTGTTTTTAAGATGAAGGAGATTATTCTTCGCACTGTCAATTCCTACCGAGAAGGCAGAAATCCTGGCCGGAAGCGTTCTGAGGGAAGACCCCGTAGTACTCAAGTGGATGAAATTGTATTAGAGCAAGTGACGGGAGGACCCATCAACTTCAGTACGTTTAATCGAACGACGTACTGGCGTATCTAAGTCACAGGCGCAACTTATTATGAAGAGATATGAATACCACCCGTACCACATCCAAAGAGTTCAAACGCTGTTAAGCAGTGATTATGCTACACGTATTTCTTTTTGTCGGACAATGCTGGAGAAGCATCAGGAAGACCCTAATTCTTTCGACAGGATTTTGTGGAGCGACGAGTCGGCCTGTAAAAGAGATGGGTATCTTAACTTGCATAATATCCACAGCTGGCAGTTGGAAAATCCCCATGAAATAAGAGAGCATTAGTTTATGGTAAATCTTTGGACGGAGATCCACAACGATGCATCATTGGCCCATTCGAACTCCCTGCGACCCTCGATGCAGAAATATACCTGGATTTTTTGCAACACCATCTACCCATTCTTTTGGAAGATGTGCCTCTTGAGTCAAGAAGAAGGATGTTGTTACAGCAGGATGGATGCCCTGCGCACTATGGTCGTGCAGTAAGGGCTTATCTTGATGAAACCTTCGCTAACAGATTGATTGGCCGGCAAGGACCAGTTTCTTGGCCCTCACGCTCTCCAGACCTGAACCCTCTGGATTTTTTTACTGGGCATGTTTAAAAGATAAAGTGTATGGAAAACCAATTCGATCAGCCGATCAGTTGCGACAACGAATCCATCAAGCAGCAGGCGAAATTGCTGATCTAGATTTGAGAAGTTTTAAGGACAATTTTTAAGAAGATGCAGGTTGTGTATAAGAGTGGGTGGTAAACATTTTGAAAATCTGTTATAGTGACTAAAAATAAATGGAAATAAAGAACCAGTTTTATGTTCTATTTATTATTTTGATGCCTACAACGAATTAAAAAGGACAATGTATCTAGGCGTTTTAGACGTAGAAGTATTACGACTTCTATGTCAAAACTTGGAGCTATTCGATTTTTAGTAAAAAGAACCTATAAATGTTAATAGTATTTTTGAAAGAGCATTAAGTAGGTTGGTTTTTAAGAGCATTTGCTGATTGGGTCTGGTTCATTCGTTGTCACAGTAATCAGTTAAACCTTCGTTAAGGTTTTCGCATTGACACAAAATCTAAGAATTCGGTTGTTTTTTTAACATACCGTGATATTTTTCAATGAAGTCAATACCTTATCGTCTCAAACAACTATTAATAGTAGCCGAGAAAAAAAGATCATAAGTCCGCAAATCCTTATAGCCATAACAGGCAACAAAAGGAGCAAAAGTAGGAATTTTTGAAAAACCTTAAAAGTGGCAATATCTCGAAAACTAGAAGACTTTTACTAAGGTCATGTCGATGTTTTCTGATTGGTCTAAAGCCAATCTACCTTCCATGTCACTCTGGCGTGTTATTTCTGGGACACCCTGTATATATATATAAGGTGCTACGGGTAGCGTAGGAGTTCAGTTGAGTTGAGTTCTAGTTGAGATAAAGTTAAGAGATATTGTACTGAGTTGTGAAGTAAAACGGTGAAAGTTACGTCGAGTTTGATTCCCTGGGTGAAGAAAAAGAGGCCGTCGTGACAATACCATGCTTTCGAAAAAAATCTTTTATACTTCAAACGACTTCAACACCTAAAACTCACCATCCACTTTTGTTTTTCAAATGGTACCCGCAGCTTTTCCTACATAAATGAGGTCATTATTTTTATTTAAATTTTTATAATGGCTTTAATTTGATATACAAATCAATTTTTTAGGAATTTCATAAGCATAAGATAAATAAAATAAGGATTTGTTTGGGTTGTAATAAAAAAGGATAAAAAAATTATTTTTTTGAAAGCATTTGTGATAGATCATTTAGTACCCTCAAAACCCACATAGTTTTCTTTTTTATCAGTTTTCTTTGCTTCAAACAAACTCTTATGTTATTTACAAAATGTTCATGATATCACGAAAAAATAAGTTTGCTTATAACATCGTCCTCAACAGAATTTTAAATAAAATAGGGACATTATTCTTGTAAGGGGTGATATTTGAAAAAAGAAGTTGGTGGTGAGTTTTAAGTGTAAGTACAAACACTTTTTTGAAAGCATGGAATGATAAACCCTATAAGTGCTTCCAAAAATTCAACTTAGTTTTCGTTTGAACTTTTTTGGTTACGAGAATATCACGTGTCAAGGAAATTAAGGGACACCTGTATATTTATTTATTCGTGTTAAAAGCGTTGTATAGGAAAAATAGAAAAAAGTCACACAGGTATAAATCCAAAACAGTTACAGACATCAAATAATGAACGACACTATTTTTTGAGTTACACCCAACCCCACCCTTTTTTTTATCATCACAGCGGGACCAAAAACTAGATTTTTGTTTCTAATGATAAAATCAATGGTGATAACTTTTTTATAGGGACCAAGTTTGGGGAAAATCGGAAAACTTTGGTTTTTTGATGTCCTTTATGTGTGTCTGTCTGTACGTCCGCGATTACGTTTTCCAACGATTACCGATCGGACAATGGGGGGGGTGGGGGTGTAAAACGTGGGCTAAAAAAATTAAATAAATCGAATTATGAACAGGTCTACCTCGTTCGAAATCCATATTTGTGGGTTGTAGGAGATGTCTTTGACCCGTCAAAAAGAAGAAGAAGAAAAATGGAAGCGAGGCATCATCATTCAATAAGGGGCGGGATGGATGGGAGTATGTCAAATTCTTCTTTCGTCTTGAAGGAGGACGAGCCGACCGACGTCGACGCGACGCGGCGACACAACGCAAGAGTGTACGCGTACGTTATTTAGATACAAAACGAATTTCCTTTTTAAAAATCGACAACAATATGGAAATTTGAATGTCAGCTTCATATTTTATTGTATGCAAATGGTCCCCGCTGGAATACATTAAGCTCGGTAACGAATTTTGAAACTCGAATTAACATATTTTATATATTATAAATCGCGCATATACTATACCGCTCTGGAAATAATGTATGTATATTCTACTTCGACCAGCGCCATTCTCTATTCTATAGAATCGAAGGATTTTTTGGCCTCACACAGGTCCGTCTTTTTGAATTGAACTGTAGTAATTATGCAGACGATACAGACCTGATTTTCACTGGCCCATCATGGGATACTGTCAAGCATACTGCGGAAACTAAACTGAAAAAAATTCTGATCTGGTTAAATAATCACAAGCTCTCTTTGAATGTCAATAAAACTAAATATATGGCTCTCTCCCCTACAATCAGGGATCAGCCTGATCTGAGTATCAAGTTACATACGCACCATTGTAACAACATGTATAACTGTGATTGCAGGTTAATAGAAAAGACGTCGAGTATAAAATACCTGGGTATAGTAGTTGACCAACACCTGAAGTGGTCTGAACATATTAATTATGTGGCGAAACGATTAAGAGTTCTAATACATACATTCCTCGAATTAAGAGATATTCTATTTAGGAAAAATCTGATTATACTGTATACCTCTCTTGCTGAATCAATAATTAGGTATTGCATACCTGTGTGGGGAGCTGCATTCAAAACATCCATGCATCCTTTACAAGTTACACAGAATACTATATTAAAGATAATATTCAAGAAAAGTCGACTATTCCCTACTCGCCAATTATATGAAGAAAACGAATTATTCAACGTTCGCTCAATATATATCTTTAGCTGCTTAAAAAGAATGTACAGTGAGAAAATAAATTTTTCGCAAGTACACACCGTAAGGGCCAATGAAAATGTGAACATTAAAGTTGACTTTTTTTGTAAATCTACCACTCAAAATTCTTTTCTCTTTTATGGCCCCAAATGTTTTAATAGTATTCCAAAAATATTGAAAGAAATTTCGAACTACAACAACTTCAAAAAGGAAGTTAAACAATATATAAAAGATCATCCAAATCAATTCTAATTATTCTATTCGAAGTGCTTTTCTAATTAAACCGATTTTTTTATATATTTTATTTATTTTGTTTCTATTGGCTCATAGACATGCTCGAACTGCTGCCTACTTCCATAGGTTTCTTGTTATATCAGTTAAATGCTCTTCTAGAACTGCGGCTCACAAGACAGGCCCTCGTGGCCTAGCGTCAGCTGCTGTTTTGTAGGGTATTTTTTTTAACTTATATGTAACCTATATATTATTTATGTATTTAGCTAATAATGTATCTTTATATCATTATCAATAAACAATAATAAATTAAAAAAAAGTAGGTAGTGATGGGGAGGCGAAGTATAAACGTAGTTACGTCCCTGAATAGATACAATAAACTCAACCGACCGTTACTAATTTGAATTTGAATCTTTGAGGGGCTAATTTAATTCTTGGAGGGGCTAAGCCCACCCAAGCCCCCACCTAACGACGCCTATGAGGAGAAGCCAGGCAAGTGGACTACCTTTGGCTCTTTTTGCCTAGCAAACGCCTTGTTGAACCTACCAGGACCTCTTGACGAAAGTAGGCAGACCATCTCAATGATAAAAAGCCACATAAAGATTTTTAGATATATAGGATGAACTTGAAGATCTGAGGGTACTGATATTTTTGATCTTCTTTACCTTAGGCTGATAGCCAAAACAACGGCAGGATTTGAAATTGGCATCCTCAAACTATATGCGATTTCGTCCTGATAAGAAGCCAGATAACGATTTTGATATTTAGGGTGAAGATCTGGGGGGCTGAAATCTTTTTTATCTTGTTTACCTGAGGCTGGAACTCAGAACAATGACCGGATTTGAATGGGAACCCTCTAACTATACACGCTACCAGTTTCCGTCCTGATAGGAAGCCAGATAACGACTTCAGATATTTAGCCTGAACGTGACGATCTGAGGGTCTGAAAATTTTTGATTTTTTTTACCTGAGACTAAAACTCAAAACAACGGCCGGATTTGAAAATGGCACCCTCAAACTATATGCGATACGAGTTCTCGTCCTGATAGGAAGCTAGATAACGATTTTAGATATTTAGGGTGAACGTGAAAATCTGAGGGTCTGAAAATTTTTGATTTTCTTTACCTATGGCTGAAACTCAAAACAATGGTCGGATTTGAAATAAGCACCCTCAAAATATATGCGATACGAGTTTCCGTCCTGATAGGAAGCAAGATAACGATTTCAGATATTTAGCGTGAACGTGACGATCTGAGGGTCTGAAAATTTTTGATTTTTTTTTACCTGAGGCTAAAACTCAAAACAACGGCCGGATTTGAAAATGGCACCCTCAAACTATATGAGATACGAGTTCTCGTCCTGATAGGAAGCTAGATAACGATTTTAGATATTTAGGGTGAACGTGAAAATCTGAGGGTCTGAAAATTTTTGATTTTCTTTACCTATGGCTGAAACTCAAAACAATGGTCGGATTTGAAATAAGTACCCTCAAAATATATGCGATACGAGTTTCCGTCCTGATAGGAAGCAAGATAACGATTTCAGATATTTAGCGTGAACGTGACGATCTGAGGGTCTGAAAATTTTTGATTTTTTTTACCTGAGGCTAAAACTCAAAACAACGGCCGGATTTGAAAATGGCACCCTCAAACTATATGCGATACGAGTTTTCGTCCTGATAGGAAGCCAGATAACGATTTTAGATATTTAGGGTGAACGTGAAAATCTGAGGGACTAAAAATTTTTGATTTTCTTACCTGAGACTGAATCACAAAACAACAGTCGGATTTGAAATAAACACACTCAAAATATATGCGATACGAGTTTTCGTCATGATACGAAGCTAGATAACGATTTTAGATATTTAGGGTGAACGTGAAAATCTGAGGGCCTGAAAATTTTTGATTTTCTTTACCTGTGGCTGAAACTCAGAACAATGGTCGGATTTGAAATAAGCACCCTCAAAATATATGCGATACGAGTTTCCGTCCTGATAGGAAGCAAGATAACGATTTCAGATATTTAGCGTGAACGTGACGATCTGAGGGACTGAAAATTTTTGATTGTTTTTACCTGAGACTAAAACTCAAAACAACGGCCGGATTTGAAAATGGCACCCTCAAACTATATGCGATACGAGTTTTCGTCCTGATAGGAAGCTAGATAACGATTTTAGATATTTAGGGTGAACGTGAAAATCTGAGGCCTGAAGATTTTTGATTTTCTTTACCTGAGACTGAAACACAAAATAACGGTCGGATTGCAATGCGCCCTCAAAATATACGCGATACGAGCTTTCGTCCAGATAGGAAGCCAGATAACGATTTTAGGTATTTAGGGTGAACGTGAAAATCTGAGGGCCTGAAGATTTTTGATTTTCTTCACCTGTGGCTGAAACTCAAAACAACGGTCGGATTTGAAATAAGCACCCTCAAAATATATGCGATACGAGTTTTCGTCCTGATAGGAAGCTAGATAACGATTTTAGATATTTAGGGTAAACGTGAAAATCTGAGGGACTGAAAATTTTTGATTTTCTTTACCTGTGGCTGAAACTCAAGACAATGGTCGGATTTGAAATAAGCACCCTCAAAATATATGCGATACGAGTTTTCGTCATGATACGAAGCTAGATAACGATTTCAGATATTTAGCGTGAACGTGACGATCTGAGGGTCTGAAAATTTTTGATTTTTTTTACCTGAGGCTAAAACTCAAAACAACGGCCGGATTTGAAAATGGCACCCTCAAACTATATGCGATACGAGTTTTTCGTCCTGATAGGAAGCCAGATAACGATTTTAGATATTTAGGGTGAACGTGAAAATCTGAGGGACTAAAAATTTTTGATTTTCTTTACCTGAGACTGAATCACAAAACAACAGTCGGATCTGAAATAAACACACTCAAAATATATGCGATACGAGTTTTCGTCATGATACGAAGCTAGATAACGATTTTAGATATTTAGGGTGAACGTGAAAATCTGAGGGCCTGAAAATTTTTAATTTTCTTTACCTGTGGCTGAAACTCAAAACAATGGTCGGATTTGAAATAAGCACCCTCAAAATATATGCGATACGAGTTTCCGTCCTGATAGGAAGCAAGATAACGATTTCAGATATTTAGCGTGAACGTGACGATCTGAGGGCCTGAAAATTTTTGATTTTTTTTACCTGAGACTAAAACTCAAAACAACGGCCGGATTTGAAAATGGCACCCTCAAACTATATGCGATACGAGTTTTCGTCCTGATAGGAAGCTAGATAACGATTTTAGATATTTAGGGTGAACGTGAAAATCTGAGGGCCTGAAAATTTTTGATTTTCTTTACCTGTGGCTGAAACTCAAAACAATGGTCGGATTTGAAATAAGCACCCTCAAAATATATGCGATACGAGTTTTCGTCCTGATAGGAAGCTAGATAACGATTTTAGATATTTAGGGTGAACGTGAAAATCTGAGGGACTGAAAATTTTTGATTTTCTTTACCTGTGGCTGAAACTCAAAACAATGGTCGGATTTGAAATAAGCACCCTCAAAATATATGCGATACGAGTTTCCGTCCTGATAGGAAGCAAGATAACGATTTCAGATATTTAGCGTGAACGTGACGATCTGAGGGTCTGAAAATTTTTGATTTTTTTTTACCTGAGACCAAAACTCAAAACAACGGCCGGATTTGAAAATGGCACCCTCAAACTATATGCGATACGAGTTTTCGTCCTGATAGGAAGCTAGATAACGATTTTAGATATTTAGGGTGAACGTGAAAATCTGAGGGCCTGAAAATTTTTGATTTCTTTACTTGAGACTGAAACACAAAACAACGGTCGGATTTGCAATTGGCGCCCTCAAAATATACGCGATACGAGTTTTCGTCGAGATAGGAAGCCAGATAACGATTTTAGGTATTTAGGGTGAACGTGAAAATCTGAGGGTCTGAAAATTTTTGATTTTCTTTACCTATGGCTGAAACTCAAAACAACGGTTGGATTTGAAATAAGCACGCTCAAAATCTATGCGATACAAGTTTTCGTCCTGATAGGAAGCCAGATAACGATTTTAGATATTTAGGGTGAACGTGAAAATCTGAGGGCCTGAAAATTTTTGATTTTCTTTACCTGAGACTGAAACATAAAACAACAGTCGGATTTGAGATAAGCACCCTAAAAATATATGCGATACGAGTTTTCGTCCTGACAGGAAGCTAGATAACGATTTTAGATATTTAGGGTGAACGTGAAAATCTGAGGGTCTGAAAATTTTTGATTTTCTTTACCTGTGGCTGAAACCCAAAACAACGGTTGAATTTAAAATAAGCACCCTCAAAATATATGCGATACATGTTTTCGTCCTGATAGGAAGCTAGATAACGATTTTAGATATTTAGGGTGAACGTGAAAATCTGAGGGTCTGAAAATTTTGGATTTTCTTTACCTGAGACTGAAACTCAAAACAACAGTCGGATTTGCAATTAGCGCCCTCAAAATATGAGCGATACGAGTTTTCGTCCTGATAAGAAGCCAGATAACGATTTTAGATATTTAGGGTGAACGTGAAAATCTGAGGATCTGAAAATTTTTGATTTTCTTCACCTGAGACTGAAACACAAAACAACAGTCGGATTTGAAATAAGCACCTTCAAAATATATGCGATACGAGTTTTCGTCCTGATAGGAAGCCAGATAACGATTTTAGATATTTAGAGTGAACGTGACGATCTGAGGGTCTGAAAATTTTTGATTTTCTTTAACCTGTGGCTGAAACTCAGAACAACGGTCGGATTTGAAATAAGCACCCTCAAAATATATGCGATACGAGTTTTCGTCCTGATAGGAAGCTAGATAACGATTTTAGATATTTAGGGTGAACGTGAAAATCGGAGGGTCCGAAAATTTTTGATTTTCTTTACCTGTGGCTGAAACTCAAAACAACGGTCGGATTTGAAATTGGCGTCCTCAAAATATGCGCGATACGAGTTTTCGTCCTGATAGGAAGCTAGATAACGATTTTAGATATTTAGGGTGAACGTGAAAATCTGAGGGCCTGAAAATTTTTGATTTTCTTTACCTGTGGCTGAAACTCAAAACAACGGTCGATTTGAAATTGGCGTCCTCAAAGTATGCGCGATACGAGTTTTCGTCCTGATAGGAAGCCAGACAACGATTTTAGATATTTAGAGTGAACGTGACGATCTGAGGGCCTGAAAATTTTTGATTTTCTTTACCTGTGGCTGAAACTCAGAACAACGGTCGGATTTGAAATAAGCACCCTCAAAATATATGCGATACTAGTTTTCGTCCTGATAGGAAGCTAGATAACGATTTTAGATTATTAGGGTGAACGTGAAAATCTGAGGGCCTGAAAATTTTTGATTTTCTTTACCTGCGGCTGAAACTCAAAACAACGGTCGGATTTGAAATTGGCGTCCTCAAAGTATGCGCGATACGAGTTTTCGTCCTGATAGGAAGCCAGATAACGATTTTAGATATTTAGGGTGAACGTGAAAATCTGAGGGCCTGAAAATTTTTGATTTTCTTTACCTGCGGCTGAAACTCAAAACAACGGTCGGATTTGAAATAAGCACCCTCAAAATATATGCGATGTGAGGTTTTCGCCCTGATAGGAAGCTAGATAACGATTTTAGATATTTAGGGTGAACGTGAAAATCTGAGGGTCTGAAAATGTTTGATCTTATTTACCTGTGGCTGAAACTCAAAACAACGATCGGATTTAAAACAGGCACCCTCAAAATATATGCGATACTAGTTTTCGTCCTGATAGGAAGCCAGACAACGATTTTAGATATTTAGAGTGAACGTGACGATCTGAGGGTCTGAAAATTTTTGATTTTCTTTACCTGAGACTGAAACTCAAAACAACGGTCGGATTTGCAATTGGCGTCCTCAAAATATGCGCGATACGAGTTTTCGTCATGATACGAAGCTAGATAACGATTTTAGATATTTAGGGTGGACGTGAAAATCTGAGGGTATGAAATTTTTTGATTTTCTTTACCTGTGGCTGAAACTCAAAACAACGGTCGGATTTGAAATAAGCACCCTCAAAATATATG
>CATOUR010000321.1:0-276302 GCA_951848785.1 Callosobruchus maculatus
TTTATTGCAGGTTTAGAACTTTTTTTAGTTTTCTGAAATGCACAAGTACTAGTCTCGCCCGTACGTGGTAGTACTTCTGTCATCTAGTTGAACATATTTTCTTTTCTGCTTTACTCCTTCTAAGTCTGATTGTGAAGCTATCTTTAGTTTTCATTCTGCCACGACAACAAAAACTTCTTTCTTTGAGACAAACCCATGTGACGATATCTTTACTTTTCCGATATTCGCGAAACATGTAAACAATATGTATTCCACAAGGTTCAAATTTACTTGTAGATATAACTTGCATTTTATTCTCCATGACTTTTGCTTTACTATCGATATAACTCGACATTATAATTCCTAGATCAAACGAACTCACCTAAGTGAAGTTCGATCTGGATTATATGAGGCCTCGCCGAAGTAAATAAGACCATATGTAGTATTCCCGCTCCGCGCTGAAGTCCACACATTTCAAAGCAAAAAAGGCTCTGCCGGCCGTACCTGCGGTCCCGTCGCACCCCTCCGCGCTCCTGATCCTCAGTTTCTTTTAAAGCCAAATTGTTGCAACTAGGATCCATGGGTTGTCTCCGACAGGGTGGGTGGGACTTATTTACTTCGGCGAGGCCTCATATAATCCAGATCGAACTTCACTTAGGTAAGTTCGTTTGATCTAGGAATTATATTTCGGCCTCGCCTCGTAAATAAGACCATATGTAGTTATTTAAAGAGAGTTGCAACAATACACAAAATGCCCATACAATGACAGAAACAGAACTACAACCTGAACAATGCATATTCTTGCCATCGTATGTAACATACCGTAACAGAAAAACCATTTAAACTCAAAACACTCTGCATACCTACATGATAACCAGAAAAAAGGTTATCTCAGGCATCCAGTGCTAAATCTGCAAAACTAGCTTGATCACTAACCGGCCTTCGATAAAACCGGGCAAAAGCATTGGTCTTCTGAGACCAGCCCGCCGCTAACCTGATAACCTCATATGACACGCCCCTCTGACTGCTGCTGAAGTAGAAGCGTGGCGAGTACTATGAGCGGTGAAATTTCGAGCAGGGCACACGCGCACATCCTTATCATAAAAAGGCAAATGGAGGATGGATTGTATCCTACCTTTTCCCGATGTGTCCAATCGCTTACTTATTTGTATCTCTACCCCTTGCTCGAGCTTGATAACATTATCGAACTCAATACCTGTTAACGTTTGCACCCTCTGCCCTGTAGCCAGAGCCAGGAGCGTAGCTAATTTGTAAGAAAGGTCCTCTAGTGACAACTCATCTGGCATGCCTCTAATATAGGTTAACTGAAGGATCCTATGTATGCATGTATCTAGGCAAAAAGGGTATTAGACTGTGGATACCCTTGAAAAACCTACTGATCCTGAAATCTGAAGTCAGGCTAGGCCCCAAAATCTGAGACAGCGCTGCTGGATAACAGTTGAGCATCGCTGAAGATGCACCATTCTTAAAGAATTCCAAAACCTCTGGAACTGGAGCAGGATAAACATCTAATCCCCGGCTTTTCCAGAAAAGCCACCATTGTTCAAGGCCCCCGTTGCACGGCTTGATTGTAACTTCTGTTATCGATGCCAGACTGATTTGCAGGCAGTCCTCCGGAACGCCGCCTAGCTTCAGAGCCTCGGAGATAATATGGCGGCCACCAGGGTAATTTTTCGCCATATGGGATGAGGAGCAATGCAGGAAAAAAGTAAGCCTTGGCTAGGTTCGAAAATGAGTGGCTCCCTTCTAACAATGGCTCAAAGAGCGTAAACCACTGTTGCGCAGTCCAAATGGAAACAATAACATTACCTCTAGCTTTATCCTTAATGATCTACTGCAAAACCCTTGGTATCAAGGCAAAAGGAGGAAAAGCATAGAAGAAAAGGATCGTCCTTGCGTCTATTGCTTCACATCTCGAACATCCCCTCCATGATACGAAGCGTGTGCACTTCGTGTTCACCTCCGAAGCAAACAGATCAATATCGGCCTGACCAAAAGGGCCCACCAGCTGCTCGAAGCGACTCTGATCGAGTTCCCACTCTGTCTCCTTTGCTAGCGAAACCCTGGAAAAATAGATTTCTGGACTCACACCACTGCCAGATAGTACGAGACAGAGCATTGAGGGACGGGTACTGGATACTTCCCATCTTATTGATGTAAGCCACTACTGTGGTGTTATCGATGCGACATAAAATGATACAATCCCGGAGGTTCCCTGCCAAGTTATGTAATACAAGAAACGCCGTCTTCAATTCCAACACATTGACATGCTCCGCGCGCTCAGCGTCCGTTCAATGACCTTGGCGACGCTCGCCCTCAGCGTAGGCCCCCCCATTCAGTAGCGAAAGCATTCGAGAAAATCTCCATCCGATATGCGATCACCAGGAAGGACTCTCTGAGCCGGCCGTTTCAATAACGGCCATCGGTGTCCCTCAACGTAAGATAAAACTGCACAGCCTGAAGTAATCTTCTTTCACTCGTGTAGGAAATATTTAAGTCGTCCTGCATACGCACTAACCTGTAATGACGGCGACGATCGTTGAGGTCGGTCCTCGCTCTGTTCTGTCGGTAATCCTGAGTACGACAAAACCGATGATCCCGAGGCAGTCCGCTTCGCCTGAGAGGGCTGGGGACGAGGGAAGGGGGTTTTGATGGATTGGTGAGGTCCAGCGCTCGAGTTCCCTTGGTCGGGCGAGCCGGACCGCTGGAGTTTAAAGCGCTGGTCGTCTTGCGAAATACTTTGACTGGCGCTTTGGGCAGTAGCTTCTTGCTGGATATCTCGAGTTGTTTCGCGGTTTTAGTTGCTCTTCCAAGGATGTCCCAAAAAGAAAATCGTCGGGCGGTGAGTCCTTCAGGGTCTCCCTGAGGTCTTTATTCAAGCTCACCGTGACCAGACCCTGTCGAGTCACTGCCTCCAAGTGACAGAAATCGCAGAGGAGACGTCCTGCGTCGCTTAGGAGCTGAAGATGCTCACGGTTGCCCCCCCCCCCTTCTTCTTGCAATAAGGAGGAAATAGTCGTGCCAATGACCGAGATGCAGCTTGTCAGCTGCTCCTGCCTCTGCATCAGCTTGGCATGCCGACTGCTGACGTGTAGTAAAACCGCGTTCATAACAACAGCGTCCAGAACAGGAGTCTTCACTGTTGAGAAACTCTCTGTTATGGGGTGGTCCTTCATTAAGGGAACTCGTGTCTCATCGACCAAGCCCCTCGTCAATATTTCTGACCAAATAACAGTCGCATGTATAGGAGGTCCTGCAGCACCCAATATCACCTGAACCTCCTCTTCTAAATCAGCTTGCGGTGGAGGCGTAGTTAGATCCGAAGCCCCCTTAATGTTAGCCAAAACTACCTGGCTATCAGGGCGGCCACAGTGTCGACATCTACAATAAGACAGGGTAACCGAGTCAACCATCGGAGTACAAGCTAATGCCCTCAGAGGAGATCGTAAAATACAACGTATGTCCAGGCAAAAAACTATCAACAATGAAGCGCACCTCCTGTGCCAAAGTGCGCCGCCCAGCCTAATGGAGACACCATCACTACCAAAAGTGATTGTACAGTCTGAAAAAGGGGCTAAGAGGTAGGCGGTGTCATCAAAAACACCCCAGAGGAGCAATAACTTGGGTGCATCCAATACCCCAATGTACGATCGGCCCCTAGCCGAGGTGACCGGACTATTACTTCAGCTTGGATTACCAAAAATCCGTATTAAAGCGTAGTCCAGACAAAGACTTAGAATATTCAGGCGTTGCCAATAACGCGTATCTGGATTCTATATAAGAAACCGTTCACCAAAAATGACTGAACTATAAAAGGGGGCTTGCGTCCATGCATCCCCAAAAATCCAATATGTGCGTTAAACTAGTCATCTCCGAAAATGACTATTAGGTTTCATTAATCATGATCTTATACCATTGCTAAAAATGGCCGTCTAAAACTCGAATGATGCGCCCATGCGTTACCAAAAACGCATCGCTGTCAGTTAATCTAAAAAGTGCGTGAATTCTGGTCATCTCCGAAAATGACTATTAGGATTCATTGATCATTACCTTATGTCACTGCCAAAAATGGCTGTCTAGAATGAGAATGATGCGCCCATGGGTTACCAAAAACGCATCGTTGTCCGTTAGTCCAATATGTGCGTGTAATCTGGTCATCTCCGAGAATGACGATTAGGGTTCATTAAACATTATCTTATGCCATTGCCAAAAATGGCTGTCTAGAACTCGAATGATGCGCCCATGCGCTACCAAAACCTATCAATGTCAGTCAATTCAACATGTGCGTGTAACCTGGTCATCTCCGAAAATGACTATTAGGATTTATTAATCATTACCTTATGCCACTGCCAAAAATGGCTGTCTAGAACGCGAATGATGCGCCCATGCGTTACCAAAAACGCATCGCTGTCAGTTAATCTAAAAAGTGCGTCAAATCTGGTCATCTCCGAAAATGACTATTAGGATTCATTGATCATTACCTTATGTCACTGCCAAAAATGGCTGTCCAGAATGAGAATGATGCGCCCATGGGTTACCAAAAACGCATCGTTGTCCGTTAATCCAATATGTGCGTGTAATCTGGTCATCTCCGAGAATGACGATTAGGGTTCATTAAACATTATCTTATGCCATTGCCAAAAATGGCTGTCTAGAACTCGAATGATGCGCCCATGCGCTACCAAAACCTATCAATGTCAGTCAATCCAACATGTGCGTGTAACCTGGTCATCTCCGAAAAGGACTATTAGGGTACATTAATCATGACCTTATGCCATTGCTAAAAATGGCCGTCTAAAACCCGAATGATGCGCCCATGCGTTACCAAAAACGCATCGCTGTCAGTCAATCTAAAAAGTGCGTGTAATCTGGTGATCTCCGAAAATGACTATTAGGATTTATTAATCATTACCTTATGCCACTGCCAAAAATGGCTGTCTAGAACGCGGATGATGCGCCCATGCGTTACCAAAAACGCATCGTTGTCAGTCAATCCAATATGTGCGTGTAATCTGGTCATCTCCGAAAATGACTATTAGGGTTTATTAAACATTACCTTATGCCATTGCCAAAAATGGCTGACTAGAACTCGAATGATGCGCCTATGCGTTACCAAAAACTCATCGCTGTCAGTCAATCTAAAAAGTGCGTGTAATCTGGTCATCTCCGAAAATGACTATTAGGGTTCATTAATCATTACCTTATGCCATTGCCAAATGGGCTATCTATAACTCGAATGATGCGTCCATGCGTTACCAAAAATGCATCCTTGTCAGTCAATCCAATATGTGCATGTTATCTGGTCATCTCCGAAAATGACTATTAAGGTTCATTAATCATTACCTTATGCCATTGCCAAAAATGGCTGACTAGAACTCGAATTATGCGCCCATGCGTTACCAAAAACGCATCGTTGTCAGTCGCTCACGGAAGAAACAGGAGGGCGAACCCAGTCATTGCCAAAAATGACTAGTAGGGATGCGTACATCATGCCAGCACCAAAACTGACTGTACTTCATCCCAAAATCGACTATTGTATGCCAGCACCGCAACTGGTCATACGCCAGCACCAAAACTGACTGTACTATATGCTATCCTAAAATTGACTATTATATGACAGCACCAAAACTGGTCATATGCCAGCACCAAACCTGATTGTATATTATGCCAGCACCAAAACTGACTCTACTATATACCATCCCAAAATCGACTATTATATGCCAGTACCGCAACTGGTCATACGCCAGCACCAAAATTGATTGTACACTAGGCCAGCACCAAAATTGACTGTACTATATGCCATCCTAAAATCGACTATTATATGCCAGCACCGCAACTGGTCATACGCCAGCACCAAAACTGATTGTACATTATGCCAGCATCAAAACTGACTGTACTATAAAACGTCCCATCCATCCGAGCGTCACCATAAACGCAACGGTATCAGCCTACGTTCAAGATCTGCGAAATCCACCTGCGAGTCCCCACGACTCTCTGAGCGAGGTAGGCTGGTTCTTCACTCCCGCTGTGTCGTCCTCATAGGATCGATCTGGCTGGAGCTGTAGATCCACTAGGCGTTTCTTCCACCATTGATTATTCCGCGACCGGCTGCCGCTGCGATCCCGAGAACGGCTACCGATGTCTCGGCATCGCGATGTGTTCACTTCAACACACAAACCAGAACTGAGGATCAGGAGCGCGGAGGGGTGCGACGGGACCGCAGGTACGGCCGGCAGAGCCTTTTTTGCTTTGAAATGTGTGGACTTCAGCGCGGAGCGGGAATATTACATATGGTCTTATTTACGAGGCGAGGCCGACATATAATTGCATTCACAAAAGCAAAATAATGCAACTGCCCACTTGTCAAACAAACAACAGCAACTAATATATCTGCCCAGGTGGGAAATCGTTAAAGTGTTATTAAAACAATATACCCCCGTATCCTTTGACCGGATCTCGTACTCGATCTATTATAAGAAAAAAAGGGTGATCGCATCTCTCACTGACCGCATCTCGGAATGACCGGAAATCGCACGACACCGACGACACGACGCTTTCCCTATTCAAATGCTTCTATAAAACCCTTCATTCGGTTTTCCCCTTTAGTGGAGTACTGCTGCTGACAAATTGTGATAACAGGTTATCCAGACTTCCCTAGGTTGAATTGACATTATTGACGGGCCTATTGTGGATGATATCCCTACCCAGTCATTAACCCAGTCTCCGTTGCGCCGAGATAGGTCAAATGCTTCTTGAATCTGAGTGTAGGTATGTCAAGGTAATATCACACATAGAAGGACAATCGGTGCAGTTAGTATATCAATAATGTGATATGAATGGGACCTATTTAGAACATGACAGGAGGGTGTGGAGTGAATCAAACTATTTCTCGAATATTTGTCATTGAAATTAGCATTTATCTTCATACAGAGTGAGTCTAGAGCATGGAACGCCTCAACTATATCGGAAACGGTTCGCACGATTTTCATGAATTTTAAATCGTGGGGGTTTTGCGATACGGCCGATCTTGAGATGATATTTAGAATGTTGTCAGATCTATCTTTATTCCGAAAATATAATAAACTTTGTTATTTCAAATGGATCACCCTGTGTATCTGTGCATTTTTTAAATCCTTGCAAAATACTGATTATTTTTTGTGTCATGTCCTATACGTAAACATCATAACTACGGAGTTACAACTAAATTTACACTGCATCCGTCCAAGTTGAAATAAGAAATCAAATTCAAGAAATTGAGTCAAGTTGATTGACTCAGTACTTCCCACACGTAACGGCCACACCGTTTTACTATTCCCCATTGCATAAAGCTATAGTCTGACATCCCCTTGCAACCAAATCATCGCCCGCCCTCTGTAAAAAATATCCAACAGAAAAACTTTCGTAAATAGTTTCTTTCATTTCTCTCCGTAGGAAGTAAGACGATACAGTTTCTGTTCTGCAAGCTTCAACTGGACGAATCGAAGCGATCAGGAACTTCCAAATCGCCCAAGCACGAAGTCTGAGCAGTTTTTATATTTTTAGTTCTTTGATTATTGCTGCGCTGCCACAGACCCAATTTCTGAAAACCATACGCATCTTCTATCCTCGCCACGGTAATAATACTTTGTCAAAATTTCATTCAAATCAATTTCCTTGGTTTGTGTAATAGGCAGGTAATGTTCGAATGGACCTAAAAAGTAAATTATGTTCCTAGGTCTTCCTTTGACACTTCAATGGAGGCTGCCAATTATGAATACAGCAATTTTTCAGTTTTACAACGCCCCCAAACCCCCAACTTCACCCCCACCCCTAAAACGCCTAGAAGCGAAGTTTGACCTGTTTTTATATTTTTAGTTTTTTATTATTGCTGCGCCGCCATGGACACGATTTATAAAACTATACGCGTTTTCCATCCTGGCCACGGTAGTAGTACTGTGTAAAAATTTCATTGAAATCAATTCAATAGCTTCCTCGTTACACAATACAGAACGATATAAAGCAAGATTCTTATCTCGTATATTTATATCAGAAAAAATTCCTTTGGTTTCTGTAATAGGCAATGGCAATGTTCGGATGGATCTAAAAAAGTTCGTTATGTCGCTAGGTCTTCCATCACAGGTCAGTGGACAGTCTTTTACGAATACAACAAGTTTTTAAATTTTACCATCCTCCACCCCCCGACCACCCCAACCAACCCACATTTCACCCCCAACCCAAAAAAAAGTAAAAAATAATGAGGAACACCTAAAACGCCTAAAAACAAAGTTTGGGCAATATTCGAAATTTTTCATTTTTTGCTAATTACTCCGCTGCCCATAGGCTGATTTTCAAAATTATAGCAGCATTACCTACTACGACCCCACAACATATCGCTACCCAAATTGGATCATAATCTATGCAGCGGTTACCGAGATTACGATGCTAGAAAAAACGCGACAGACACACAGACAGACCGACAGACAGACAGCCCGACAGACAGGCAGATCGATGGAAATGAGTGACGTGGATCTTCGTTATGTAGACATCATAAAATATATACAACACTCCCCTCACCTATCGGTATGGGAAGTAAAACTATGAAGGCGGTTACAGCAGATGCTTAAAACGCCCGTTTACTTCAATACAACAAGCCACGTGACTCTTGGAACTTCGCAGTACATTTTGCAACATGTCTGACTCAAACATGGGCGGATGCAATGTATATTTAGTCGTAACTCCGAAATTATGAGAATTAGGTATAGGAAATGTTTTACAAAAAATAAGCAGTATTTTTTAGGGAATTTAAGAAGGTGGACATATACAGGGCGATCTATTTTAAATAACAGAGTTTATTTTATTTTCGGGAAAATGGCAGATACGACAACATTATTGTAAATACCATCGTAAGATCGGCCATGTTGCAAAACCCCCTCATCCCAAAACTCATGAAAATCGTGTGAACAGTTCCCGAGATAATTGAGGCGTTCCATAATTTAGACTCTGTACATAATCAGTACAGTGGCTCTTTACGTTATTAGTGAACCTTTGGACCACCAGAAATATCGAAATTCGTGATCATAATAAAATTCTTCTTTTTACTCTTTCGATGGTTGCAGCCAGTGAGTAATTCATATTAAAGCTGTGTTTGAAATCCTAAAGAAAAAAATGGAGTCAAGTTGATTGACTCAGTACTTCTCACACATAATAATGAATTCATTTTATTGTTTTCCCATTGCATAAAGCTATAGTCCGAAATCCCCTTGCAACCAAATCATCGCCCACCCTCCCGCAAAAAACGTCCAACACAAAAACTCTCGTAAACAGTTTCTTGCATCTCCCTCCTTAAAAACTAGGACGCCACAGTTTTCATTCTGCATGCTTCAGCTGAACGATGCAAAACGAGCAGTGGCCTCTAAACCGTCTAAAAGCGAAGTATGAGCTGTTTTTATATTTTTAGTTTTTTAATTATTGTTGCGACGCCACTGACACTGGCGCGTTTTCCACTCTCGCCGCGATAGTCAATTCTGTGTCGAAATTTCATTAAAATCAATTTAATAATTTTTGCTTTACGCAATATACATAGAACGAAATTAAGCAATACTCGTATATGTATACATCACAAAACTCTAAATTCCTTGGTTTCTGTAATACGCAAGGAAATGTTCGCATGGACTTAAAAAAAATACGCCGGCACGTATTTCTTCCATAGGTTAATGGACAAACTATTATGAGTACAACAAATCTTTCAGTTTTGCAACCCCCCACCCCCAACCACCTCAATTTCACCCTCACTCAAAAAAACGTAGAAAATGATCAGGAATCCCTAAAACGCCTAAAAACAAGGTTTGAGCTGTTTTTATATTTTTAGTTTTTTGTTATTGCTGCGCCGCCACTGACGCGATTTTTCCAAAACATACACGTTTTCCATCCTCGCCGCGGTAGTAATACTGTGTCAAAATTTCGTTAAAATCAATTGAATAATTTTCGCGTTACGCAATATAGAACGATCTAAAACAATACTCGTATGTCAGTATACATCACAAATCCCATGGTTTCTATAATGAGCAAGGCAATAAGGCAATGTTCAAATGGACCTAAAAAAGTGTATTATGCCGCTAGGTTTTTCATTCACAGGTCAATGGACAGCCCATTATGAATACAACAAATTTTTCAGTTTTCCAACCCCCCACCCCCCAACCACCCCAAATTCACCCCTTCCTAAGAAAAAGTAGAAAATGATCAGGAACCCCTAAAACAAAGTTTGAGGCGTTTTTATTTTTTTTTTGTTTTTTTGTTATTGCTGCGCCGCCACTGACACGATTTTTCCAAAACATACGCGTTTTCCATCCTCGCCGCGGTAGTAATACTGTGACAAAGATTCATTAAAATCCATTCCATAACTTTTACGGTACTTAATACAGAACGATCTAACGCAATATTCCTATGTATTTATCAGAAAATTCTAAGTCCCTTGGTTTCTGGAATAGGCAGGGCAATGTTCGGATGGGCCTAAAACAGGGTATTATGCCGCCAGGTCTTTCTTTTACAGATCAATGGATAGCCTACTATGAGTGCAACACATTTTTGAGATTTACAACCCCCACCCCCGAACCACCCTAATTCCACCCCCACCCAGAAGAAAGTAGAAAATGATCAGGAACCCCTAAAACACCTAAAAACGAAGTTTGAGGAATATTTAATTTTTTTGTTTTTGGCCTACTACGCCGCCCCTGCACCGATTTTCAAAATTATCGGAACATCACCTACTACAACCTACAGCATATCGCTGCCCAAATTTCATCACAATCCATGCAGCGGTTACTGAGATTGCGAGCTAGAAAAACGCGCACAGACAGACAGACCGACGGAAATGAGTGACATGGATTTTCGTTAGTAGACATCATAAAACGCCCAAAAAGCGTGTTATCTCAAAATTTTCGCGATCACACTACTCCCCTCACCTATCGGTGTGGGAAGTAAAAATTGACGCAGCTGACCATACCTAGTGCTTTCGCAGCTATACAGACTGACCTACTGTAGCAATAGTTCAATCATCTCCCGTAGCACGAATTGACATTATTGACGGAGCTATTGTGGACGATATCCCTGAGCAGCCATTAGCTAATTATGGAATGCTGCTTGAAGCTAACTGTATGTCAAGGCAATATCGCACATGGAAAGACAATCGGTGCAGCCAGTATATCAATAATGTGACATGAATGGGACATCGTTAGAGAAAGCAATGGTTATACTACTTACCATAGGAAGGAATTTGTGAATTTTTTTCCAGTAATTTGACTGTGGATGTGTCCTTGAAATTGCCATTTAACCTTAAAGAGCTTTTGGGCGGCGGGTGATATTATTTTCATCATGTACACTGTAGAGCAGGTTCTAATCCAGAAATGCCTATAACAGCCCAGAAATATCTTCGCATATTTTATAGATTATGAGAAGGCATTTGATAAAGTGAGACACGGTAAATTGATATATTTGCTCCAACGACTGCGGTTAGATGACAAGAACATAAGGATTATCAAAAGCTTATACTGGAATCAGACAGCTCATATAAAAATCGGAAATACGTCAACATCGGTTATACAAATTCTCACAAGCCTCAGACAATGATACATGTTGTCGCCATTGCTATTCAGCTTATAGAGTCCATGTTCTAAGAACCTTTGAAGATGTGGAAATGGGAATAAAGGTGAATGGTAAATACAATGATAACATCTGGTATGCTTACGATACGGTGCTCCTGGTTAACGATGAGAAAGAACTACAGTACATAGTGAACAGAGTCAACAATGTTAATCAATCTTATGGTCTGAAAATGAAAATAAAGAAAACAAAATTTGTGGTCATCACTAGATTAAATATTGATAATGTTAGAATAGAAATGGACAATCAGGACGTAGGAACACTGAGGAGATTTAACTATTTAGAATTCTCGCTAAACGACAAATGGGATTCTCATGAAGACATCAGAAGCAGCGGCAAAATAGACAGAAATACTTTTTTCCAAATGGAAACGATAATCTGCAACCGATATTTAAGTTTGACTTCAGTTATTTTTGTAGGGTAAGGTCATTTAAACAACTTATAAATAAGGAGTTTTTGTTTAAATGACCTTACCCTACAAAAAATAACTGAAGTTCATCATAGTGGTCAAAAACCTTCACAAACTTAAGTTTGACTACTCGATGGCGAGCAACAAAATGCTATTTACTGTCCACATTATTATACGGAGTTGAGTGATGGACATTAAAAGCTCGGACCATGTCATTTTTGGACTCTTTTGAGATGTGGCTATACTGGCGCATATTAAGGTTATTATGGACCGAGCGAGTAACTACTAGAAAGAATGAATAAATAACAGGAACTTTTAGCCACAATAAAACGAAGAAAAGCAGCATATCTTGGCCATAGTTTTAGAAACAGCAGCTACAATTTTTTACAGCTGATCGTTGAGGGAGAGATCGAAGGACGACGCTTCGCTTAGCACAAGACAGAGAATGGTTCCAAATGATGGTCGCCAACCTCCGCTGAGGAGATTGTACTAAAAGAAGAAGACAATATACAGAAATAAGAGTTATACAAATCTGTGGCGTGGATTCTATACTAGTTGGAGGCTACCACATTCCCACTTCCATGAAAAATGTACATTTTTTTGTAATGGGTGGTTAATTCTAAATTCAATTATCAAAATTCACCCTGTTATACTATGTCTAAGTGAACGCTGAGAGCTTTGCTACCGTTGGACTATTTATGGGTAATTCAGAGCACATCTAATCCAATTCCACCAAACACGTCCAGCCAGCCATTTATCTTTTACTCCAAAATAAGGTAGCAGTTTGCATGTTTTATTTAAGCAATATTCCATTCAGTATAATAAAATTTTCTTCATGTTTGTATTTGCATTTCCTATAATTTTGCGAGGATGGTGCTGAGTAAGTTGTTTTTATATATTTGGTATAATGGTAAGTCCAGCTTCAAATTGTTCAACAAGTATATCAGAAAAACAAAACTGGTGCTGTAGAATAGCAATCAAAAATTTTTTTAAGTATATTCAATATATAGCCCCAAAGTACTCCCCATTCATACATACACATACACTGCTTTACAACTTGTCACAAACTTCTAAGACACCATTTTCCCATAGTCTGTTTAGTATACTTACATTATGAGTGAAACTATAAACCACCGTATATTCGGAATAGTCTCGGATTCTATGGTTCCCAAACGCATACGAGGATCCTACAACGTTCCCTGAAGGAGAGGGAAGAGGAGTGAGAGTTTCATATCACCCTCTGGCCGGCTTGAAGTCAGAAATGAGTGTAGGAGCGGAAGTTGCTGGTACAAATCCAGTAGTTGACATTTCAATAAGCCTTGAGAGATATACCACAATCTTCCAAGTACTCCCATAAAGTCGGGTGTCAGGTAGTTGATCAAACGACCACTGACAAATATATAAAAACTTTTGAGATAGCCAGGCTGCCCTGAAAGCACTGAGCTACATCTGTTCAATGAACTTGGAATAAGGAACAAAGTAACTTTGGTTTGGGTTTTAGGCCATAGCGGAGTGGGCAGCAATAAATTGGCCAGCACAATCGCAAGAGGAGGAACCAAATTTGAGTTCACAGAACAAGAAAAATTTGCGGGCATTCCGGAAAGCAGTGCCGGGAAAGCAATCTCAGAATAGGCAGAGAGAAAAGCACTCCTGCACTAGCGAGATACACGAGGGCTTTTAAACTCGAAGGCGTTCATACCATACCCCTCTAGTCAGGCTTCCACAAAGGATCCTAGACTGAAGCAGGAATGATCTGTGTCTGGTCGGTCTGTTGAGAGGAGATTGCCGTCTGATAAACTACTTGCGGAAAATAGGTCTGGAATCGGAGTGTCGATTCTGCTGTGTGAAGGTCGACACAGAGAAGCTCCTGCTCCAGTCCAGTACTGCAAAGAGCTAGGTTTCAGACTTTAGGATCCATTCATCTGAAACCTACTGATTCCAAAGAAGTTTGAGCCAACACGACCGTCGCCTTTGTCAAAAGGGGTGGGTTAAATAGGTGTGAGCCACAATAGGAACAATAGGGTAAGCTTCAAATCCGACTCAAGTCCTCATTCGTTTTATTTTTTTTTACTTGAAAAAAAAAAAACGGAAATCACATGAACCAATATCGGGAGATTAGGGAATCATAATTTCTACCCTCAATTATTCCATTTTTGTTGCCAAATCGCTGACCACTCAGCAAGAGCAGTGTGGTATATCCTTTAGGAATAATGTCATCTCAAATAACCACATATTTATCAAAAAACCGTTTCCACCACTTTTCCAGCACTTTTAACAGTTTTTTGTCTCTTGAGGCCTTGTGTCGCCCTGATGCTTTTATTGCAAACTTTGAGACGTCATGCGTCAGCTCAAGGTAGTTATGATAAAGCCAGTTTTTGCGTACATGTGAGGACAATACTTAAATCCTGCGGCTTACTTTGCAGTCAGTCGGCTTTTGCACACAATATACTGATAAATCCTCTGATACTTCACTGATGGTGGAGTGTGGAACTGTGGAGTATGGTAGCTTTTGTATTATTTCAAGCAATGTCTGTTTCCATTGGTGAGATACAGATATAGGAGGCCTGAAAGCTTTGCATAAAATATGCATAACAACCAATTCAGACCTAACTTCACTTTGATATCTAATTTGGGTACAGATAATTAGCTATTTGGATGTCCATTATACTGTGTGTAACTTTATAATTTAATCCTATATTCTATTTCATTTCCGTTGTTGTGTTCCCTCGCTTTACGATTTATGCTTCAATAGGTAAGGAAGGTACTTACAGGTTAAGGGCGAGTTTAACTACCTCCTGATAAGTGTCAGAAAGCCTAACTGTAAGGTTTTGTTATTTTCTTACATATGTGCAGTGACAAAGACAAAATTAGTAAATAAGCTATATGACACTTATCAGGTCATTATTATTATTATATATTCGTACAAGTGCAAATAAAGGTAAGAAAGACGCCATTTATTAGGGTATTGGCTGATAATACATTAAGTTTTGAGACTTTCTATTATCTGACAGGTCCAACAGTGGATCTACTGTCAGTGATCTGCAGTTCCCTGACACACTCGCCCAATCCATATAGCTCTATACCCCTTCAAGGTCGGTGTTACCTTCATCTGGTGAGCCATGACAGCATCCAAATATCATGTTTATGGAGTCCGTTACGTATCCCATCAATTAAAACATAACTTGGGTTGGCTCAGTGGTTAGAGTCGAGGCCTCGTTAGGGGCGGAAATTTATTTCTGGTTTTTTCAATCAAAAATAAATATCCATAAAAAAATCTCAGCGAGAATCCCCCTCTGAGCTTTTACTGTTGGCTTCTAATTAACAGTACTGTCCCTAGTGTGGCGCCGGGAAACATTAACAGAGCCTTCACAGAACACCATGTTAATAACAAAGTAGCCGATGCCGATAACCCAGAAGTAAAAAAATGCAACACAACATTCCCCCTTACTGACAAATTTGGTTGTTGACATTGAAATAGTTTATTTAACTGAACATTAAACAAACACAAATACGTCTCCTCATCGTGAGCTTCAGATTCCGTCGCTTCAAGATTTTCAGAAATTCCAAAATTATGGATTTTAGGTACATTCTATTGATATTTGAGAAACTGTAACTCAAAAGAATATGTTTCAAGAAAGCTCTTCACTTCCGAATGCTGCCCTTAGAGCTTAACTAGCCTATATCACCGTGTTCCAGGACGACTCCCGAAAAAAGAAATCGCACTTAGGTTTCGGCATGTGAAGTCATTATACCAAAAGGTGTTTGTTATATGTTACAGAGAAAAACAATGTTTGAAGTTTAGAGAAAGTGAAATTATCTTTTTATTTTATAGCAGAAAGCCATTTTGTAGGGTTACGCTTACAGGTATCTTTAGCTATTTTGTCATTTACCTCAACTATCAGATCTTCATTAAGTACAAATATGATACTTCCATCGTTAAAGAGGTCACACGCTGCTTTTACGCGATCTAATTAAAGACATTTAGGGCTGGTTTCACCGGTCCCTGATAAGTATCGGATAGCCTATATGTCAGATAGGCCCATACAGTTTATATGGCGTTATCTGACAGATAGGCAGCTAATCATCTGACACTTATCAGGAACCGGTGAAACCGGCCCCTTATCTTTTAAGTATTACCGATAAATATATAAATAATTTAAAAATATTGTAACATTAGTCGGTGCCAATCGTTTCTTAAAGTATTCGGGATCCGATAACACGTTGTATGCCCTGAATCCCTTGAAACGTGATATTCTCGTAACAAAAAAAAAGTTCAAACGAAAACTGAGAGGAATTTTTGTAAGTACCATAGGGTCTATCATACCATGCTTTTAAAACACTTTTTTGTACTTCAACCCTTAAAACTCAGCCTCAACTATTGTTTTTCAAATAGCACCAAATGGTTTTTCCCACATAAATTAAATCCTTATTTTATTTAAAAATTAAAATCAAAGGCACTACAAGATTTTAAATAAAATAAGGACTTAATTTGCGCAGGAAAAACTATTGGGTGCTGTTTGAAGAATAAAAGTTGGAAGTGAGTTTTAAGGGTTGAAGTACAAAGAAAATCAGTTATTTTTTGTAGGATAGGGTCATTAAAACAAAAACTCCTTATTTTCCTATCTGCGACGTTTCGACTTCTATTAAGTCATCCTCAGGCAACAGAAAAACGAAGTTTTTATCAGTGGTATGGCAATAATCTTCAGAGTTTAACTAGATAAAAATACTGGAAAATACAACACTGCCAACGGTTTTAAAATATAACATCACACAACACGCACAATAAAAACGAATTAAAATAAACAGGAACAGAATAAAACTGGTAATGCGTCTGCACAACCAAAGACGGGTAGGTATGATACCTACATTGTTACCATATACCAATTTTATTCTATTCCTGTTTATTTTAATTCGTTTTTATTGTGCGCCCAATAAACATTTTCCGCAACTTGAGGTGACAAGAAACTATATAAGGGATATATAAGGGTAACAAAGGTATATTGTGGCAAAATAACAGGTGTATAAGGTTACTGTAACTTACAGGCATATAATGAGGTGATATAAGTATTTCTATCACTATTTTATAAAACTCTTAGTAACCGTTACCAATGGGTATATAATTAATCTATATAGTGTTTGCCGTAACCTTATTTATATCACTAAAGTATCTTCAGGTATGTAGTGGGGTTTGCGATTCCCTTTATAAAAACTAGCAAATACTGGTGTTCGTTGTACTATGTTATAAAACTATTGGTGATGGTCGTTACTTCAATAAAACTTCTCTGCCTACAGTAACGCAAATTACCTCAATAAAAACATTCGTTGCAGAACTGACAGGTTTATCTAAGCAAAATCGCTTTATATATAGTAAACAACCAGCATAATATCTTCGAGTGTTTCCTATATAAAAATGGTTCCCACAGAATTTGCCCTTGGGCGGGTTTTACGGATGTGAAGTTTGGGTAGAGATGCGAAAATGAAAATATCGATACCGGTACCAACTCGATATTTTTTAGCCAAATAGGCGCTTTTGGTTCGTACAGAGCATTTTGTGCGATTGATTACGCCCCTCAATAATTATATAATTATTTTCGATACCGATACAAACATATCGATACCAGCTTGGAATGTCTCAAAAAGTATCGATGACAAAAATACTCGATATTAGTGCAGAAGTATCGAAGTATCGTTAGCATCCCTACAAAAAATCATCCAAAAGTGGGGATGCGCGTGTAATTTCCGCCAACCTGAGTTATTGTGCTGGTTGTTTACTATGCTGTGCCTATACTCTCTCAGAACTTCAACTTCCATGTTGGTCGATATATCAATATCGATATTCTGGAACGATGTTCACAACTCCATTTGCGGAAAATGGTATTTTTAAATCACCATAAGTGAGGTATATTATATAGGAGGACTCTGTGTGATAACTATAACGCAATCATGGTTATATATTGTAACTAAAGGTGATATAAGATCACTCTAAGTAACATTATGGTTTCCAGCATGTATATTATGGTTTCTCATACAATCCGCCATGATGGTTCATAACGAAATAGAAAACAATACACACAATGGAAGACACTTATTTAATGTACACTTATTTTATACAGAATTGATCTATAACAGACTTTTACCTGGCTAATAGTGGAAAATAATAATGTGCCAATTGGTCAGTACATCGTAGCATCTATATTCAAGAATTCTATTAGAATCAATTTCTAAAAGTGTGAACTTTGAATTTGTTCTTACTGGTTATTTGGAGAGCCCTTGCATTTTTTCGACGTATCTTATAAACTTTCACAGTAAAAAATCATTTGCACTAGAATTTTCAGTCAGACTACTGCGCTGTAAAGTCTATCATCAAGGACATAATATACAATGTCATTTAAGTATTTGCGAATCTGTCGTCCATTTTCATTTCTACAGTGACAAATTCAGATATGTATTCCAGCTGAATAGAGAAACTAAAATCGTAAATAAAATGTACGGGAGAGAGATAGAAAAAAAATTCATCTGTTACTGACAACTGACAGACGACAAATGACAGAAAGAAGTAACAAACTTTTGGTAACGGTAACAGTGTTGACACCGTTATAGGCAGGATATATAACGGTGTTCTAAACAGAACCGCCACTATCTTGTTCTAGTTATATAGTAGTTACCGAAACAGTTTCATCACTCTTGGCTACATCACCTCAACACATATAGCGTTACTAATTAAAGGTTTCCGCAACCTTTATAAATGCCACATTTAAGCTCTCTAAGGGGTATATAACGGCAACAGAAATGTTTCTGTTACTAGATATATCACCGTAGGTTATAAAGAGGAGGTGATGTAAAAGTTACGGCAAACATTATATAAACAAAAATGTTTATTGGGCGTGTTGTGTGATGTTATATTTTAAAACCATTGGCAGTGTCGTATTTTCCAGTATTTTTATCTAGTTAAACTCTGAAGATTATTGCCATACCAACGATGAAAACTTCGTTTTTCTGTTGCCTGAGGATGACTTAATATAAGTCGAAACGTCGCAGATAGGAAAATAAGGAGCTTTTGTTTTAATGACCTTATCCTACAAAAGATAACTGAAGTTCATCACAGTAGGTCAAAAACCTTTACAAACAAATACAAAGAAAATGTTTTGAAAGTATGGCATGATAGACCCTGCAGTACTTTCAAAAATTCCACTTAGTTTCCTTCTGAACTTTTTTTTGTTACGAGAATAGCACGTGTCAAGGAAATTCTTCGAAGCTGGCGTGTTCCTGTTCTAATTTCAGACTCATCGCCAGATCAGAAAAGGCAAAAAAATATAAAAATATATCCCATGACTCCTATAGACCAACGAGCATTGCCGCTTTATGCATCAAAGCCGGAGCCGTTCTTGTTTTACTACCTCGGCTTCAAACCAAACCTTGAAGACAAGGTAGGCAAGCAGCATGACAAAATATCATTTTGTTCGGGTAGTTGAAATAGAGAAATTTTTGGGAAAATATAAAACACCGAGTAAGGCATTACCTTCTCCTCAATTTCGTGGCGAAATTCTTCACTGTATACCAAAGAAAGCCAATGGTCATGATAGATTCCTAAATCACTTACAACAACAAATAACTGTAGGGTTAGGTTCATAGGTGCAATCGCAAATGTTATAGAAGCATTAATGTCTCTGCAGGAACAACTAAGCAACCTAATACTTCTAGTTGATGCTTACCAACTATTTTGCTAACGTGCATTATCCATTCGTTACACCTTCAATTCGGTTCCTCGTCAGAATTCAAATTGTACCGAAAGCTAAAAACCTGGTAGTCCCCTGCTAACTTAGCTAGCACCTCAGCGGGCATATACAATCATCATTACTGAAACTACAAGTTCCCTCAACTCAAATTCAAGAGAAAGAGAAGAGAAAGGGGGAGAGGAAATCGAGTCATCCACCATCAGCATATCAGAAGAGAGGAGTCAGCTAGTACTACAAACGAAAACATTAAGGGTATGCATGTATATTCTACTTACGCTGGCAACATATCAAAATATTTGCAAAATTGGAAAACCAGAAAGCCTTAGTATGTGTAGTATCCACTGCTTTTTTGTAAATAAAATCCAGAGCTGCTGTTTACACATTTATTCGTACTAACACATCAACCGCCCAATACATGACTGCGCGCCTAACGCTCGGACGCCAGCCGTCAAGTAGATAGTGCTTAGTCACTAAAGTATAGATTGAAGAGATATCTATTCCTTTTCAATTTATGCCAATGCAAAATTCTGAACCTACCATGTAAGAATTTCGGAAAACCTGAATACCAAAGTTATTAATGCGTTATTCAAGACTGGAGGTAGCAAAATAATGTCCTGCTACTCTAAAATTCACTTTATCTTAATCTATTTTTCATTCCAAAACCACAGAGAACATATAGATTTAATTCGAACTTAATTAATAGAATGAATAACGCCCCTCACTTCAAGTGAAGGTCATAGAACAGTCTTAAAATTATTAAATAAAGATGCATATCTTTCGAAAAGAGACTCGAAATCGTTCGTTAAAAAGAATCATGAAACATTTTTTAGGTTCAGATTCGACAACAAATTGTATTAATTCACTTGTCTTTCCTTTGACTTGAAGGTAGCTCTCTATATTTTTATCAAACTTCTTAAACCAGGGGCAGAAAGACTTAGACTCAAAGGCATATTGACAGTCTTTCTATGTAGACGATACCCTAGTAATAGGAAAGTATAAATTGCAATGTATGAAGAATACTGGAATAACCACAGTCCTTAAAAAGTTTAAGGTTTTTTGATAAAACTAGTATCTGCTGCTGCCTATATCTGCTACAGACCGTATAATTTTTGGGTTCTGAATACGATATAGTAAATATGCAGATACCACTGCAAAAAAAAAGATATTAAGAACTGATTTGCAGATTTAAAAAAAAGCATAATACGTCTACTGTAGGAGAACATTCCAAATTAATTGATAAATCTGTCTTTACCAGGGTTTCTTCTTCTTCAGCTATCAAATAAATATTTGTCCACATAAAACCAATCAAAAAAATTAAATATCTATTTATAAGACTAAAAAACCAAACTTATAATGGAAAATTGGTTATTTCAGAAGAATTATTGCTAGTATTAGAATGGTGCTATACAGATATTGGAATAGGGCAAGATATTAAACCTATACCTTTTACTATGGATGTTTTTTCTGATGCATCTCCAACAGGTTGGGGAGCCTTTTGTGGAGAAATTGCTTGCCATGAGTTTTAGGATCGGTGCAAGCATATTCATTATCTAGAAATTAAGGCTGCATAATCAGGTCTTGAGATAGAAAAATAAAACTAATATTCGTATGCTATTAAGAGTTGATAATCAAACTGCCATTTCCTGTATAAACAAATCATGTAGTATTATTAAATATCCACACTTAAATGAAGCCGTGAAAGCGCTTAGAAAACAATGAAGCTGATAAAGAATCAAGATCGCTTTCTGTAGATACAGAGTAAGTATGTAATCAACAAGTTCTATAGTTTCGAAAAAATTACAAAAAAATGATAATCCCGGAATAGACTCATTTGCAAAGAGAAAAAAATATATTTCAGAAATGGCATACAAGAGACTTCAGCTCATTTTGAAATATATCATTTGATGTGATTTTCTTCATATCTACTGGTAGATGATTGAACAAAATAATACAGCTATAAAATGTTGATTCTTCATTATGTTGTAGATTTATGTATAGGTGTGCTAACAAGTAAACTGAGTGTAGCATACGGTTACTCCCAAGAAAAGTAATACTATTTATGCTTTTCAAATATGTCATGTTTCAGCATAATTTGAGCTGAAAATTAATCTTATGATCTTCTTTTGAGCTAATAAACTCTACTGATTTTAGCAGATGTAGCAATATTGATTGTGATAAAGACGGTAGACAAAAGCACAGTAGAGATTAGGAAGGGTTCATCTGAAAAATGGCATAGTACGCCTGGTTCAGTTTTTTGTAGATATGGTTGATGTGAAATTCCACTGTCTGTAAACAAATTTTCTGGTAGAGGTTTTTTTATAAAAAAATATATATAAGTTGTTTCTTTATTCAAGATCAACTATCTTTTTTCACACCATGACTCCATCTGAGACGGACCATCATTTATTCTTTTCTTGACTTCCTCGGGACATCTACCACGAAATAGTACTGATGTGTCATCAGCAAACATAACAGCTGTTCCCGATGTTATGTATTTAGGAAGATTATTTGCCAATATAGTAAAAAATAGTGCGCCCAATACGGAACCCTGTGAGACACCTAAGAATACAGGAGATAACTCAGAATCTGTATTATTTACTCGGACCATTAAACGTCTATTTTATTCTATTATACTTATACTTTTGCACAAAAACACCGGGTTGTGCACACATTTTTTGAAGCTAGATAAATATTTTGATGCTTAACGGATCTAATTTCAAGGATGTCATTTGGCCCTTGGCTAGCTCATGCTTTGAAACTACATTACATGTTGAAATATACTTAGAATTTGTTTTTGAGGTAATACATTTTTTGGATGCTGTAGGGTGTCTTTATCAAGAAAATACGAGTATGTCTACTGTTATTGTAATTTGCTGTTATATTTTAAAAAATTGGTGCGGTGGCGCTGGAGTAATTAGCAAAGCACAAAAGTTCTTTCTTTTTTGGGTATGTTGGTGTTTCTGAACAATTTCCACTTCTTAGAGGAGTGGACGAATAGGGTGGAGAAATATTGTGGATGGGGAACTGAATTTCGTTGTATGGAATGTACTGAGTCAAACAACTTGTCACCATTTTTACTTCCCACACCGATAGGTGAGGAGAGTATTGTGATCGCGAAAATTTTCGAATTTGAGATAACACGCTTTTTGGGCGGTTCATGATGTCTACATAACGAAAATCCGAGCGAAAATTCATGTCACTCATTTCTGTCGGTCCGTCTGTCTGTCTGTCTGTCTGTCTGTGCGCGTTTTTCTAGCCTCGTAATCTCAGTAACTGATGCATGGATTGTGATGAAATTTGGGCAGCCTTATGCTGTGGGGTCGTAGTGGGTAATGTTCTTATAATTTTGAAAATCGATGCATGGGCGGCGGACTAATTAGCAAAAAACAAAAAAAGAATTAAATATTCCTCAAACTTCGTTTATAGGTGTTTTAGGGGTTCCTGATAATTTTCTACTTTTTTTGCGTGGGGGTGAAATTGGGGTGGTTGGGGGGTGGGGGGTTGTAAATCCCAAAAACGTGTTGTATTCGTAATAGGCTATCCATTGACCTGTAAAAGAAAAACCCTTTTTTAGGCCCATCCGAACATTGCCTTGCCTATTCCAGAAACCAAGGGACTTAGAATTTTCTGATAAATACATATGAATATTGCTTTAGTACGTTCTGTATTGAGTAATGTAAAAGCTATGGTATGGATTTTAATGAAACTTTGGATGGAAAACGCGTATGTTTTGGAAAAATCCTGTCAGTGGCGGTGCTGCAATAATAAAAAAACAAAAAAAAAATAAAAACGCCTCAAACTTTGTTTTTAGGCATTGTAGGGGTTCCTGATCATTTTCTACTTATTCTTGGGTAGGAGTGAATTTGGGGTGGAGGGTTGGAAAACTGAAAAATTTGTTGAATTCATAATGGGGTGTCCATTGACCTGTGAATGGAAAACCTTGCAGCATAATACACTTCTTTAGGTCCATTCGAACATTGCCTTGCTCATTATAGAAAGTAAGGGAAAGAATTTGTGATGTATACATACGAGTATTGTTTTAGATCGTTCTATATTGCGTAACGCGAAAATCATTCAATTGATTTTAACGAAATTTTGACAAAGTATTACTATCGTGGCAAGGATGGAAAACGGGTATGTTTTAGCAAAATCGTGTCAGTGGCGGCGCAGCAGTAATAAAAACTAAAAATACAAAAACAGCTCAAACTTTTCTTTTAGGCGTTTTAGGGGTTTCTGATCATTTTCTACTTTTTTTTGGGTGGGAGGTGAAATTAGGGTGGTTGGGGGGTGGGGGGTTGTAAAACTGAATTGTATTCGTAATAGTTTGTCCATTGACCTATGGAAGAGATACGTAGCGGCGTATTTTTTTTAAGTCCATGTCCATTGCCTTGCCTATTACAGAAATCAAGGGACTTAGAATTTTGTGATGCTTACATACACGAGTATTGCTTAATTTGGTAAGCAAAAATTATTGAATTGATTTTAATGAAATCTCGACACAGAATTGACTATCGCGGCGAGAGTGGAGAACGCGGCAGTGTCTGAAAAATCGTGTCAGTGGCGGCGCAACAGTAATTAAAAAACAAAAATATAAAAACAGCTCAGACTTCGCTTTTAGATGGTTTAGAGGCTCCTGATCGTTTCGCATCGTTCACTTGAAGCATGCAGAATGAAAACTGTGGCGTCCTAGTTTCTAAGGAAGGAGACGTAAGAAATTATTTACGAGTGTTTTTGTGTTGGACGTTCTTTTGCGGGCGGGCGGGCAATGATTTGGTGGCAAGGGGATTTCAGACTATTAGCTTGATGAAATGGGAAAACAATAAAATGATGTCATTATTATGTGTGGGAAGTACTGAGTCAGTCAACTTGGCTCCATTTTTTGTGATGTGGATGTGATAGAGCATATAATTTCAAACTTCAAATTTTTCGCAATTATAGTACTTCCTCCGCTTATTGGAAAAGAAGTAAAATTATTTCGTTCTCCTCACCCTGCACCAAAATGGATGCGGCTCTCACAAAGCCAATTAAAAAATGAATTTAAACGATTCCATAATCGGATTAGTCCAGAAATGTTATTTGGCTTCTGATTAGTTTTAAATGAAAATGCAAATCCAGCCATTTTTTGGTAATACTTAACTGGGGCGAAGCTGTTTGAAATAGAGGGCTCAGGCTGGATTATTTTACCGTGTACAAAATTAAATGAAAATGGAAATGAGACGTATATCCCGGTCAATAGATTGGAATGAATTTAAAAATTTTCAACACTTTTACTCATGGAAATGTGACAGAAGTGATTTAAGCAAAGCCATTATAATAGACTGTGTACAGGATGAGCTTGTAAGTCGTACGTAACCCTTATTGTGTCATGCTGCCCTCCTTATTTAGAACGTACCAAATAAAATTTTTGAAATTTTTGGTTCGTTGCATATATCAGTTATTGTATGCTACAGTTACGTATTGCCCTAAGTTAGAATGTCCTAAAATCTTAATTATCTCCATTTTAGGAATCTTCATTTAGGACATTTTAGCTAAGGAGGGCAGCATGCGGATGGCACCTCCAAAATCGTCATCCCAACATTAAAGCAAAACCCGCCACTAACACTGCACCAGTCATAGTTAAACCTTTGGTTTAACTAACTTATGCTCAACTTTAACTAAGGCTTAAAGTTGTGTGTCTTTGCACCTGTCAGGTTTAACTTTACTGTGAGTTAACTTTTTTTTCACGATGTTGGTAACAGTGAATACTGGGAAATTCAACCAACTACAAATTTGAGGTTGGCGATAATGTCGTATTTAGACGTTCTCTGCCGGAAATATCATGTCACTATTGTTGGTGGCTGTCAAACGATAACCTTATCTTTTAACTTAGGCTGTTTGTTTTGATTAGATAGTATGGATTGTTTTTAGCACTTTTAGTTTCATTTTCATTCATTGGTAGCTCAATATCATAAACATTCAACTCAAGAAACGTAACAATAGTGGTAGAACTTGATCCCTGAAATAAATGCACTTCTTTAGGTAAGATGTTATTTGTGAAGTAGTTCATTGCAGTGACGAACCTTTGATACATTTCAGGTGTCTTAGTAATAGTAGATAGAAATTTGTAAGTGCTGAGGTCAACTAAAGACACATTTATTATTTCTTTAATCCTTGTTGAGGTACCAATAACGCCTTTTTATAGGTAATAATTGCTATTTCTATATGTATACTTGGGTGGCTTCAAATAATAACCTTTTAATATAACCATGGGTTTCCGGAACAAGTCATATATGTAATTGTGAAACAAAACTATATGCATACTATGACCATTGACTTCTTTATTCAAAATACTTTCTTTTCGTCATTATAGGTGCGGAGAAAAAATGATTCCGCTTCCTAAGGTATTTGAGAAGACAGCAGAAGCAGACAGATAATACGAGAGATGAGGCGAAAAGAGAGGAGAGGGGGAGAGGCCCACAGTCGGGCAAGCGACTGATTCCAGCAACGTCCTACTGATAGAGTAGTGGCAGAAACTTGGGACCACTCTGTTGAAATCAAATGCCGCATAGAAAAAGCCCGTAGCGCATTTATTAACATGAAAACGCTTCTAACACGCCAAGACCTCAGTGTAAGTCTCAAAAAGTGAATAATCAACAGCTATGTGTATTCGGTGCTTTTATACGGGGTGGAGAGTTGGACAATTTCAGAGGCCATGGAAAGACGAATTCAAGCGTTCGAAATGTGGATTTATAGAAGAATCCTCAAAATACCTTAGACCGAGCATATTACAAACAACGAAGTGCTTAACAGAACGAACCGCCAACCACAACTTATGCTGATAATTAAAGAACGAAAACTGGAGTACCTTGGCCACATTATGAGAAATGGGCGTAACTACCGTATCTTGCAGAATATTGTCCAGGGTAAAGTGGAAGGTAGGAGAGGCCCAGGTAGAAGCAGAATTTCCTGGCTGGCGAATCTTCGTAGATGGTATGGTGTCACGTCTGCCGAGCTGTTTAGATGTGCTGCCAACAAGAATCGCCATGATGATCGCTAACGTCCGGAGCGGATAAAACAAACGAAGAAGAAGAAGTATACCAAATGTTTGTAAGCGTTTCTGGCTTTGCGACGGAAGGGGGGAACGTCAGCTGTATTTATGAGCGTACACCAAGTCAGTGGCGTAGACATTTAATTTTTACAATGGCAAAAGTTTACAAATAAACATTCAAACAATATGAAATAATACATGTGTTAAGTAATTGTCAGACTGTTGTTCATTTGAAGCAGCTGAAAACCGTAGAATTGCTGAATATATACACACATACACATAATAAAATTTGATTTGTCCGTTTCTCCTTTCCCTTTCACACCACTTGCTTGTGTGCTCAAATAAGAATATAACTGCTGCATGAGCTTCTCCCATTCAAAGTGGTATTCTTGAAAAATAAGATATGAATAAAACTTTTTTCATTGATACTAGTTTATTGATCATAAAATATGTTAATTCTAAAGTCTGCAAAAGAAAATGTATGTATATTTAGCTAGTACATAATCTGAGGTTAATAACATTCTTACGTAAATTAAGTAGGTACACAAAAAATCACTGACTTTTAATGAGAGCATTGAACCTGAGTCTATAGTAAATTTATAATAACCAACGTAAAACTAGTCAGCCTTAACCCTAAACCTCGTCAGTCAATAACAACTTCTTTTGTCTATAAGATTGGAAAGCACATTGAAACCCCTTTTCGCGAGATATGTCGATGGCAAAGCAATACGATGAAGTCAAAATTGTGGATAGCACTTTGGAATGAGTGTTCAGTTTTAATTGTATCAGGGAAACAGCACCTATGGTGGCCGTATGTGATTGCAGAAACAAATTTTCAATTTTTTGGTAAATAATAAGAAAACCCGATTCGCAGTTTTGAGCAGGCCGCATTTTGAAATCGGCGGCCACGAAGTTGACTAATTGTTGCCTTCAAATATGTGGGCAGCATTTGCCAATTTGTTTTTGTTTTCGAAAACTTGAAGCTTTGTTGTGGTGGTGTTTTGTTGGCTGGATGTGGACCTCTATCGGATCACCGGTTTAGCACTGATAACTACCCATTCATATATGTGCTATGTTGCTTTTTTTAATAACAGATATCTCGTTTTTTTTTGAAACCGCCCTCGAACGAAAATCCTGTGTACGCACCTGAGTGTCTACTCAGGTGTCTACGTGGTCGACACTTGACATAGACAATCCCGACGTTGCCAGTTGTGCATTAGGGCATGCAGCAATGTTTGTAAACTATAAAAATGGGGTTAATTCTTGACATAATTGCAATACTACACGTGTTTTACAAAAGAGTATTTACAGAGTACTTTTTCTGTTACAGATAAGCAAGCCATAATCATAACTTTTTACAGTATATTGACGATACTGTTCCATATTTTCTGAATATTAATTCCAAATGATTGTCAAGTTGGCATCGCTGCGGTGAACCATTGAAAATATTCCCAATGTTTGGAATGCCGACAAACAATTTGCCCTGGATGCGTCGTCTATCAGTAGGACGTCGTTGGATTCCAACCATTCAGCTGACGACAGCGTACGGCGTTGCCGGAAGTAGCAGATTACCTCAAATACATTTTAACCCTTGTTCTTGTCCCGAAATATTTATACTGTTGTTCTTTAATAACAACTATATCTGTTAATTGAAAATATTACAGTACATGTATTATACAGCGGTACATGTTATGAAAGTACGTGATGTAGAGTATTTTTATCATATGTGTAACACTATAGGAAAATATGAAAATAGCAGAACATGAACTATATTTCAAGCGGAACGTCTGACAACGGCCCTATTTTTCTCCGCATTCTTTCCCTTGCCAAACAATACTAGGAGGTGCAGAGCACAAAAAGTTGTGGGTTCAGAGCTTTATTGTGATGACTAGAATGTAAATACTGACATGTTCCACACACTGTGTATACTAACAGCACCAACAGACGCATGTATTATCTATCTATATCTGACAATAAAAGGTGGAGCAAATGAATCACTTTCTGATATACTGCTCACATAATGAAATATTAAATACATGACTTAATGTGATTCGACGTATTTCTATCGGGGCATGATAGAAGAGCTAAAATGCAACAAACTCTGTTTAATATACTTATGAATAAAAATCAATAGCTTTTTGAGATTTTCCAATTTTTTGGTAATTCTAATAATTACCCAAAAACTGGCATGTTTGTCAAAGTAATAAAAAATATACGTTAAAAGTCAGTAACATGTTTATTTATTTTAGTACAATACACTTATACTAATTCAATAACATTATAAATACATGACAAAGTACGATACTTTAGAAAAAAATAGATATTGAGAAAAAAAGGATAATTGTCATTTTCGTTTTCGTTTCAACAGAATCTAGCTCAAAATTAATAGATTAATCGACTTACCTTAAGGAAGATTAATCCTAATTTTCCGAGCTTGTCCGAAGATATAATTATACGTTGTAGTTTCCGTGAAATCTACTTGTCAGCACGATGTTCCTAAAAATAACAATAAACGAATAACCCCCTCTATTTCATCCGCCTACCCTAGACGCTACTGCTACCATCTCATTCCGTTGAAGTGCTATTGAGAAAAAAATCGCCTAACCAACGGGAGATACAGGGCGGGTGGGTAATTATATCTTCGGACAAGCTCGGAAAATTAGGATTAATCTTCCTTAAGGTAAGTCGATTAATCTATTAATTTTCCTTCGCTTGTCCTCGATATAATTATACGTTGTAGCGGTTCAGAGTAAAAGAGGGCGATTTTTTTTTTTGAACAACATACATTAATTCAATATATTAGTATATAGAATATCATCCGAGGTCAATATGGAAAAAAATATATCCTTTTTAATATAAATTTACTATGAAAACATCAATTCGTACATAATTATATGTACCAAATATAAGTCTATGAATGTAAATAACATACACACCCTACATATGTATTTCTGATACCAACAACATTAGTTCCACAGCATTAATCACACAGCAACGAAACAAAAAAATATATATATTATACACGTGTGTACAAATGTATAATACACACACATATAATAAACATACTAACAATTGTCTCGGCAAAGTTATTAGGATCTTCCAAGGACCTATTATGAAATGCAAATACAAGTCATTAGAGTTTGATGAACAATTATAACAATGTTTGATGTATGTATTCCAGCTAAATCTCGTTTTTTTTTTTTTACACCAACTTATACTGATCTGTGACCAAGCTGCATGGAACACTTCTTCATGAGTTGTTTTTTTTTCTTTTTTTGGCGATATGGTACTCTTTTTCATGCAAAATTCTATAGTAGACGCGATATTCAATTCCGGTTTATTTTTAAAATAAGAAAATATTAGATTCGGTTGATATCTGCCCAGTCTAGATGTTTTTGATATGTTTTTTTTTTTTAATTTTATCAGATAATTTCTGTATGCTTTCAAACTCCATTAATGTTAAAGTTTGAACCACCGGCGATAAAGTTGACTTAAACTCTTCTAGCAGTATCAGAGCCACACGTATAACATGTTTATGTGTTAGATTTTCAAATGATAACCTGTGTGACGGATAACATTTGCCCTGTTAGAGATCTGGATTCCAGGTCTGCCATGTTTGGGTCTTGATGGATGTCTATAAAAAAACTCCTCTAAGGATTCTACATATTATCTTTTCTTCGCTAGAACTGATTAGAATTAGGAATTTAAAAACTGAGGAGTTTCACTCTCGGTGAAATTAACCTAGATATACTTCAAAGTTATACACAAAAAAGGTCTTGTTTGTAATTACAAAATTTCCAGTAGTTTCTGAAAACAAGCTGAGTACTGTTTCGGGGGTCCCTCTATTAAAGAGGCTATCATCATCCTTTCTATAACGTTTTCTGGTACCTGTCTGAAAATAGCGCTGTACAGTCTCCCTGCCAGTAGGAAAAATCTGCTTGTACAGAGGATCACTCTGTTAAAAAAGGAGAACTGAGTATACATACTCATTAGGCTAAAAAATGACGTTATTATTATTTATTAGTATTCTTTTACTTCCCACACCGATAGGTGAGGGGAGTATTGTGATCGCGAAAATTTTCGATTTTGAGATAATACGTTTTTTGGGCGTTTTATGATGTGTACATAACGAAAATCCACGTCACTCATTTCCGTCGGTCTGTCTGTCGGTCTGTCGGTCTGTCTGTCTGTCTGTCTGTCTGTCTGTCGCGTTTTTCTACCCTCGTAATCTCAGTAGCCGCTGCATGGATTGTGATGAAATTTGGGCAGCGGTATGCTGTGGGGTCGTAGTAGGTAATGTTCCTATAATTTTGAAAATCGGTCCATAGGCTGCGGAGTAATTAGCAAAAAACAAAAAAAATTAAATATTGCTGAAACTTCGTTTTTAGGCGTTTTAGGGGTCCCTGATCATTTTCTACTTTTTTTCGGGTGGGGGTGAAATTGGGGTGGTTGGGGGGGTGGGGGGTTGTAAAATTGAACAATTTGTTGCTTTCATAATACACTGTCCACTGCCCTGTTAAGGAAGACCTGGCGACATAAAGAACTTTTTTAGGTCCATCCGAACATTGCCTTTGCCTATTACAGAAAGCAAAGGACTTAGAATTTTTTTTTGATGTAAACATACCAGAGTATTGCGTCAGATCGTTGTCACGAGGAAACTGTTGAATTGATTTTAATGAAATTTTGAAACGGCATTACTACCATGGCGAAGATGGAAAACGCGTATGGTTTTGATAAATCGTGCCAGTGGCGGCGCAGAAATAATAAAAAAACTAAGACATATAAAAACAGCTCAAACTTCGTTTTTAAGCGTTTTAGAGGTTCCTGATCATTTTCTGCGTTTTTTTTTTGGGTGGGGGTGAAATTGGGGTGGTTGGGGGGTTAGGGGTTGAAAAATTAAAAAAAATTCTTGTACTCATAATAGGCTGTCCACTAACCTGTGAAGGAAGATCTAGCGACACAAATCACCTTTTTAGGTGCATCCGAACATTGCCTAGCCTATTACAGAAACTAAGGGACTTAGAATTTTCTGTATACTATACGACAATTTATTGGTCTAAATCGTTTTGTATTTTGTAACGTGGACACTATTAAATTGATTCTAATGAAATTTTGACATAGTATATTGTTACCGTGGTGAGAATGGAAAACGCGTATGTTTGTTAAAAATCTTGTCAGTGGCAGCGTAGCAATAATCAAAGAACGCGACAAGTATGAAAGCAACTCAAATTCGGTTTTTAGATGTTTTAGGGGTTCCTACCAGTTTTTTGGGTGGGGGTGAAAGTGAGGTGGTTGCGGGTGGTGAGGGTTGTAAAACTGAGAAGTTTGTGGTATCGATAATAGGCTGTCCATTAATCTGTGAAGGAAAGACCTAGCGGCATAAGACAATTTTAGGGGGGGGGGGGGGTTGGCAATTATTTGGTTGCAAGGGATCTTAGACTAAAGCTTCATGCTATGGGAAAATAATAAACTGGTATCAGCGTAATGTGTGGGAAGTACTGAGTCAATCAACTTGACTTCATTTTTTTTTTATAGTGAAAAAAAAATGGAGATACCAAGGTTGTGTTGTCCAATCTAGATTAACGACAATTCCTGAAGCCCTTTCTTGAAGATTCTCTCTTTTCAGAACTCTATTGAATATGGGGAAAACATATAAGTAGTATGTGTAGCCCAATTTATTGTAAATGTGTCAGTAGAAGGATTCTGGGTCCGGAAAACGGGACATAAATTTCTGAATTATATTTATTTCTTTTTTTGTTTTTTTGCAAATGAGTTTATTCCGGGATTATCAGTTTTTTTTTTGCTCGAAACTATGTAACTTGTTGATTACATACTCTGTATCTACAGAAAGCGACCTCGGTTCTTTATCAGCTTCTTTGTTTTCCAAGTACAAGTATAGCTACCCTATACTACTAATATACTTTACTCCTCACACCATTGCCAAAGCGCTTTCACGGTTTCATTTAACTGTGGATACTTAATAATACTACATGATTTGTTTATACAAGAAAATGGCAGTTTGGTTATCAACTCTTAATAGTATACGAATATTAGTTTTTTTTTTGATCGCAAGACCTGATTATGCCGCCTTAATTTCTAGATAATTAATATGCTTGTACCGATCCTAAAACTCATGGCGAGTAATTTCTCCACAAGAGGCTCCCCCACCTGTTGGAGATGCATCCGAAAAAATGTCCATAGAAGAAGATCTAGGTTTAATATCTTGCCATATTCCAATCTCTGTAGGTATATCACCATTGTAATTCTAGCAATAATTTTTCTGAAATAACCAACTTTCCATTAAAAGTTTAGTTTTTTAGTCTTATTTTTAATCTGCAAATCAGTTTTTAATGTCTTTTTTGTTTTTGCAGTGAGATCTGCATATTTACTGCATCACATTCAAAACTCAAAAACTATATGGCCTGTAGCCGATTTAAGTAGTAGCAGATCCTAATTTTATTTTTAGAGGATTACGGTTATTCCAGTATTCTCCCGAGTATTCTTCATACATTGGAATTTATCCTTTCCTATTACTAGGATATCGTCTAAATAGAAAAACGGTCAATACGCCTTTGAGTGTAAGTCTTTCCGCCCCTGGTTTGAGAAGTTTGATGAAAATATAGAGAGCTACCTTCAAGTCAAAGGCAAGACAAGTGAATTAGTACAATTTATTGTCGAATCTGAACCTTAAAAATATTCCATGATTCTTTTTAACGAAGGATTTCGAGCCTCTTTTGGAAAGATATGCATCTTTATTTAATAATTTTAAGACTGTTCTATGACCCTCACTTGAAGTGGGGGGCGTGGCTGAATCTATTAATTAAATTCAACTTAAATCTATATGCTCCTTGTGGTTTTGGAATGAAAAATATATTAAAATGAAGTTAATTTTAGAGTAGGAGAACATATTTTGCTACCTCCAATCTTGAATAACTTATCAATTAACTTTGGTATTCAGGAAACAGGTTATCCGAAATTCTTACATAGTAAGTTCGGAATTTTGCATTGGCATAAATTGAAAAGGAATAGATATCACTCCAATCTGTAGTGTAGTGAGTAAGCACTATCTACTTGACGGCTGACGTCCGAGCGTTAGGCGCGCAGTCAGTATGTATGGGCGGTTGTTGTGTTAGTACGAATAAACGTATAAACAACAGCTCTGGTTTTTCTTTTCTACAAAAAAAAGAGTGGATATTACACATACTAAGACTTTCTGGTTTTCCAATTTTGCAAATATTTTGATAGGTTGCCAGCTTAAGTAATATATATGTACATGCATGTATACACTTTGTATGACTTTGTTTGCAGCATTAGCTGGCTTCTTTCTTACAATATGCTGATGGTGGATGACCCGACTTCCTCTCCCCCTTCTCTCCTCTTTCTCTTGAATTTGAGTTGAGGGAGGTTGTAGTTTCAGTAACGATGATTGTGTATGCCCGCTGAGTGCTAGCTAAGTTAGCATGTTTTTAACCTTTGGTACAATCTGAATTCTGACGAGGAACTGAATTGACGGTGTAACGAACGGATAATGCACCTTAGCAAAATAGGTTGTGAGCTTCAGCTGGAAGTATGAGGTTGCTTAATTGTTCCTGCACAAACCTTAATGCTTCTATAACATTTGCGATTGCACCTATGCACCTAACCCTACAGCCATTTGTTGTTGTAAGTGATTTAGGAATCTATAATGACCATTGTCGTTTTTTTTATACAGTGAATAATTTCGCCACTAATTTGAGGAGAAGGTAATGCCTTACTGTTGCTCGGTACTTTATATTCTCCTAAAAATTCCTCTCTTTGATTCTTTGTCAGCCATTTCTGCAGAAAACTACTCGAACGAAATGATATTTCGTCATGTATTGGTTGCCTACCTTATATTCAAAATTTGGTTTGAAGCCGAGGTAGTAAAAAAAACGGTTCCGGCTTTGAGGCGTGAAGCGTCCATGCTCGTTGGTCTAAACAAGCCGTGGAACACTTTTTGCCTTTTCCGATCTGCCGATGAGTCTGAGATTAGAACAGAAACTCACCAGCTTCGAGGATTGTTCGAAGAATATATGCCTTCTGCTTACTACTTATTACCAAAAAAGGAATAAAGACTAACGCATGCTAATCTTATCTTTCCTACGAAGTTTTCCTTCTGCTTAACTGTTTTTTGGACCAACGCACATTAATCCAGAAAAAAAAACAGGATCAACAGATGAACAAAGAAATAATTTCATCACATCTCCCAACTCGATCTTTTACCCAGAACTAACGAATGCTAATTCTGTTTTTGTTTAGCAAAAAATGCCGAGCCAATACAAGGCCGTAAATAAATAAAATCGAGCGACTTTACTTATTTGAACGAGTTTCTGGAGATATTATGCTAATGCATATGAATTCTACTACCCCACATATAAATAGAATCGAACGATTCTATTTATGCTAAAAAGACAACGAACGTTATCTTAAGTGGGAATGAATATGCACCGCGGTGATGCATATATGTTTACGGGAGGTTGCTGCATTAACACTATAGATGACTCCTCCGTACCTAAAAAGAGTATACCTATTTGTCTACAACATTAAGGCCTACCTGATGATTCGGAGATATGGAGATATTATGCTCCCATGCATATGAATTCTACTACCCCACATATAAATAGAATCGAACGATTCTATTTATGCTAAAAAGACAACGAACGTTATCTTAGGTGGGAGTGAATATGCACCACACTGCGACCGCGGTGATGCATATATGTTTACGGGAGGTTGCTGCATTAACACTATAGATGACTCCTCCGTACCTAAAAAGAGTATATTTGTCTACAACATTAAGGCCTACCTGATGATTCGGATTAACTGTCTGACGATAGGCAAACCTAATAATTCTTTTCACACTGGATTTGTAGTAGCTTCCTCCTATGCCTCTTGATTTCCTTATGTGGAGGACGCACACTGCCCTTTTCGACATATTTTTATTGCGAAACACCTAAACAGTTTGTAAACGGCGGAACACGCTGTGTCGACAAGCACGATAAAAACGGAATGAGATGGTAGCAGTAGCGTCTAGGGTAGGCGGATGAAATAGAGGGGGTTATTCGTTTATTGTTATTTTTAGGAACATCGTGCTGACAAGTAGATTTCACGGAAACTACAACGTATAATTATATCGAGGACAAGCGAAGGAAAATATTGTCGAGACACTACGCGTAGAAACCATTGGAAAAACTTGCCCACAATCTCAGCTTCTCACAAAGGTATAAATGTCGAATTGTAAACCGACATTCAGGAGCATAGCTGGTATTTAAATTCGGGGGACTGAGACTAGCGGTTGGGTCATTGATCACCTATTATCCTCATCAATCAATTTTTTTTTTATTTGTTTGTTCTAAAATACACAATTTCCAATGTTATACCTACGTGCGTAAAAATCCTCTTAAATGTCTGAACATTATAATTAACGAATACATTTGAAACGTTATACCTACAGAAATTCTGCAAGTGGGGAAGACAAGGCTGGAGGCGGGTGCTGCTAAGACAATCTTTTAAGAACTAAGCTTATCCTGATTCTCAGTTATGAATTCCTTAACTTTGTATTTAAATTCCTTGAATTTATTTACACGTTTTAGATCTGCTGGGAGTACGTTGAAAAACTTAGGTCCATGATAAAAAAAGTTTTTTGTGTGTTTTTTTAAAAATATCTATACTCAGATTTAAATTAGCTGCCGCTCTAGATACTGTGCTTAATTTCTTGAAGCTTCTTTGCTTGAGGTACATTTTTGTGAGACACTGATATACATAAATAAACTTTATACTGAAAAAATTAGTTTCTTTGTAAAGTAAATCTGTGGGAAATAGTTTGTGTTTATTAAAAATAATTTTTATTAAAATGTTTTGGGCTCTTTGTAGATTTTGCAATGTTGTTGTAAAAGTGCCACCCCAGATCGTAATGCAGTATTTTAAAACAGAAGCTACAAGTGCATTATACATCATGATTAAAACTTTTCTTGAACATATATCTCTAAGACTGTAAAATTTGCTTATTAGAACCCTCACACGCTTATTTACATAATTGATATGATCTATCCACCTAATGTGTTGATCAATATTGATACCCAAATATTTAATGATAGCCTCTTTTTGCAATATTTCGCAATTACAATAATTTCGCTTACAAGAACTAGTATGTAATCTAATGCTCATATTAGGTTGGTTCGCTACAGTTGGTGAAAAAAGCATGTATTTGGTCTTGCTTACGTTTAGCTTGAGTAAATTTGCATCCAACCATTGTTTAAGTTTTACTAGACATGCTTCTAAGCTCTTGCGCACTTCCTCCCAATCAGATCCTATAATAACAACTGCCGTATCATCTGCGTAACATATTAATTTACCTTCAAAGTTCATAATGTTTGTTATGCTGTTCATGTAGATTAAAAATAGTATTGGCCCCAAAACGGTACCTTGCGGTACTCCAGCTTTTATGATGTTCTTTGAGCTGACCCTATCTCCTATTTTGACGCATTGTACCCTATCTGTTAGGTAATCTTGTAATAGATTCAGAGCTACACCCCTGATACCATAGTTAGATAACTTGACTAATAACTTTTGATGACATATTGTATCAAAAGCCTTAGCCAAGTCTAGAAACACAGCTGCACACTTTTTTGACTTATCTAAGGCATCAACTATAGGTTCCATTAGCTTTAGGATCGCGTCTTCAGTACTTTGATTTTTCGTGAAACCAAACTGGCTCTCCGTTATTATTTTATGCTTTGCCAAAAAAGCGTTTAATCTTTTTTTGATGACTTGTTCAAATAGCTTGGCAAAATTATTGATAACAGATATGGGCCGATAATTTGTTAGCTTCGTTTTATCTCCACTTTTGTAAACAGGGGTAACTATGGATTCCTTCCACTGTATAGGTATTTTACTACTTGTAAGACTAAGATTTATTATATGAACTAACGGACGTAAAATAAAGTTATGAATTTGCTTTATAAGTTCTGTGCTAATACCGTCGAGACCAGATGACTATTTATTTTTTAACTTCGATATATATACAACCAGTTCGCTCTCCGTTGTCGGTTCCAAAAAAATTGATGATTTGATTGAACTATCCATCATAAAGTGAACAGGTAGATTTTGCTTATTTGTTTGACAGTCAATCCCTATATTTAAAAAATATTCGTTGAACAGATTTGCTTTCTCAACACTATTAGAAACTACCTGTCCCTCTTTCCCAATGATATCTGTATTTTTCACTTGTACGGTTTTGTTTTTATTTCCTGTAAGGTCATTTACAGTATCCCATATTTTTTTACAATTCCCTCTAGCCATATCTATCTGGTTTTTATAGTAAGTGGATTTAGCTTTTTTTATGAGCATCTGCAATTTATTTCGGTATTCTTTATATTCTATATGCAGGTCTGGATTAAAATGCTTTGTTAAATTTTTCTTAAGAATATCTCTTTTATGAATAGAGGTAATCAGGCCTGAAGAGATCCATGGTTTTAATTTTCTGTTCTTTTTTGTTATTAATTTCATCCTAGTACATCTTTGAATATATGCATCTAGACCATCAAAAAATATGTTGTACGCTTCTTGTGAGTCATTACATTTTAAAACTTCAACCCATCTTTCCCTACTGATCTGACTTTTTAATTTATCATATTCAGTAACTTTAAAACAATTTACATTTTCGATCTCACCTCTTTTCAAGTTTTCTCCAAAAGCTATAAAAAGAAATGGTGAATAGTGGTCTGACAAGTCAGTATGAAAAACTATAGGATCTATATCAACTTTGTTTTCGATAATGCGCTTCTTTCTAACAAATATGTGATCAATATCAGATTTGGATGTTGCTGTTACCCTTGTAGCTTTGTTTATATATGAGGCAAAACCGTGTGAATTGAGTATATCAAGGTAACTGCTAGTTTCCGGTGGTTCATCATTTAACAAGTCTATGTTCATATCTCCCGAAAAAATTTCCAGATCTACTAGATCTATTTGCTGTAAGTACTGCGCTAAGTCTCCCAGGTATTCCAAGTTGTTAAAGGATGGGGGTCTGTAGTATCCCGTTAAACCTATTTTATTACTATTATTTAAATATTCAATGTTAAAGTTGATTCTAAGAAATTTACTGGTATTTAATCAATATATTTATTTGTTGAGTATACAAATAAATATTAGTCATAGTTCGCACAAAGCTAGGCTTTGTGCGCGAATACCGACTAGTAGATACAGACTAAAATATTTCATAACCTTCCTTAGCTACGAAGCTCGATCATCTCCTTCTGCTCCATATCGTCGTTAGTTCTTCCTATCCCCAATAGCTCAACTGGATGGGGGTTTCAGCAGCATTTTGGAGCTTCCAGCATAACATGCCATCACCAAAAATAATTAAATTGCTTTCGACTGAATCTTCTTCAAATTTTGACAACCGTTGACATGTGACAATAATAAGTGTTATGATCATGATGTTTTTCTGGAGGGGGTGTAATACATCATAAATATAGTGAAAATAATAATTCGAGGGGCTGCAGCACTTCAAGCCTCTCTGGTTATACAGGATGTCAAACCCCTCTAGTTATACAGAGTGTTGCGGCAAAAAACTTAAGGGTGATCCTTTGAACATTTTTGAAAATATTTTGTTTTTCGATGGGTTTTGGAAAATTGTTCCATTTCAAAGGCACAGGTTAACAAAAATTGCGACAGCTACATTTTTTTATCAAAAATCACGTGGTAAGTTGCTCAATCTACAACAAATGTCAAATTGACTTTCACCAGCTTAGATACAAGCAGGAAATCTTCTCATCAGTGATTGACGTACCTACTCAGTGTGAATGCACAAGATTGTCCAGCATCTCATGGGCCTGTCCCTCCAGCTCCCGTTCTCGCAGGCCTGCACTGATTTGAGGAAAACTTGACGCCGTTCATTTTTCACATTCCAGGCAATATAGGATTTTGTCAAGAACTGAGGGCTAATCTCTCTCTAAACATGTTTCAACTTATCATGGTTTTGATAGGTGTCTTTCATCTTGTATGCAGAATATTTCAAATGTACATACTGATTTTATATCATCTTTAGACGGGCACATGTCGATTGGACGCCAAACCTGGGATCCCAGCATAGATCTTATGATCCTATGTGCCAAACAGTATGTTACGATTGAGCGCAAGACGGAGGGAACTGAGTTTAGTGGTTTCATAGATCTATTATAAGAATATTTACAGTATAGTTCTTTTCCGTCTGCGATCAATTTATTAAAAAAAATGGATTAGAAATATTTTTTTTCTTTCATAATGGTTAATTGAATATGGAATATATTCTAAGCGTTTCTTATGATTATTGTTTTGAACTTTGTTTTCAAAATGAACACTATTTAAGTCTATGTTTGAATATTTTTTAATTAATTTAGAACTACAAATATATTTGGATGATTCATGCGTCGGTACTTCTTTCTCTGCTCGTCGAACCTGCAGCCCTATTTCTAATCCTAAGACACAGACACAGTAGCTATGAGGTCTTCTACAAAACAGCTACAAACTTTTATGTCTTCCACATGGTGTATTCTAATTTCAGTCCTAAGTTTTGAGTTATTTGCATGCAATGGAAGAAATTACACCTGCCGGATTTAGTCCTTCCGTTGCGCTCTGAGTTGTTGGTAAAATTTCTGCACCCTATAGGGTACGATATGGCTGCGCTGAATCGACATAGGCTTCAGGCACTACTTACCAAATACTTTCACTTTTTTAAACATACCCAAAATTTAAAATTTGAATTAAAAATCAGAATGATGGGATAGTGAATGGCTTACACTACTATTAATAAATAATTGCCTCTACATGAGTATATGCGTAGCTATCCTGAGGGGATGATTTTATCAGATGAGATGTCAGCATGGTATCTACTATTACAGCTAGTTAATCGATTCCTTCTATTGTGTCTTTTGATATGGTGGTGCAAACAATCTGTTAGCCCGACCCTTATAATTAATGAGCTGACTTTAGCTATTATACTCCTAAGTCTATAAGGAAATATGCAATTTTAGTTCAACACATGACTTTTTCTTAAAATATGTAACATTGCCATCTCGGAAACTGATAAATGTATAAATGTCGGTATAGGAAATGGTAGACAAAAATAAAGGAGCATAATAAAATCAATTTTTTGGATAAAATAAATTATGGGGGGCTTACATTTAAAATAAAAAAATGAAGTCATGTTGATTAGTCCAGTACTTCCCTCATATGAGTGTGATATAAGTTTAATATTTTCCCATAGCACGAAGCTTTAGTCTGCTTGCAACCAAATCATTGGCAGCCCCCCCGCTAAAGTTGTCTTATGCCTTATTACTTTCCTATGAACCCCTAAAACATCTTAAAACGAAGTTTGGATTGTTTTCATATTTTTAGTTTTTCGATTATTGCTACGCTGAATGAATTTCTGGTTCTTGGGTTTTTAGGCCGGCGTCGTTTAGCGTTAAAGCTTGGCGTTTCGCCACCACGAGTGGATGGCATCTTCAGAAACGATTTCACTTCGGCGACTTCCAAAATACTGACGACTCTCTTTTGTCCTTCACCGTTCTCAAATATTCCTGTATCTTTTTTGTGGGCTTATAGATGGTTTTGACGTTTTCCTTCGTAACATTTTTCCTATTCTGTCTGTTATTCCAGGCGCATAGGGTAGAAAAGCTTTTGCTATCGGTTTAGGTTCTGGTTTTGGCCTATTTCTTCTCATTGTTCTTGTTATTTCCTTTTCTGTGTAACCATTTGCCTTAAGAGCATTCTTAGATGTTCCAGTTCGGTGTCGAGTTCTTCTGGTTCGCACACTTTTCTAGCCCGTTCTGTCGAAGTTCTAATAATTCCGTACTTCTGAGATTGGTGGTGGTTTGATTCTTTATGTAAGTACCGGTCAGTATGAGTTGGCTTTCTATATACCTTGTGCCCTAATCTAACTCCTTTTCTTGTTAGATGAACATCAAGGAAGGCGAGATTTTTGTTTTCTTTTACCTCCATGGTGAACTTGATGTTTTCATGCACGCTGTTCAGGTGTTCTAGAAATTCTTCGAGCTCTTCTTTTCCGTGATTCCAAATGACAAACGTATCGTCTACGTATCTGAGCCATATCTTGGGCTCTTGAGTGCTCTTCAAGGCTGCCTGTTCGACCTTCTCCATTACAAAGTTCGCTACTACCGGGCTTAGAGGGCTTCCCATGGCTACACCTTCAATTTGTTCGTACATGTTGGCGTCCCAGACGAAGTAGGTTGTCGTTAACACGTGCTTGAAGAGGTTTGTAATGTCTTCCGGATATATGTTCTTGATGTGTTAGATTGCATCGTTTAATGGCACCTTTGTGAATAATGACACTATGTCGAGGCTGACCAGCATGTTGGATTCTTCCAGCTGTATGTCTTTGATTTTCGCAATGAAATGGACTGAGTCTTTGATGTACGAGTCGGTTTTTCCAACGTATGGCTGCAGTAATGTAGTTAAGTGTTCTTCGGCCCAAACTCGTCCAACGTACACACACTAACACTTTGTTTTCAAACTTCAAAGTCTCTTGTATAAAAACCATCATTACCTTTGATTTCTGAGTTTCAAAATGTGAAATACTTTTCATCGTCAAGAATAGTTTTTATGTTGCCAGCAAAATGAGTACGACGTAAATTGCGATAGCGTAGAAGAATTCTTTCTAACTGATTTGGGGAATACTTTGGACATTTTCTTCCTTTTCGGAATTTTAAGTTATTTGTCTTCATTTCTATACATACTGTGCTAGCATTGACGTGAAAAATGCGTTTTCGTGTTGAAGTTTCAACTCGATGTTCACTTCTGTTGACCATTCTTTGAGCTGTAGCAGCATTCAACGCTCCTGGACGTCCACTTTTTGGTAAATTTATACAAGGAATACATTCTTCGCATTCACGGATCGCTCGATAAATTGTGGCAACACAAATATTTTGATCTTGATGACAACTTATATCATAACCAAAATGGTTTTATTGTTACGTTTAGATGTTGACTGGTTACCATGGTAACGATTTCTGAATTGTTTCCAAATGTGAAACAACCTCCCGAGTTTTGAAAAAAATTCTCAAAACTGTTGCAACATACGTTAATGAAGAATCTATGTTCTTTGATGTCTATAGACAAGGTAAATGTATTAAAAGGTCTGCTTCAGAATTTTGTTTTTTATATAATAACTAAGTTCGTACGGATTCAAATCTTATATCAATAGCTACACTAGAATAGAGGGAGAGACACGGACATGTTTAGAGTACAACGTTTCGATTAGTCATCTTCAGATGAACCGTTTTAGTCAGCTCGATCAATAAAATCAAGGAAATTCACACAATTGACTATACATAATGCTAAATTTTGCATAAATGCATCCCGTGTAATCATGGACGAAATTCCGACGTGAATGTTGACATTAGTTGCGAAATTTATCTTTTGCCACTAGCGTTAACTTATGGATACAGAAATTGGATTTCAGTCCATTCTATCGTGTACTCTATCAGGATCGATTAAACACAGCTATGTGGGTGTCAGCGCGCTTTGCACGTCGAAGCGCAGAGCGTCTTTTTGCGAAGTTTTGGAAACCACTTGAGGCCCGAGGCTTGGCAGAGTGACACGGAACTCCAAAGATCCCCGCTAATCCCTTTTCTTGTGGAGTACCGAGCGCGAAGGCAAGAAACTAGAGTTAACATAATTATCCTACGAGGACAGATAGATTATGGTAATACGTCAAAAAGGGAGAACGCAGAGAAGAGAGCAGACAAGGTGAGAACGGGTCCCAAAATGCGATTCCAGCTTTCGTTTGTGATGGAATTGCCTGACAGTAGTTGTTGATAGACTTACAGCTTTTCCGGTTCAATAGTTGACTCAGACTCCCTTGGAGGCTGCTTTTGACAAAAAACTAGGAAATAATTTACTTGAGTAAATTCAAAGGGTGCGGCGCTGTCACTGTGGATTTTGTTGGTATATGAATTTGAAGTTTTTTTTAAACCGGAAGCGATATTGGCAAAACCGGATTTTTCCCGGACTAGTTTTTTCATGCTAATTCCGAATCTGTATTTAGTTTTTCTCTAGCACCTGTAGCTTTGGCTATCTTTTTTATACGGATAGACTGACAGAGGGACGAATGGATAGACAGAGGCCCTGCATAAGCCCTTAGAGCTTGTCTAGATGGCGCTCGACCGTTGCGTCTAGAAGGAGAGTGCCAACGAGCGAGTAGTTGGCGACAAATTTTATAAGAAGTTAAGATAAGAGTTCGCTCGTCAACTGGACGCAACAAGGCAAGTCTACGCGTGCAACACGCGCGAGTCCAGAGCCCACGCAATCTTCGCGCGTATTTTGAATTCGCGAATGGATTCACCCGAAACGTTTCGCGACAAACTTGTTCCTTCTGGACAAGGTTTAAGGCCTTAAACAGGTCTAAGTCTTACAGATTACAGCATAACACTTTAATTAATGTTAGGTGATATGTATTCTGACAACAAAAAATGTTCTGCCTTCTTCCGCCAGACCTATTCTTTTATTCGAGTCAGAAGCTTCCCACGCACGTTTATAGCGCACATATATAGCACTACAAATTACATAAAATAAAAATTATGTATATAGGAAAAGTACATTACATGGGTATACATATATGTAATGTAGAGCTGATTTGGGCAGGACAAGCGGGCAGTTGTGCAGATGTCTTGTTGTTTGGGGTTGACCACAATCGCAGATGTTTGGCAGATAGCCCCATTTTTTAAGTTCCTTCAGACCTGGTCGTTTCAGTTTGGAATCTAGGGATTTCTATATGCTGCAGGACTCGTCAGATCCCGGTGCCATCTCTTCAAACAGTATCATCCAGTGACGATCTTTGGTAGCTCTTCACTGATCCAGGTTACTTATTGAAGGCACTTCAAAATCCTCCGTAGACCCAAGGAAGCTTTTCTTTGATTTTAGGCTTTGATGAGCAGGTAAGATGCCGTGAAGGGTGGTGTCAATCCAAAGTTGAAGCTTTGTGTCTCTGCTTTTACGATGTAACCTTCCTATGTACTGCTGGTGGGGCAATTCCAGCCAAATAGTGGGCCTTTTCAATAAGTGTTGGTTTAAGACAACTGGAATGAATGAATGAAAGAGGAAGAGAGGTTCTCTGGCGACCACCATTGCACAGGCCTACAAACAGGCCATTATGCACCTCTCCTTACCCTAGTTCCCAAGTCCAGCCCTCATCGCAAAGGTGAGGATGGCCTTGGGTCCAGCCCATCTTATATCCTCAGGTTCAAGAACCCTTAAACCTAGTATGGTCTGTCTGTGATACTCAAGGATCTCACAGTGACATAAAATGTGTGCCGAGGATACTTCCTTCTCACCGAAGTGTCTACACGTCGGATGACTTGCCACACCCATCCAGACAAGTGACGATTAGAGGTGCTATGGCCAGATAGCAGGCCGACAAGTGATCTTAGCCGGCTTCTGTCCAGTGAGAGACAGAACCACCCCACCTTGGCCAGAGGTCCTTAAATAAGTTTTCTAGCTTGACGGAGATGTCCAGAGATTCCTTTCCATCTCATAGGATGCTGATTTTACAGCCACACCTGTTTTCCTTCTAGTAGTACCTGCTGCCAGCCCTACAACCGGATCAGAACCCGGTAAATTATTATTAATTACTATAGCTCAGCATTGGATTGCCATTAGTTGGTAGTAACTGCAACTATCTGCAACAATTTAATAGCTAATTGGGTAAAAGGAAACTCACAGTCCAAAGGCAATATTTTAGCGAACCTACTGGTGAAAAAGGCTGCCGAAACCAAAGTCTTGGCGCCCAAGCGTCTTTGTGTCTTGCCCTCCAGAGCTATGACAAGACTGTTGAGGAAGCGCATCCACAAAGACTTTAATGCTGCTTTGGACGACACTTTTCGCTACTCAACTGCTCCTAAAGAACTCCTCAGCCACCCAGGTAGCTAAATGTTTCTACCATGTCCACAAAGTACGTACGTATTAAGACTGGTGGTACTACTACACATTTTCAGCTGAGGAAACGCCTCCAAGACGTGAGGTTAAGCGATACACCTCTGCGCAGGGGATGTGAACAGAATGGCGATACTGTGCGATTGCCCAACTTTTTATCAATGTAAGAATCCATTATGGGGAGCGCTGACCTTCCATGGCCAGGTTAAGGAGTATCCCGCGGAGCTGCATCACCACTTTTGTCACTGGGTTGGGAAGGCCGAACACTCAAGAGATCCTTGAGAAGTATGTACAATAAGCCCATTGGGGCCTAAGTGCTGTGATATTGCAAGATCACCTTCCTTTCAACTTATTATTGGAAAATCCTTACCGCGGATCTTCTTTACCACTTACGTCGCGTCACAGTCATACACCTGCTGTCCGGTCCTCCGTGGTTACTCGGTGCACCAGCACCAGCGTTGCTTAGGTTAAGTCGAGTTAAATCGCTTTTTGTAGCAGATTCCTGTGGACTGAAATTCATTTTTTTGTGATAATGGTGAACTTATCTGTTAATATTTTATGAATTTTGTTCCGTACTATGGAGCCCAAAATTAGACATATTTTTGTTTAATAATGTGCCACAAATACTGCACAGGCTAATCAACCGTCATATCGATTTTTTCCAAATACGACACGTGATTTGCTATGTTAACGTCTTTAGGATCCCTGAAGATGACAACGTATCTATAGTGTTCACTATTGCATTATTCAGATAGCGTTTCGGTCAGTGGATATAAATTTATGTTATATCTATTAAAATTTGGTTACTTAGTGGACACACATGATTTCTGAAAGTATGTAAGAGTCATACTGCTCTTCCAGAATTGACAAAAGTAGCTCTACCAGCAAGATTTATATTTTGCGGGTCTATAGAAGAGTTTGCGAAGCTAAAATGGTTAGATTGATGAATAAAATATCTGCACGGTAAACTGTACGCTATGAAATAAGAGATGTGGCCAAGCCAGCACTTGGTTCTAATAGTGTCCGACTGATACCAATTAGCAATTTGAAGTTTTGTAACAGTTGAGACAACGCTTACAAAACATTTTCTATAAAACAGTATTGGTAACAAAAACGTTTTGATAATGTTTGTACAACACCTATGTAGGCAGAATGGGCACATGTTAATAAAATACTTTAGTTATAGGTTAGACATTTTTATAACGCCTTTGCTTACTACTATGAAACTGTTTTATAAACGTTTATAGATGCATTACCAAATTGGGATAAAGTTATAATAAAACAACTTCATAGGTGCTTTATAAGGTAATTAAAAATTGTTTTTTAAAAGATGTTAAGTTGTCTCGTCCAAAGCATTTTTGTGTTTCAAGGCAGCGATAATAAATTTTACCAGCTGCCTTTAAATGTGTATTGGAAGCAATTTATTTTATAAAAGCTGTGATATCTGGCTTTCGAGATGATCGAAAAACACAATGTCGTCCGAATGACAGAACAGATATGGTGGAGTTGTTGATGAAAATATGGCAATTTAAAAGCATAGTTGTGTTATCTGAAAGGTGATTTTTTACCGAGGAGAAAATGTTTCTGTGAAATGTGGATGAAATTGTGGCATGACTTTGTCGGGCACCTTGTATGACAAATTTCCCTTGGTATTTTGTAATAAAAGTCTGACCCCTTTTTTCAATTATTTTTTTACTTGTCTAAATATGAGTTATTATATTATTGCTTCTAACTAATCAATTATATATGTATAACTAAATTGCTAAGTGTATAATTTTAATTTCTGTTAATGTAGCCTTGCCAGTTGTGTTGACTAAACTACAAACAGCATGGCTACTTGCTTATAAAGCGTATTTATCGCGACGACTGCAGATATACAGCAATAAAGTTCCAGTAAATCAGTGTATAAAGTATCGGAAAAACTAATACTCCAACAGAAGCGCATTTGGAAGAAATAACTTAAAACAAACGGCATTCCAATTGAAAAATATAGATGCATTAATCTAGTAGCAATTTGTGTCGGGTAAAGGTCGTCTAACCACAGAATAGAATATTTTCAACCTTTATAGCGTTATGACATTTTATAAATGGACGGTGTGCATACGCATATGACTTGTTTCTCTTTAAAACCTTAACCAATATCGAGTATGAACGTTAATTAATTTTATTTGGCATGTTTGTCAACCTTACTACCTACCTTACTGCAGATTGACATTTCCGAAAACTGCACGCAAGTATTCATTCAGGAAATTATAACTTTTCAAAAAAGTTTGACATTTTGTTCATTGCGTAAGTTTTCGGCTTAATATTTTGTTGGTGAAATATCCACACTAAGTGTAAGTAGTTAGAGCACATTAAAAAAAATGCTCAATCTTAAGAAGAATAGTTATATCACGGCCTCACGTTATGAAGTTTAATGCCTAAAGGATATAACGAAGCTTTAAGAACAGAAGAATGAGCATTTATCGAAGAGTTAACAGAGACTTGCTCAAGTATTTGTGGTTTTAAAACTAGCTTTAACGAAAGCCGTGACAGCTTCCTTAAGTGTGGGCCCTCCCGGCTGTGAGAGGGTTATATCATTGTCTTAATGTAGTTCTTGAGGCAAGTTTGCCTTAAAAGGATAAGCAATACCGAGCTGTATTAGCCTCCTGGGCTCTGATAAAGCTAAACATGTTTCTTGAGATATTTTTTTGTATCATAATTGCATATATCACTTGTTCCTGAAACCCAATTTTTAGGTTACGTATGTCAAGGCGGCGGAGCGTCTCGGCGCCGGCCGAACAGCCCAAGAATCAACAGTTCATCGGATCAGGGCCGCGAAAGTCTTACACAATACAATGTTTTAATGGATCCATTCCTCAAACTTGCCTATATATACATAATAGAACTAGCAATTATTACCTACGAATGGACGTTTTTGCCACTTTAACATGGATAGACGGTATAATAAAAGTGCGTTTAGTTGATTTCTGCACTTTTAGAAATATTCAATTTTCTAGTTCTATACATTTTTACTCACCATAAGCAGATTGAATATACCTATAAATGTTATCACTCTGATGTCTATAGCCACTTCTGTACAACATAATCCAGTATTAGCGTACCCTAAGTCCATCAAAGGCTGGTCTCCAACGAAGTTTTTAGTAAGGTAATGCATCTACTTCGAGTATCAAGTTTTATTGTTGTTGCTACATACTGTAATTTCAAAACTTGTAATACTAAGCTATCAGTTTTCACGAAAGGATGAGAAAACACTATATAAAAACGCGATGAGAGTAAGCAAAATAATGCTATTCAAATGGCACAGAGTCGTTTGTTTGTCCAAGATCAGCTGATCAGGACAGCATGCTGCGTCGACATATAGAATTACTCTATATTCAACCACACTGTCACCGTTCGCTGCTGAAGAATCATAAATTCAATCACAATTAAACTTTAGATAGTTAGATCACATTTCTCGTAGATTATAACTACAATCTTCTTTGTTTTGTATAGGAGCTTGAATATAAATGTTTGTAGATTGCGTTTTCAAATACGTTCCTGGACATTACTTCCAACAGAGGCTCTATGGTTGGCAAATATTTATGTAAATCTATTTGTTTGTTATATAAACAGTGTGCTTTGAACACAAAAAACAACGTTGCCAGGGGCGTAAATACAAAAGGTATGACACAATAGATATATTTATTATGTCCATAAAGCAGAGTGCTTTTTTATCCATTGCAGGCTAAAATTTATTCAGAGAAAACATTTGGTTGCAATAACTATGCTATAATACAGTTATAATAAAAAACAGAATAAATACGCCTCTTTGGTATGACAACTGTGTTGGCATAATCATCTTCTATATTACCACACGATGAAACACTGGACCGGACGTAGCAACTCTGGGGATTGATAATAATGACAGAATAACTAATCAGTGCAAGTGATGAATTTATCTTCTGTACCAATAGTAGAGTAGTATAGTTTATTTGTCATGTTATGTACTATGTACTGATTACTATGTACATCATACATGCAAATAAATCAAGCTATCGTCCGCGAGAGCAACACTCTCTATGCGGCCATCAACTTAGTGTCAAGAATGGTAAACTTTACATACAAGAATACATATGTTCCTCATGATTCCTCTTGTTAATTCATTATTCTGTGGTAAAACTATCCATAGATGAAGTCGTGGGCCCTTCTTACAGCTCATTACTGTTGTACCTTTCCAACTTTTTATAATATTTTGCAGACCTCAAATTTTGACGTGTCTAACTTTTGACATTTCAGGCAAAGGAAGTCCTCGTATCTATAGTCACTCTGGGCGCAGAACTTGGGATGTCTGCATTTGTTATATTACTTATAACGGTACTCATTCAGACATTTGAAGAAATTCATAATATTTTTCGTCTAACGTTCCGCAAAAATTGAGAATAGATAATGGCCCTAAAGCCTTACCGTCCCCGCACATAGATCGATCTGGTCGACGTGTTTATAGCCGCAGGAGATGCTTGTTCTGCTCGATCCATGGACTCGAGTGTCTGCTACTGACACACCGGTCAATCTGCGATGTAGTGGATTAATAAATCACGAATTTCAGTTTATCCTAGGATCTTATCCAATGATTACAGTGGAACCTCTGGATACCAAGAGCTTTTAATATTACTACATATAATTATACTACATAAAATATAAAATGATTTGACAGTATAACCTCAAATATTTACCGTCATCGGACGCGCAAGACGCACGAAACCTTAGACAAGGAATTCCTTATCTAAGCACGAAACACTCGAACTACTAGTACACATCTATTCTGATCGCATGCGATTGAAAATTAGGGGAATGAAAACGTACGTCTCGAAATGACCGTCAAACGACCCGTTAGTGGCGCTCCAATACTTTGCATGATAAGCCGAGTAGGCGACTTAGGGTGGAACGAAATTTTTTAGTTTTAAATTTCAAAACGTAATAGCCCGTGAAAGTTGCCCTTTGGGTCACATAAGTAAAATTTAAAATCTGAAGAAAATAGGTTAATGCTTTCCAGTGCCCCAATGGCATTAAAAAACAGAACATTTTCAATTAAACCCCAAAATTTTATAAATTTAGAAACAGATTATTTTGAAACGTGCACAAAAGTTGCTATTTAGGTCTCATATAAAACTTTTTTAAAATCTGAAGGACGTTTCCAGTGCCATAGCCTTTTGAATATTAGTCATTTTTTAATGCTCTTCCATTGCCTTTTACGTCGGCAGTTGTAACCGCTGTAAAAGGACGCCTGCGCTCTCGCTGCTGTTTTATGACTGTCGGTGGCTTTTGTTTTTTGTGTTGAATGCTTGACTAAGTAAGACGTGGTTCGATTAAGTGAAATATTTATTGTGCTCTTGAGTGTTTAAATTTTTTTCCAAATATGACTACATCGATTTTAAAGACTAGACAGACAGCAGACTGCGTTGTTTTTGGTGCACCGAACGAATTAAAGGACAATGTATTTTATTCCAGTTGAATCCGATTTACCAGAAATTGATGAGACACAGCTAAGCGCAAACCAAAAATAATTGTTAGAAATATGCCGTGCCATTATTACAGGATGTTGTAGTAGTGCATTAGCTCCAAGAAATCCGAGTAAACAATCTCATTCTCGATGGTTGACAACAGCGAGTAGGTTGCTTCGTTTATGTATTGGAACAGTCCCCATCATAAAACCTTAAAATATTGGTAGAGAATATTGTAAAGGTTTATACTCTAGGTTGGTTTAAAATCAAGTCTCGTTAATTAAGTTTAAACTTTAAAAACATTATAGATCCTGTACTCCAGAGAAATGGGCACTTTGCTCATCCGGAAAACATTCTTTCAGCGATATTATGTGACGACCGAAAACAGAGAGCTTGCTTTGAGAAGGATTTTAAAAGCTAGGAAAATCCACCTAGAGTAATTCGACACAAAGAGTACGTAGATTTGATATCCGAGCAAAACTGTAATTTAGCAGAGCCACCACTATCTTTCGAATACTCAACAGATAAACTCAAAAGTATGGTAAATTCGGGATGTGTGAAAGATGAAACCGTTATGGAGTTTCAAAAGTTTCCCTGTTATACGCAGGCTGTTGGGAGGTGCGTTAAGCTAGTAACGGAGGTGTCTTCAGCAGTTTGTGGCCAGGTTTCTAGAGACGGATTCAACCACGGTTTGGCTATCATGGATAGAGGGCACCACCTACAGCACATTGATCTCATTTAAAGTATTTAAACCTTTTTCCGGTTGTAGGTTGAATATCCGGACACCCTGTATAAATATATGCTAATATGTCCTTAAAAAAAGAAACCAACCGCTTTCAGTACTAAATAGTATCAGGCAACCAAAAAAGTTTGTGCGGTTTTGAAGGATGACAAATAAAACTTGGATTTATTTAGAAATATAATTACCCTCAGCAAGTTAACCCTTTCCCATCCAGACACAGGACTGCATATCCCATTTTTATAAAAATCTTGCTTTTGGGAACTGATGAAGAGGTGTGTTATCTCGTTTTCCAAAGCTTCTCTATTTTCAAATGGCCGGTTCTGCACGTGGTTGTCCAAGGGCGAAAACAGATGATAGTAATTCGGGGCAAGATCTGGTGGGTATAGAAGGTGACGTAGAATTTCCCAGTGGAGTCGCGCCATAGTTTCCTGGGTGATTCTTGCTATATGGTCTTGCACTATCCTGCTGGAAGATAACACCTTTTCTGTTCGCCAATGCAGGCTGTTTTTGGCTTACAGCGACCGCAACTTTGTTAAGCTGTTCTAAGTAGATTTAAGCAGTGATAGTTCCTCTACTTGGCACAAACTCATAGTGAACTATACCTACTGTAGTCCACCATACGCAACAAAACTTTTTCTTGATGAATGCTTTGGCGGACATAAAAGGTATTGCCTTCCATTAGGATAATGTGAGACCACATACAGCAAGAATGACCCAGGAAACTATAGCGCGACTCCACTGGGAAATTCTACCTCACCCTCCATTCACACCAGACCTTGCCCCGAGTGACTACCATCTATTTTTGGCCTTGGAAAACTACATGCTGAATCGGCGATTTGAAAATAGAGAGGCTTTGGAAAACGAGATGATACACTTCTTCAGTTCCCAAAAGCAATCTATATATACCTACGAGTATTAAAATGAATCCCTTTTTCCCCTGGTCGCGGCATCACGTGAGAACGACTTGACAAATTTCATCCGTATGTTTTTATAAATTTTCTGTTACTTCGTACAAGGTTCTTGCGGGAAGAAATCTAGGGAAAATTACACAGAATATTAGAAAATTGAGAAAACCGTGTGAATTAATCATTCGAAAACGCAGGCTATATATTGTACCAAAAAACGTTGTGGTGCCCCGTTAGAGGTCTCGGTAGATGGTGCTAGGATTTTATGGGAAAATTCTGCCAAGTACCTAGAAATTACCCTCGACAAGGGCATGACTTGGCAGAAACACACTCAAGCATTAAAAACAAAATTCGAAATTACGTTTCGTCAACTCTACCCTATGTTATGTAGAACTTCAAAATTGAGTTTGGTAAATAAAATTCGACTTTATAAAATGATTATTAGACCAGCAATTACCTACGCATGTGCAACTTGGTGTTTCCTCGCCAAGACGCACATGAGAAACCTGCAGGTTCTGGAGAGGAGGACATTGCGTACAATAACTAACGCCCCATAGTATGTTTCTAACGAAACCCTTCACAGGGACTTCGACATCCCTTACTTGAGGGATTACATTAAACAACAGGCGCAACGACGTTATAGTCAAGCGGAATCACACAGCAACCCTCTGTTGCGCGGGTCAGTGGACTACACAGTCGAGCAAGTTCGCAAGCATACAAGGCCGCGGCTCGCACTGTGATCAAAATCAAATCGTGCAAATTTGGAAACAACTAAATTTCTGCCCTTTTACATACCGAATCTCAAAATTAACCCTTTTGGTTAAACCCAAAAATTACCGAACTCAAATTGTCTATGTCAAGCTATACCCTCCAACCGACACACTTCCTCCTCTTTGCTCTTCTCCTTCCTTCCTCTCTTTTTCTTCCCTTACTTCTCCATGACTTTGTCCGGTCTCTGGGTAACCAGACCTGACAGACCGATCGACCGACACGACTGCACCTAAGAGCAAAGATCCTCCGGACCGCTCTGACTAACAATGACGAATAGTAGTAGTGTGTGTCGTGGAAATAATGACGAATACGTATATAGGGTGTTAATTAGTGATAGACCGTAATTTCAAGGGCATATTTATTTCAAATAGAAAAGCTCATGCAGGGTGTCCGGATAATCGACCAACAACGCTTGACAGGTTATAGACCTCACATTTGTATGGACATTGAGATAGGAACATGAAGCTTTAAAATGCTTAATTTTCAAGACACAGGGTGTCAAAGCTTTAATTTCATTTTCGTTTTTTCTCAATTATTTTGCAATAAAGTGGCATAACGATCTAAAGTTACGTATCGGGGAGAAAACGAAGTCCAGTTTTGCTATCATGAATAGAGCGCGCCACTCTACACGGCCCATTGCACTCATTTAAATTATCAAAACTTTTTTCCAGCTTGGCGCATCAATGTGATTTTCAAAAAAAATGTTTCCTCAATATGTTTTACGTGAACAAGGTATAATCTGTTTGAGTCCCTAGAGGGGAGGCGCGTTCGTTAGTGTAGCAAAATTGTATATTGCCTGTGTATAATCAGGTGTCAATATACAAAAGTAGATCCATTTGTTTTGCTTTTATCTACCGCAGATTGGTATTTGCGAGTATTTTGATCTCCTACCCCTTTCAGAATTATTATAATATATATTTTGTATAGATAATTATGTTTTTATCATTACTCAGATCTACAAAATAAAGTAAATGCAATATGGAAGCTTACGGCACTGATTGAGACCTGAAAGAAATGTAAACAACTCTTGTATTTCTAACGCGTGCTATACTTGAAGACCAGACTTTAGGACACATGTTTAAGCGAACTTTTCTACTTGAATGTGGGTCACAAATACGCCCTCAAACTCACGGCCTATCATTAATTAACGGACGATGATAACGTTCAGAAAAGAAACGTAAAATTGATTAAAAAAAAACAGGGGAATACAAAAGCGGAGACGTCTTGATTCCACGCATCCCTGTGATTCCAAATAACTAAATGGCAAGCGCAGTCGTTGTACGTCTGTGGGATCAGTCTTGGTAATGAACGTTTTTCATATGGTCATGTGAGCGTGTTGACAAAATCATTAATATTTATTTACGCGCCCGAAAACAAAACAAAACATGTTGGATAGCAAAAAGTATTTCAATGATCATTATGCTTTTCAGATAATTATTATTTATTGCAGATTTAAGTTCAATTTCAATATTCACAGCTAAGGACAGCGTCTGTCGGCTCAGCTAGTATTTTTATAAAATGGGATATACAGCCTTGTGTCTAGATGACAAAGGGTAATACTTGCTGAGGGTGATTATTTTTCTGAATAAATCTAAGTTTAACCCATTTTTTTTGTGTAACTATTTCTTAATCTTCGAAACGGTACGAACTTTTTTGATTGCCTGATATTTCAAAATGGGTGAAACGTTAACTACTGATAGATGTAGGTAAGTGATAGAACAAAGACTTTGTCGTATATAGGTGAGCAACAGCGAAAAGACGAACGTCAGTTCTAAATTAACGATAGGTATCCAGTGGGTGGCGCAGCATAGCGCACTTTCAGGCTGTGGCCACCACTGCGATAAATAACGTCGTGATAAATGATGTGTATCACTGCACCGACGGAAAGCGCGCCCTAATTGGTCGACCTTAATTATACTTCGTGAGTTGTCCGGCGCGGCGCGGCGCGGCGGTGGTAGCGGCGGAAACGGCAGCGAATTTTAAAGATTACTATAAATAGAGCCGGCCTGCTTGCACAATGTAACCTTTATTCCTCATTCAATTATACATCTGTGTTTGAAATGCTTTATCTTCATGATTTCATACCGATAGAGATATACACTATACAGGGTTATTCACGTTATTCGACACGGAGCATTATTGTATTTGATAAAAAAAATAATAATTTCGGATGGATAGAGACCCATAAAGGCTATATTTAAAAAATATTTTCATGTTATACAGGGTGTCCCAAAAATACGAAATGTATCAAAGTTATGTTTTTTTAAATGGAACATCCTATATATTATTGCATATTCAGATTCCTCCTTCTAGTGTCACTTTATGTATCATACATGGGACTTAAAGCGAACTGTTTAGGTGTAAATCACCATTTTCGGTATAAGTAGATATCAGGAAAGAATTGAATATCGCAGCGATTATAAAATTTGGAAGGCTGTGACTCTGCCGTATTACCGAGCATAAAATGCGTCAGCTTTGATGAGACTGTCAAATTTAAATTGCGTTTATGCTTGGAGAAATCGGTCGATTAATTAAGGAAACTTCGATCAGCGATAACTTGATTTTTTCAAATTGGAATGCCTATTTTTTTTACATGGTTAAACGTAGAATTTGATAACCTTTCTAATGATGTGTTGTGAATATCAATCCCTGTTAGTTTTCATTCAATTATAAATTTTCAAACAAATCGGCGTTTTTCAATTTTCCTACCTATAAGCAACGTAGCAGGCCATGAAATATAACAAAAACATGTTAATACAGATCGAAGAAAACAAGTAACTTAGAAAAAAGATACAGACGAAGTAGAATAAAGAGACAAGATGATGAAAATTCCTTACCTGTAAGCAACGTAGCAGGCCATGAAATATAAACAAAAACCTGTTCAGGTAGAAGAAAACAACGAACTTAGCTGAAAAATACACACTAACTAGACTAAAGGGACAAGATTATAAAAATTCCTTACAACAAATCAACTCTCCCAGAAACAACTGCGATAACATCTCTAAGGCCAAAGAGAAGTTGGAGTACGGCAGTAATAGATATTTTTTACAGTCTACTGGCTACCTAAATTTGCTAGAGGTTAAAAATTTCCAAGACAATTAAAAACCCTGATATGAAACAGAAACAACCGGCGACTGTTGCTCCAGCACGAATCAATTGTCAATCATATGTAATGGTATAAAAAGTAGTAATTTGCGTCGAAGTCGATACCTCTCACTGGAGCCCTTCTATTTTTTAATATCTATTAGCAATATTGCAAAAAGGAATACTGACAAATCAGATTTAAATTTTCTGCCATTTAAGTTGTTTTTTATTATTTTATATCATTAAATGTGAAATTTTATTATGGAAATGATAAACTGCCTAAAACATTGTCTAGCAGTTTTCGTTTCATTTCAAAATTTTTAATGGTTTTGCAAATTGCCAATCTCTAGTACATTGCAGTAGCTAGTAGGCCGTGAAAAAATCCATTTCTGCCATACTCCAGCTTCTCTTTGACTAAAGATATGTTACCGCCGTTGTTTCTGATTAGACTTTGTTTGTTGTAAGTAATTTTTATAATCTTGTCCCTTTAGTCTAGTTCGAGTGTATTTTTCCGCTAAGTTAGTTGTTTTCTTCTACCTGAACAGGTTTCACTTTATATTTTATGGTCTGCTAGGTTACTTATACGTTGGAAAATTGAAAAACACCGATTTCGTTGAAAATTTGAAATTAAATAAAAACTATCACAGATTGATATTCACAACCTGATATCATTAGAAAGGTTATCAAATTCTACATTTAACGGTATGAAAAAAAATAGGTATTCCCATTTGGAAAAATCAGGTTATTGCTGATCGAAGTTTTCTTAATTAATCGACCGATTTCTCCAAGCATAAACGTAATTTAAGTTTGACAGTCTCACCAAAGCTGACGCATTTTATGCTCAGTAATACAGCAAAGGCACAGCCTTCCAAATTTTATCTCTGCGATATTCAATTTTTTCCTGATATCTACTTATACCGAAAATGTTGATTTACACCTAAACGGTTCGCTTTTAGTCCCATGTATGATACATAAAGTCACACTAAAATTCACCAAGGAATCTGAATATACAATAATATATGGGGTGTTCCATTTAAAAAACATAGCTTTGATATATTTCGTGTTTTTGAGACACCCTGTATAACATGAAAATATTTTTAAAATGTAGCCTTTTTGGGTCTCTATCCATCCGAAATTATTATTTTCTTGTTTATCAAATACTTTGCCCCTAATGCTCCGTGTCTAATAACGTGAATAACCCTGTATAGAGATATAGCATACCGTTTAAGATTTTCATAGTAATGCGCAATAATTGTTATGATGTCAAATGTCGCCCTGTAGCTAAGTCAAGATCAACTAGGATAATTAAAAAAAAGTAAGAACAGTTCTTTCAACTAGACCTAGCTTGTTTTATTCCGCTGACTTGTACCACAGTTAATGCCCTTTAAATAAAAACTTTTTTGACGTTCTCCCACCACTCTATCTTACAAGATAGAGCAAAAAGCGATTAACAGAAAAAAAATCGAAAATTGTGCGGTCTACATGGTGATAATATTTATAGCATACCTTATTTGCATATTTTTTGAGAAAAAGCGGTTTTCCAATTGAACGTAACAGTCAGGCCCCCTAGCGGCCACTTGCGGAACTTGAAAAGAATTTACAGCGATTTCTCTTAGCCGATTTACCTAATAATATTTCTTGCTCGAAGTTATAGGATGAACGGTTACCGAGATATTGCCGGCGTTCATGCTTAGTAGGCCACCCTGTACTGTATGTCAAGACTTGATGCTATCTCCCAAGTAATTAATACTTTGACAGATAAACAGATAGTTCTGTGTCTCCTAGGCCACTGATCTTCTTGAATATGAGGTATAGAGTGCCCAATAAGAACGGTAGGAAAGAAAAATTAAATAAAACAACAACGGTTTGAGATATCAAATTGATTTTGGCTTTATTTTGAAGCTACATCCATGACATTATGTATGGAATAGAACGTCATTCAAATGTCTGCCTCGTGCTCGACGGCAGTGCTTCAAGCGGTCGGTCCCATTTCGGATGACATTTTCGAACGTTTGCGGCGTTACGGCGTTAATGGCTACTCGAATATTGTTTTCGAGGGCATCCAAAGTGGCTGGTTTGTTGCAGTAGACCAATGATTTGACGTAACCCCAAAGAAAATAATCGAGAGGTGTCAAATCACACAATCACGGTGGTCAATCAATGAACGCTCCTCTGGTGATGATCCAGTCGCCAAACTTCTGTCGAACAACTTGGAGCATTGCGTCGCTTGTGTGGCTCGTGGCTCCATTCTGTTGGAACCATATGTCGGTAATATCGATGTTGTCGGGCTCTGGCCACGAAAATTCTTTCAACATCGCTCGGTAGCGTGGCCCATTGGTTGTAACGGTGTCTCCTTCCTCATTTCAAAAGAAATAAGGATCGATGATGCCGCCATGCCACAATCCGCACCACATATTCAATTTTTTCCGGAACATTTGCCATTTCTTTGGTCATTTGTGGATTGCTCACAGTCCAGTAACAACAATTCTGCTTGTGCCACAGCCACAGCCACTGAGGTAAAAATTGGCTTTGTCTGGGAAGATGACTTTTTGGCCAAAATGAGGATCTTCGTCCAACATTTGTAGCGCCCAATTTGCGAACTCACGGCGATGGCCTATGGTCGTCCGGCTTCAATTGTTGCGTCAGCACGATCTATATGAATGCAGGCCCAAATCCAAACGCAAATCTCGCCGAGTTGTCCCTTGAGAGAGGCCCAATTCCGCGGCTCGGTGTCGATACGACAAATTGGGGTCGTACTAAACGCTAGCCGCTATGGCGGCGTCATTTTCTTTACGTCGACTAGTTCGCATTCGGGCTGGTTTCCTTAGGTCCAATATAGTGTACTCATGGTCAAACTTTTCCACAGTGCGACGAATTGCCTGCTCGCTGAAGCCATGATGAGGGCCGACTACATGACAAAATGCTCGTTGCGTATTTACAATTGAGCGGGAATTTCCGTAGTACTTTTTACTAATTTTCAAACGATCGGTAATCATGAAACGATCCATGGTAAGTTGTCAAACCTTACTGAATATTTTGACAGCTGGATGACGTTTGTACCTTTGACAGCTGTCTAGATATCCCTATTAGAAAACCTATCACTTCTATTGGGGCACCCTATATAAGCAAAATCTGTGATAATTTCGGCCAAGGATATCGTGGTGTATCTCGAATGGGGTGTGAAAGCCTTGGTCCGAATCCAAAAATCCCGCGTGAGAACCCCTCTTACGGAACCAACCGTCCATGTACCAGACTTGTCCTCCTTCTTCGATGGACTTGACCTCTTGTTCCCACTCCCCCTTGCAATGAGTTAAAACGGAAACGGAACGAAAATTTTGCGATGACAATATACTCCCCTTACCAATGGCGTGGAAAATAAAACGTGCAATGCCTAACGGCATAAAATTAATGGGGATACTTTCCAGATATGAATATTAAATAGACCACTTAGTCTCCTTTGCTTGTACTAAGTAATTTTCGTGACCGCTCATACCGTTTAAGTATCAACTGCGGTTTCATAACAGGCAGGGTAGTATCAACAGGAAGCAAAATGCTTTTAATTCCCGCACCGATGCAGGCGAGGAGAGCGTTTCAAGATATTTATATAAATACTTCTTGGGTGTTTTACAATATCTACATAACGAAGATCTACGTCACTCATTTTGGTCTGTCTGTTGGCCTGTCTGTCGGTCTGCCTATCGGACTGTTGAGGCTCTTATGGCCTCGTAATGTCAGTAACCGCTCCATGGATTATGATAAAATTTGGGTAGCGACATGCCGTGGGGTCGTAATAGGTAGTTCTGCCATAACTTTGAAAATCGGTGCATGGGTCATGGAGTAATTATCTAAAAAGCAAAAAATTCAGATATTGCTCAAACTCGCATTTTGGGGATGCCTGGACGAGCGCTAATTTGGTTGCAAGGGGATCTCGGACTACCCAATAAACATTTTAGCAGCCCATTAGCTTCATGGAGGTTTTAAATAGGCTTTACGATGGCATTTGATAAGAGTTTTGCTTTATGACTGCATTGACTATGGCCAAATGCACTCAAGATCAAATTGTTCTATCAACAGGTTATAATGGGTATCCATAAAACTGATTCATATCGCCAATAGTGAATTTAAACGGTACGGTTTTAGGGAAGGTTTATGGTAGCCTCATATAAAATCTGTTAAAGCCGTTTTGCCTTTACAGCTATCTTAAGACTTACAAACTTTAAGAAAGCCTTCAAGAAAACTTAATGGTTTTAAATGTTTTTTTTTCTCTTCGACTATTCCAATACGATGTAATTTCGTCTTCTGGAAAATAAAACAAAAAAAGTGCAGCTCGGGCTCCGACACACCGAGCTGCTGTTCCATTACCCAATGACTACTCCTCACACCGTGAGGTGAGCAATCACTGGGTCCGCGAATCGTGCGCCCTAAGTAGACGAAGGGACCCAAGGATGACTGCCTTCCGCATTCTGGCGGCTAAGATGTGCGCCGCCGCACGGCACACCGGTATTTTGCGCAGTGCAGAGAGCAGCGTATTCCTCATTCCACCTAGGGATCCAATGACCATAACCAGCAGACTTACAGTGTAGTAGCAGTAGTACAGTGTTATTATTATTATTAAACAGTTGAAGAAACATACCCAATAAAGTCATCTTAAAACTATATATTTTTCAGGTCAAATAGGCACAACTAAAATCTTCGTCCAAACTTGTTGGCTTTAAAGACGCTTATGATAAGATAGAAAGGTTTTAAGTAAGCAAGTAAACATTACCGATAAAGCCACCTTAAAGTATGTCTTTATAAGAAAGGCTTCGATAAAACTAAATCATAACAATGGATCAAAACTTAATAGGTGGTGCAAAATAAATAAAAATGGGCATTTTAAAAGGAAAATCGAAAAAATTATTTGGTGATCAGGAATACCAACGTCATTTCAAAGGCTCAACTCTAAGCACAGCAGCACAGAATATTAATGCTCAAAACCGCAAAATGGGTTAACTATTTTAAAACAATTAGGCCAGTGTTAAGACCATATTATCGATATGCAGGACTTATGAGTTTTAAGGTGGTTTTAAGAATATTTTGGAAATGGGTGTCTATCTCGCCATATTTTTTGAGTTGCTGATTACCGCAATTATTTTAGGAAGTGACTCCGCTGCCGGCGCTGGCATCCGACACGGGTATCGGCTATGGCACAATAACTTTCTGCTATTTAATATTAATAGGGAATAAAATCTGAAAAAAATCGGAAATGAGCACTTTAATAACAGTGATTTAGGTAATAAAAACAGAAAATAACTGGAAATGAGCATTTAAATAAAGGTGATTTGGAACAAAGTTATTTACACACTTATGGTTCTATTTTTGATTTTTTCTTGAGTCCTATAACGGTACTGTTTAACATCTGTAAATGTTTCAAGTCTTTGCTGGTTTAAAGACTATTGATTATTATAAAAAGTTGTTCAATAAAATCTTCCAAGGGACTATATCCTGTAATCACGCTCTGACCCACTGGTCATTTATATTTCAATCATAGTATATTTTAACACATTCAAGAACATTAGTTACCGTTTCATTATAAATCTCATTGTAATTAGCTTCTGAAAGAGCATATACTAACTTTTGCAAATATTGTTTACTGATTAAAGCTTCTTCAGAGCCAATGCCCATTTTTTTGTTGACACTTTCCTATTAAGCACTTTCAAAGCGTGAAAAGCGCATACCATTAATTTAGCAATAGGGATTTTTTTTGAAGATACGTCCTTTCTGTTCTATCCTTATCAGACATAACTACTTCTACTTTTTCCAGGCAGGATTCCTGTTCTCACAGGTATCAATGAAAAAGTTCAAGGACTCTTGATTTTCTTCGGCAACCATGGAAATCGCGACGATCTCACTTAATCTATTCCCATCTCCTATCATAATGACAGGGGCTGATTTAGGATTTCCTCTAGAGGGAGAGCGAACCAGTGATGCTCAAATTTCCGAATTTTATTATGAGCTGGACGCGCTGTAATTTTCTGAAGAGCAAAAAAAGCCCTCAAAAACCAACTTTTGCTATTTATCCGTTTCCATTACACTTTCCATTACAGATCTGGGGGGGGGGACCAGTGCTGCCGCGGTCTAAAGACCAAAAAAAAGACTTCACTTTTTGGTTACAGGGTAGTCCAATAAGCGGTGCTCTCTAGCGGCCATACCATTTAAATTAGACGAAAATGTTTTAAATAAAAAACGTTTCTTTTGAAATGCTCTACATTCAGAAAATAATTTCAAACATGGAGGACTTCCGGATATACCGGAAATAGGCATCAACTTCCTTATTTTAAATGGAACCCAATGTATATTATTACGTTTTTGAATTCAGCATCGATTTTTAGGACCAGTTTGTTAACCATTGTTTATGTCTACGAAGCCTATTTTCGGAGTTATTCAGCAACCTTTACAAAATGTGACGTTTGTAGTACTTTACAAGGAACGTTAATATCTCTGAAACTAAACACGATAGAAAGATGCGGTTTCCGGTTTTGAAACAAGCAAGAAACGTACTTGTGTTTCAGTAAGATTATTGTTTTAAAAGAACATTAAATCAATAGACTAGCAATTTTCAAATTTGATAAGTTAGAAACGTTAAAAACTTTTTTTTTCAGATGGGATGGTATGATAAGTTTCACATCGGTGGATGCAAAATTAAATTCTCTTTCACTTTTATCTAAGCGCATGTGGTTCTATCTTTGGTGGTTTTTTAAAATATTCACGGTTTTGTAATTATTGCGTAGGAATTGGAAAAATCGTAGTTGGCGTGGCTCACAGACGAAACAATTGACAGGAAACGTTTCATCTGATCATCACTCTCTGACGTAGTACTAGACAAGAAGTTTACTAAAAAAAGTAAAACGTATTTTCAGAGACATTTAAAACATTTAAAAGACAACTGTGATACAGAATGAGCTGATACACTGGGCGTCTGTCTGTATGTAAAAAATGGCACAATTTTATTAACTAAAATACTTCCTAAAACAAACTTCTTCATTATATAGTTTCGCAAGCACTAAACTATATTCTACTGCTGTGTTACAAGATTCCTCCGAAACTAACGCCCACAAGATGTATCTAAACTGGTAGGCGCAGTTAAAGCTTAGTTGCTGAATAATGAAATACTTTGACTTTTTAAATGTTGTATGTTCCTGTAATAGACTAAGAATTTTTCAGTACATCTCTGTTTGCGAAGGAATTTTATTTTTAGACTAACGCTACCGTAAAAGCAAAACTGCTGTAAGTAATATGATGGAGAGGTCGATTGAAACTCGAGTCACCTTTGTGTCTCCCAATACGAGCTTTCCACTGTTCATGTCAAACGTCGTCATTCTACCTCATTGACTTTTACTGGCTATTCCAGTCTATCAAAACAAAATAATGCACCTTTGAAACTTCAGGTATACATAATATGTTGTCTCAGAAAGGTGGACAGTGTACACATTGATATAATTATATTTCTGATACTTTGGGAAATAATACCAATAGATATACATACGAGAAGGGAAGTGAAAACTATCCTTGAAAGTACCCTCAATTCTGTTCAATACTTGTATTCCATCGCTTTATGTATTTGGTATAAACTTTTTTGATAGCCTGTTCAGTGTATACCCATCACAGCGTTGTTGAGATCTAAATCCGACCCATATCTTTGATGTCTTAATTACTTCTTTTTTTTATTCAGGAAACAAATCGAAGTCTAATTTGGTGAATAATGATCTGTTATTATTATCATCTGTTTATTGTATTTATGTATTTTTCTTTTACACCTGCTCGACAGAACAAAATTCAATTAGACGGCGGTAAGGGTACAATAAAATCATATTATTATATATAGAAATACAACATTTATAGTGAAAGCAAAAAACCTAAAAATATATCTAAAAACACTTATAAACTTAAAACTAAGATACAGAGATCTTACGTAAGCTAGAGGATTTTATTCAAACATAAAGGAAAAAACAACGGATCAAACTAGGTCGCAATAAATCACATTACAGACAGCATATGTCTAATAAATATAATCGACACCAGCTGCTATTTTGTTCTAACCAGGGACTGGCGGGTAAAAATTTGAAGTCAAGTGGATTGACTAACTACTTCCGACACGGTTTATTATTTTATCATAGCATGAAGCTATAGTTTGAATCCCCTTGCAAGCAAATCATCGCCCACCCACCTGCAAAAAAGTAGTATCTCTTTCATAGGTCAATATGAATACAACCATTTTTAGAGTTTTAGAACCCCCATCCCCTAGCCCCCTAATTGAGGTTTTGAATAAAGAAAAAAATATATTTTTTTTGTGATAAATCGAAAGATCATATATAAGTTTTATAACAAAACCGTTTTTGTTTTCTTTTTTTTCGCAATAATTCAAAAGTTATATCAAAATAAAAATGGGTTTTTGAATCGAGTACCGAAAACACGCCGACGGCTCCCGAACCCGTGTGACGTAATGATGGCGGTTAAGATGCTCCTTTGACCAACGACATCCTACATCGATACTAGATTCTAGATTCCCAGCCAAACGTGAAAATACTTGCTAGTAACTAGTGTATATTTGTTGCAATATAGCCGATGAATGAAGTATGCAGCTCAGGATGACCTCTACGATCGAAATAAATATCTTTTTGAATGTTTGAAATCAGATTACAGATTCCAGTAAGTAAGTAAGTACCTAATCAAATATGTCTTATTGAAACTATCTGGTGCATGTTCGGCTGGCCTAGTGGTTAGAGAAGGAGAGGGGCCACAGAGGCGAGACACCATGAAGACATAGAGGTCAACCAGGGCATCGGCCTCTTCACTGATATCGCTCAAGAGGTCAAAGACCTCAACAGGTTAGTTAACCTTAAGGGATTGCTGGATGCATTCAGAGACCTCAATCAGTTACTGAATGTAGCCAGGAGTTCTCAAGAGAAATTCATGACCTTCACACAATTTATGTCTGATTTAGATAAATATAATATTTGAAATGGGTAGTTTGAAAATTGCATATATAAATATAAATGGTTTGAACAATAAAAAGCCGGAATTTGTTAATTTTGTTAAAAAATATGGTTTTGACATTGTAGCAGTGTCTGAGACTCAATTTAGAGACTGCGATAAAATCAACCTAAAGGGTTTCAGTCAAATCAGAAAGGATAAGCCAATGAATCCAGGTTTAAAGAAGACTAAAGCAGGAGGTGGGTTAATTCTGTTTGTCAGGCATCCAATCTGTTATACGGAAGTTGACATGAGCAATTGTACCATGGAAAATATTGCTATAAAATTAGACAACGGAATTTTTCTCATGGCCATATACAAAAATCCCAAAGTTGTATTAAGAGATAGTGAACTAAATACAGTGTTCAACTCGTACGAAAAAGTAATAATGATGGGCGATTTTAATTGCAGACATAAAAACTGGGGAAATGTAAATAATAACTCTAATGGCCATATACTGAATAATTATTTAGAAAACAGAGATGATGTTGCTCTTTACTATCCAGATGAACATTTCCCTTTCAATAACTCAACCCCATCTGTTCTGGACATCGTGTTGAATAAAAACATTGAAAAAATGACGCAGGTAGTGACTTTAAACGAGCTGTCCTCAGATCATAATCCAATTTATATAAACATTGCATACACCATCAACAGAGACAAAAAATTGATATGGGATTATAAAAAAGCAGATTGGAGATCTTTTAGATATCATTTAGATAAAGCGATTCAGATAGAAAAAATTGTCGACATTAACACCCTGGACAAAGCGACTGAGAGTTTTATTGCAGCAATACAACAGAGCAGAAAGAAAGTAGTCAAAAGGATACCAGTACCTGAAGACTATGATAACATTTCGGACCGTATTAAAGAAAAAATTAAACTCAGAAATAATCTCAGGAAACTATGGCAAAAATTTGGAAATAAGAATGATAAAGATTTATATTTACAATTATCAAAACAAATAAATGATGATATTGCGGAAGAAACATCAGGGAAATGGGAGCAAAAAATAAAAAAACTGAAAAAAGGGGACAGAGAGATATGGAAGATCTCCAAACAGTTAAAAAATAAAGGAAAACAATGGCAAATTCCTGCACTTGAAACAAACGGAAATCGGTATGTCTCAGACGCAGATAAAGGGGAATGTATCGGACTCAATTTGGAAAAAAGGTGGACTACGTTGCCTGACACTCAAGAGGAACATCACAGAGTCTCAAATAAAATTATAGAAATAAGAAACGCTCAAAACAATGCTCACGATATAAAACAGATAGGTAGGTTTATTGTTTCTCCCAAAAGTGTGAAAAATGAGATTGAACGCCTGGCAAACAATAAGGCTCCTGGGGACGACGATATAGATAAAAATATACTAAAGCAATTGTCAAACAAGGCCAGAGCACAACTAACAAACATAATAAATGCGATAATCCGGTTACAATATTATCCGATATGTCTGAAAAAAGCTGTTGTGTGTCCTATCCTAAAACCAAATAAAAATCCACGATTTCCAGATTCATACAGACCAATATCATTATTAAGTGCAGTGGCGAAAGTGATAGATCGATTCATTTTAGAAATTATACTGACAGAAGAAAATAAACTGAAAATACTACCCCCAGAACAATTTGGTTTTAGGGCGGGGCACAGTACAGTCGGACAGGTGGCCAGGGTTGTTCATCACATCAAAGAAGGCTTTAACAACGGGAAAAGCACCGTTATGGCTTTGCTTGACATGGAAAAAGCTTTTGACAAAGTCTGGACTGAAAAACTAGTTGTGAAGTTATCAGAATTTGGATTTCCCTCATTCATAGTACATGTAATAGATTCATATCTATCGCGTAGAACATTTTCTGTGAAAATTAATCAAAAAAACTATGGACAATTTTTTATGAGTGGTGGCGTCCCACAGGGGTCTTCACTATCTCCTGTACTCTTCACGTTATATATGGCTGATATCCCAAAATTCGAAAAAACAGAACTCGCTTCATACGCTGATGATACTTGCGTGTACGCAACAGCTGTCCAAGCAGAGGTTGCATGCAGGCAAGTAGAAATACATATAAATCGGAAAATAGTTCCATACCTGAACGAAAATAAAATCTCCCTGAATACAGAAAAGACACAGGTGTTCAGATGCACAAAAAATTTTGCAAGGCGTAAAACCAAAATATTTAGAAAATTAAGAGTGTCTGATTGTGAAATTCAGGAGAGCAAAACAATCAATTATTTGGGCATTACACTGGATGAGCGTTTATCGTTTCATAGGCACATCGCAAAATTACGAGCCAGGTCATCAGCAATGATTAAAACCTTATATCCCCTCATTTGCAGAAATAGTAAGCTGCATAGAAGCGTAAAATTACTTATTTATAAACAAGTAATAAGACCTGCCTTGACTTACGGCTGTGCAGTTTACAGCTCAGCATCTGATACGCAGATAGGTTTCCTACAAAGGATAGAGAATAAGATTTTAAGATTAATAATGAGCACCGAGCAAAGAGAAACCAATGAACAAATTAAGGAACGACTGCGGATCTATGATAAAAAATTCATAAACATCAGGCAAGTCATACACGAAATTACGCGAAAATTTTACAGATATTCAGTGCAAAATAGCTCACTTACTGCCAATATCCCAATATCCCATCTGGATGGGAAAACCCGGAAACACGGTCTAATCTACGACCTTATTCTTATAGAACCCTCAGTGTAAATATGTATTATATGTTCTGTAAGTAATGTAAATAGTATAAATAACTAGATTTAGGATATAACAGCAAATAATTTTTTTAAGTGGGTTTTTACCATTTTCCCGCAAAAGAATATAACTTTTTTTACCAGAAGAATTGTGCTGAAGGATGAATTGCTTTGGTTAACTAATCATATGGGGTATATCAGACTTATCACATGCCAGGAGGTGATAAAACTTACATTAGAATGTCAAATAGGTATTATTTGTTGTAAATACAGCCTACCACCAGGCACCCGAGGGAGCACAACTGAGTTATGGGCTCAGTTCCCTTGGTTAAAATGTGAGCCCTAGGGCCAATCTCATGTATTATAAATACCACGACAAGTATTGTAATAATAATTAATCAATAAATGTGTTAAAGGCTAAAAAGGCTAATGGATCCGTTGGTCCGGGTTCAAAGCTCAGCCTGTCCAATTTTTTTTTTATTTTTTTTTATCAAATAATTCATTCATGTGCTTTTTGCACTTGTTATGTACATTTTTTTCTACGATCAACATAAATATGTTTTTGAAACAAATTCTATCAGACATATTACTTGCACTGCATAGTGCAAAAACTAAGTACAGGACGCGGTGGACAATTCAAAAAATCAGTTCAAATGGTGTTTGTCCGTCAATATCAACCGCCAATATTTTTTTTAAATGTAATAGTTGGTTAATAAAACAAAATCCATTCATTTTTTAAGTTTTTAATATAAACATAAAGTAAGTCAAACTCGTAATGACAACAGTCTTCTGTTTATCACTTGGTATTTTTATTTATTTAACTTTGAGCAACGAAGCTTAATAATTAAATTTTCATAAAAATTTAACAAAAAAAATATATAAACGCAATGCAAACAAACAAAACTTATTCTTCTATGAGTTCCAATGTTATAATTATCTTTACTGTACGTAGATGCTTTTCTGTTAAAATATTTGTTAGTAATTTCATCTTATATGAAATGAATCCAATTTTTTTTAATAAATTATTAATATGTACATTCCAACGTAAGTGTGAGTCTAAATATAGTCCTAGATACTTTATACTTTTTTCTATGTTCGGGACTAAAAAATATAGTTTTATTTTTGTTTACTTGAAGTGCTAGCTCTTATGTAAAATAATTATACTTATAGTTTATTTATCGTATAAGTATTTATTATCAATAATAATATTAAATAATAAAATAATTATTTTAAGTTTTGGTCAAGAAGATAATTATAACATTGAAACTCATAGAAAAATAAGTTTTGTTTGTTTGCATTGCATTTTTATATTTTTATTTGTTAAATTTTTATGAAAATTTAATTATTAAGCTTCATTGCTCAAAGTTAAATGAATAAAGATACCAAGTGACAAACAGAAGACTGTTGTGATTACGAGTTTGACTTACTTTATGTTTATATTAAAAACTTAAAAAATGAATGGATTTTGTTTTATTAACCAACTATTACATTTAAAAAAAATATTGGCGGTTGATATTGACGGACAAACACCATTTGAACTGATTTTCTGAATTGTCCACCGCGAGCTGTACTTAGTTTTTGCACTATGCAGTGCAAGTAATATGTCTGATAGAATTTGTTTCAAAAACATATTTATGTTGATCGTAGAAAAAAATGTACATAACAAGTGCAAAAAGCACATGAATGAATTATTTGATAAAAAAAAAATAAAAAAAAATTGGACAGGCTGAGCTTTGAACCCGGACCAACGGATCCATTAGCCAACACTCTAATCACTAGGTCAGCAGAACATACACCAGATAGTTTCAATAAGACATATTTGATTAGGTACTTACTTACTGGAATCTGTAATCTGATTTCAAACATTCAAAAAGATATTTATTTCGATCGTAGAGGTCGTCCTGAGCTGCAAACTTCATTCATCGGCTATATTGCAACAAATATACACTAGTTACTAGCAAGTATTTTCACGTTTGGTTGGGAATCTAGAATCTAGTATCGATGTAGGATGTCGTTGGTCAAAGGAGCATCTTAACCGCCATCATTACGTCACACGGGTTCGGGAGCCGTCGGCGTGTTTTCGGTACTCGACTCAAAAACCCATTTTTATTTTGATATAACTTTTGAATTATTGCGAAAAAAAAGAAAACAAAAACAGTTTTATTATAAAACTTATAAATGATCTCTCGATTTATGACAAAAAAAAAATTGATTCAAAACCTCAATTACAACCCCACCAAACAAAAAAACAAAATGATCAGGAACCCCTAAAATGCCTCAAAACGAAGTTTGAGCTGTTTTTATATTTTTAGTTTTTTGATCATAGCTGTGCCACCACCATTGTATGCGTTTCCCATCCTCAAGAAGGTAATAGTACTGCGTATAAATTTCATTAAAATCAATTCAACGATTTCGCTCTTACACAATACTACACAATACCGAACGATCTAAAGTAATACTCGTATGTATACATAACAATAATAATCATCACAAAATTAGGAAAATTCTAATTTGGTTGGTTTCTGTAGTAGTCAAGGCAATGTCGGAATGGACCTAAAAATAAGTGTACCATGCCGCTAGGCCTTTCTTTCATAGGCCAATGGAAGACCTATTATGAATACAAAATTCTTTTCAGTTTTACAACCCCTCATCTCCAAACCACCCCAATTTCAGCACCACCCAAAACAATACAAAATGACCATAAACTCCTAAAACGCCTAAATATGAACTATTAACTGTTTTTACATTTCTAGTTTTGTGATTATTGCTGCGCCGCCATTCACAGGATTTTTTAAAACTATTCGCGTTTCCCATCCTCGCTAAAGTAATAATACTGTACTATCATAATACTATATTAAAATCAATTCAACGATTTCCCTCTTACAAACTATTACACAATACAGAACGATCTGAATACTCGTATGTATACATCAGAAAATTCCAAGATCCTTGGTTTCTGCAATAGTCAAGGCAATGTTGGGATGAACCTAAACAAGTGCATTATGCCGCTAGGCCTTTCTTTTACAAGTCAATGGACAGTCCACTATGAATGCAACAAATTCTGCAGTTTTACAACCCTCCACCCACCAACCATCCCAATTTCACCCCATACGCAAAAAAGGCAGAAATGATCAGTAACCTCTAAAACGGAGTTTTAGGATAATTTGATTTTTTGTTTTTAGCTAATTACTCCACCACCCATACACAGATTTTCAAAATTATAGCAGCATTACCTACTACGACCCCCCAGCATGTCGCTACCTAAAATTCATCACAATCCATGCAGCGGTTGGTTACTGAGATCACGAGGGTAGAAAAACGCCAAGAGACTGACACGCAGACCGACAGACAGACAGGAATGGGTGACGTGGATTTTCGTTATGTAGATATCATAAAATGCCCAAAAACTATCACAAAAGATGTCACCATATTAACATTAGTCGCTATCGCACTGTCTTGACAGTGCTATTACACCATCTCGTTTAACGAGATGGTTGAGAGTATTCTCACGATAGTTTTTGACTGTCGTGTCTACTGTTACCGTGCATACAACACTGACAGAATTTGAAATTAGTTTTTCTGTATTTTTGAACTTTTGCGTCTTTGATTTTAAAGATTTCACAAATAACAACAGCCACCGCTGTAACCATGACCGCCATTGCTATTTCTTACTAGTCTTGCTCTGTGAGTTCTGTGTTCTGTACTTGCTACTATCACAATACGCCACTTAAAGCTTAACTCAGATGCACACGACGACATCCGACCATACGACGGTACGAAACTGTTCCTATTGGTTGAGATATTCAAAATGATGTCAAATAAAATTATTTTAACCAACAGGAACAGTTTCGTACCCTCGTATCGTCGGATGTCGTGTGCATCTGAATTAAGTTTTACTCTGACGTCACGTCTGTCAATGTCAGCGTTCTGTACACAGCATAATAAACAACCAGCACAATAACTCAAGTTGACGGAAATTACACGGGCATCCCCACTTTTGGATGATTTTTTGTAGGGATGGTAACGGTACTTAGGTACGTCTGCACTAATATCGACTATTTTTATCTCAGATAATTTTCAGCGATCCCAGGCTGGTATCGCTACTTTTGTAGGTGTATCGGTATAGAAAATAATTATATAATTATTGAGGGGTGTAATCAATTGCACAAAATTCTCTATAGGAACCAAACGCGCCTATGAGGCTAAAAAATATCGAGTTGGTACCGGTATCGATATTTTCATTTTGGCATCCCTACCCAAACTTCCCAGCCGTAAAATCATCCATAAACCCTCCCAAGGTCAAATTTTGTGGGCACCATTTTTATATAGGAAATCCTCAGAGATATTATGCTGGTTGTTTATTATGCTGTGGTTCTGTATCCAAACTAAAACAAATCCGACCTAAAAACCCATAAGGGATTATGAAATATAAAAGTCGTGTATTGAGCTGAAGCTTACGACACGTTTTTCAGTCATAGTAGAATATAAAAATAGTTAATAATAATTGAGACACATGCCAAATTCTGCAAAAAACCTTGGAAAAATGAGGGTGTGGAGTTAGAATGATCTCGGTGAACGTAAAGTCTTCAAACTCAAACACAGTAGAACGCTTAAACAGTTCTTATTGATGATAAATCAGCAAACAGGACCATGAGAAATCACAAAAGTATAAAAAAACCAACAAACTATTTTTCACATATATGCTAAAAATATCATATACAGAAAAGTTGTTTGGATACAGGAACTGTCCAACCACAACAAAATGCCGTTCTGTAACCTATCCAGTGATGTGGCGAGTACCCTTTCAACGTGTAGACATTTGACTTTCATGACACGACTATCGCGCTGACTATCATGAGACCACTATCTCATCAGTAACCATCACCGTGAAAATGAGACTTAAGGTTAAGGATAATACTTTCATGTCTCACTCTGTGTGGTATAGAATTTTCGTATAGGACAGAAATACGGCAGAATCTCTGGGAAACATCTGCCATGCCTACATTTCCTCTATAATACGACGCTCATGTCTGAAGCAAAACATTTCCAGAAAATATAACCTCCGGGGAGCCTGGTGGCTGACGAAGTTTAAAAAAGAACAAAACTATACACTCGACGTAAATAATACCGAGCTCCTTTCATCTGTGACAAAATGCTTTAATAAACGTGCGGCAGAGGTTTAGGCGCAAATTATGGTCGGCGTTGCAGGCGGCTACGATGACAGTTCAAAGGGAAACCCGTTCATTTTTACTATGTGAATGGTCTGGTACCAGCGGATGTTAGCGGGCCTCAATGAATGCCTTCCTTATACTGAATCAATGGGTCGAAATAGTTTGTAATAAGAAGAAGGGTATACACGGACGTGCATCTGACAGGTTTTACAAAAAATTAGCATGATTCGAAGAAGACATATTTTTTCCTTCCATCAGTCAAGATATAAAATAAAACTACTTCAGTGTAATGAAGAGAACGGAGAAGTGAGACAGAACTTAGCAAAAAAGATACACGAGTCGTAAAAATACAGAACAGAGAGACCCAGAAGTCCAATGGAGCAACATTAAAACAGTCATACTAGAAATCGCAGAAGAGATACTTGGTCACGAAACAAAACAATCAAAGAAAGAATGGATGGCCACAGACATATTGAATATGATGAACCAGAGAAGACTGAACAAAGGGAATAAAACAAAATAAAGAGAAGTAGACACCTAAAAAATAAAATCATAGGAGCAAAAAAACAAATGGTTAACTGAACAGTGTGAACAGGCAGAAGAACTGAATAGTAAACACGACACTTTTCATTTGCATACAAAAATTAAAAGGAATTACACACCCTTTAAGCAAATGGATGTGTCAAAGTCACAACGAACAATAAGATAATAACAGACACCGATCAAATGATAAAAATTTGGGAGGATTATATACAAAAACCATTTAGAAGCGATAGGGATTACGAAATGGATAGACCCGCAGATACATTATCAGGCCCAACAACACTCAGAAATGCACAAACTAGTAGACCCAAAACAATTGTGCAGACTTTTCAGCATTATATATGACACGGGAAGGATACCTACAGATTGGTTGAAGTCCACTTTTATAGCTGTCCCCAAAAAAGTAACTCAAAAACATATGACGAACAACGATTAATTAGTTGATTAGTTTGATGAGCCACGCCCTAAGAACCTTCCTGCGGGTCATCCATAGTCGAATATGGAGAATAATGGAGAAACTCAGTTTGGCTTCAAAAATGGCTTGGGCACGAGAGAAGCGCTGTTGTCTAAGAAACTCCTAGTTCAGAAGCTTCACGACCAAAGGAAAGATGTTTTTGTATGTTCTGTTGATTACAAGCAAGCATTTGATAATATCCGCCATGATTTTCTTATTCCAATATTAAAAGACATCGGTCTGAACGACAAAGATCTAAAAATATAAAACCTGTACTGGAACCAAAAAGCAGACCTCAAAATGCATAGCTCAATATGTCCAAGTGAAATACCAATCACGAAAGGTGTGAGACAAGGCTGTACACTCTGACCTTTGTTATTCAATATGTATACGTCGTAAGCATGGCTTCCCTATAGATAACCTGAGGTGCGCTGATGATACCACAATAACAGCAGACAACATGAAAGAGCTAAATGTTATGGTGGATAAAATAAATAAAATGGGAAAAGAGTATGGCCTGAAGATCAATATAACAAAAATTAAATGAATGATTGCAAGCAACAACATACCAACGAACAAATTTTCATAGACAAGCAAACTGATCGAACGAGTAGATAAATTCAAATATCTAGGTTCAACACTAAATGCAACATGGGACTGTGTTGAAGGAATCAAAATACGCATTGCAATGGCCAGGACTACTTTTATAAATTTTAACAGCTTCCGTTTACGCCGAGAAATACCACTGAACGTCAGATTGCGAGTGATAAACTGTTATATACAGGGTATCCCACGACGATTAAGACAAGCAATATATTGGAACAGGGCAGTAGTAGAGAACTATAATTTTGGGGATGTAAGTTAGAGCAAATGTTGTGTCTTTTCCTCGTATTGTGTTACCCAATGAGGTATTTGTTTTTGGTCACGTGACGTCCGATTCAACATTATTAATGGGACATCCTGTATGTTAATGCCTTTTCATGTTCTTCCCGATAAAAGAATTTCAACAAACTAGCACACTTGGGGAAGAAGGTGATTAATTCAAAAGCTACAGGTACTTAAAGGACTGTACCACTACCACTGACTATAACATATACCCCTACGCTAGTGTTCGTTACTGTATCGGACGTCACGTGACCAAAAACAAATACCTCATCGGATAACGCAATAATAAGAAAGGATGCAACATTTGTGCTAATTTACATCCCCAAAATTATAATTCTCTACTGCTGCCAGTTCCGATATATTGCTTGTCTTAATCGGCGTGGGACACCCTGTATATAGGCCAATACTAATGTACGGCGCTGAAACTTGGTCCCTCAAAGCCAAACCAATGAATAGAATCGAAGCCTTCGAAATGTAGACGTTGCGTCGGCTTTTAAGAATCTCATAAACCGACAATGTTTGTTACGAACCAGGATGTATTGAATAGAGTTTCCACCCAAAGAGAGTTATTGGAAATCATAAAAAGACGCAAGGTAGCTTACTTGTGTCATATGCTTAAAGGCCCCAAATATAGGCTACCGAAAGAAAATTTAATGGGTAAGATTGATGGAAGGAGAGGTCCAGGTCGCAAACAATACATGTGGCTCCGAGATATCAGAAACATGTATCACGTCAATGACATATCAACAATAGTTAGAAGAGCAGAAGGCAGCACTCTACACATCACTGGCCACGAGAGCAGATAACCGCCTATGCGCTGCAAGACGTATGGCACCCAAAGAAGAGGAAGAAGTCAAGATATGAAAGAGTTTGCCCGTTTTAATATTGGTTTTTACTTCTCACAATGAATACTATGGAAATACTGTGATCGTATAATTTTCTTCTAAAGATTTTGGAATGTTTCAGGATGACTGCATCACCGAAATCTATGTCCGTACTTCCAAAGCGCTGTCTGACATTTGCAAGTCGCCTACACGCTTAATCTCAGTAACTACTTCGCCGATATTAATGATAATTATTTGAGATGATATATGCTATGCGGTCATAGAAAGTGATATTGCAATATTTATGAAATTCGGTGTATCAGCAAGAGTAGAAAACAGAAATTCTTTAGAAAATTCCTCACTTCCAGATGGTACATTGTGTCTGATTTGCATTAAGCGCCGAGCTTTTGTCCACGATTACACGGGACATACTCATATAGATTTCCTTTGTGACCAACCTCTGTCTATTATAACCCATCCTAACCGTGGCATATATGTTGTTTGTACAAATCGAAATGCCTTAAAGGGTCCTTAGGCGAGAAGAACTTGTGACCCTGTTTAATCCTGTCCCACATCCCTCCTATTTAGGGTTCTGTATGGTTGTCCTCTATAGGTATTATGAATGAAGACGGTTCTAATAGTTGCAGGAATATTTTTGCGTGTGCGTAGATGTATTTAAATTTAGTATTAATAAAAAAAACGCACAGCCTGTTGTCTGTGTAGGGTAGGTGAATTTTCGCCTTGAAGCATTTCATTAAAAGGGAAAAAAAATATAGACATATTGTTTCTGGCTAGTGGGACTAGCTCCTAGTGCCAGTAACCAAACAAAAAAAAAGGCACTACTACGACACATAATGATATCTTAGGAAACAGAATACCTACTTACACTGAATTTTCAACCATACCCAAATTACTTCAACATTACAGATCCGTTAAGGATCAAATTCTTCTAACTTCGGAAGACGTTAGTAAAAAATAGTGTTCTTGTGGGAAATAAAATATTGGTGAAGAGGGTAGGACCCTGGCAACCTATTTCAGGAAACATATAGGTATACAAAGGCGCCTCATAAGGTTTCAGTTTACTGGACTATGATCATTTACCAAGGCAGAATCGCACGGTATGCTGTGCAAAACTTAAATGTGTGGAAGTATTCTCATGGCTAAGATCTTCGATTTGGAGATAATACGCTTTTTGAGCATTTTATGATATCTACATAACGAAAATTCACGTTATTTATTTCCGTCGTCTGTCTGTCGGTCGCTCTGTCTGTTTGTGTGTTGTCATTCTTCTAGCCTCGTAATCTTAGTGACCGCTGCATGGATTGTGATGAAATTTGGGTACCTATACAGGGTTATTCACGTTATTCGACACGGAGCGTTATGGCTAAAGTATTTGATAAAAAAGAAAATAATAATTTCGGATAGATAGAGACCCATAAAGGCTGCATTTTAAATATATCTTCATGTTATGCAGGGTGTCCCAAAAGCACGAAATGTATCAAAGTTATGTTTCTTTGAATGGATCACTCCATATATTATTGCATATTCAGATTCCCTGATGAATTCTATTGTGACTTTATGTATCATACATGGGACTTAAATCAAACCGTTTAGGTTTAAATCACCATTTTCGGTATAAGTAGATATCAGGAAAAAATTGAATATCGCAGAAATTATAAAATTTGGAAGGCTGTGACTTTGTCGTATTACTAAGCATAAAATGCGTCAGCTTTGATGAGACTGTCAAATTTAAATTACGTTTATGCTTGGAGAAATCGTTCGATTAATTAAGGAAACTTCGATCAGCGATAACTCGATTTTTTCAAATGGGAATGCCTATTTTTTTTGTACGGTTGAACGTAGAATTTGATAACCTTTCTAATGATATCAGGTTGTGAATATCAACCTCTAGTAGTTTTCATTTAATTTTAAATTTTCAAACAAATCGGCGTTTTTCAATTTTCCTACCTATAAGCGACGTAGCAGGCCACGAAATATAAACAAAAACCTGTTCAGGTAGAAGAAAACAACTAACTTAGCTGAAAAATACACACGAACTAGACTAAAGGGACAAGATTATAAAAATTACTCACAACAAGCAAAGTCTAACCAGAAACAACGGCGGTAACATATCTTTGGTCAAAGAGAAGCTGGAGTACGGCAGAAATGGATGTTTTCACGGCCTACTAGCTACCGCAAGGTACTAGAGATTGGCAATTTCCAAAATCATTAAAAATGTTGAAATAAAATAAAAACTACTAGAGAATGCTGTAAGCAGTTTATTACTTTCATAATAAAATTTCACATTTAATGATATAAAAAAGTATGCAATTCTGTCAAAACTCGAGTCAAAAGTAGCTCTGACTGGAGTTCTGAAAATTCTTCAGTATCTATTAGCAAGATCGCAGAAAATGAAGAATGAATTAAATTTTGTTCAAATTATAAAGCATAACTTTTTTTTTTTTTGTTTGTTTTAATGGCACTGGTCGTAGACCAACTGGAAAGCATAACTTAAATGGCAGAAAATTTAAATCTGATTTGTCAGTATTCCTTTTTTGCAATATTGCTAATAGATATTGAAAAATAGAAGGGCTCCAGTCAGAGGTATCGACTTCGACGCAAATTAGTACTTTTTACACCATTACATATGATTGATATTAGCGTGCTGGAGCAACAGCCGATGGTTGTTTTTCTTTCGTATCAGGGTTTTTTATTGTCTTGCAAATTTTTAACCCCTAGTAAATTGCGGTAGCCAGTAGACTGTAAAAAATATCTATTACTGCCATACTCCAGCTTCTCTTTGACCTTAGAGATGTTATCGCAGTTGTTTCTGGGAGAGTTGATTTGCTGTAAGGAATTTTTATAATCTTGTCCCTTTAGTCTAGTTAGTGTGTATTTTTCAGCTAAGTTCGTTGTTTTCTTCTACCTGAACAGGTTTTTGTTTATATTTCATGGCCTGCTACGTTGCTTACAGGTAGGAAAATTGAAAATTGCCGATTTGTTTGAAAATTTAAAATTAAATGAAAACTACCAGAGATTGATATTCATAACCTTATATCATTAGAAAGGTTATCAAATTCTACGTTTAACGGTATAAAAAAAAATTAGGCATTCTTTTTTGAAGAAATCAAGTTATCGCTGATCGAAGTTTCCTTACTTAGTCGACCGATTTCTCCAAGCATAAACGTAATTTTGACAGTCTCATTAAAACTGACGAATTTTATGCTTAGTAATACGGCAAAGTCACAGCCTTCCATATTTTATAATCTCTGCGATATTCAATTTTTTCCTGATATCTACTTATACCGAAAATGGTGATTTACACCTAAACGGTTCGCTTTAGGTCCCATGTATGATACATAAAGTCACACTAGAATTCACCAAGGAATCTGAATATGCAATAATATATGGGGTGTTCTATTTAAAAAAACATAGCTTTGATACATTTCGTGCTTTTGGGACACCCTCTATAAGATGAAGATATTTTTAAAATGTAGCCTTTATGGGTCTCTATCCATCCGAAATTATTATTTTATTTTTTATCAAATACTTTAGCCATAATGCTCCGTGTCGAATAACGTGAATAACCCTATACGAGTATATTCTGTGAGGGCGTAGTAGATAATGATGCTATAGCTTTGAAACTCGGTCCTTGGGTGGCGGAGTAATAAGCAAAAAAATAAATATCAATCTTCGTTTTTAGGCGTTTTAAAGGTTCCTGATTATTTGCTACTTTCTTTTTAGTGGGGGTGGAATTGGGGTGGCTGGAGGGTGGGGATTGTAAAACTGAAGTTTATTTTGTATTCATAATAGGCTATCCACTGACCAGTGAATATACCTTTTAGCTCTATCCGAACATTGCTTTGCTTATCACAGAAACCATGGGAATTTTGTAACGTATACATACGAGCATTGTTTTAGATCATTTAACGTGAAAATTATTGAACTGACTTTCACAAAATTTGAACACGGTATTATTATCGCGTGGACACCATATAAAAGCGCATGGATTTTAGAAACCGTATCAGTAGCATCGCAGCAATGATCAAAAAACAGATAGTTTAAAAACAGCTCAAACTTCGTTTTTAGGCACTTTCGTAATCGTTTTAAAGTGTAAAATTGGATGGGTGGGCAGTGGAGGGTTATAAAACTTGTTGTATTCATAATAATAGACGGTCCATTGACCTGCAAAAGAAATACCTAGCGGCATAACACATTTTTTTGCGGGCGGGCGGGTGATGATTTGGTCGCAAGGGTTTCTCATATCAGATCTCAGCTTCTTGCTATGGGAAAATAATAAACTGGTATCACCGTAATATGTGAGAAGTACTAAGTCAACATACTTGACTTTTTTTTGTTGAAGCAATTGTATGTTTATATTCTTCCTTTATTTTATCTTTGCTTCACCCACAACCTCTTGCTGTGGCTATTTTCCATGATCTAGAATAATACACCTACGTTGGTTGGAAAGCTATGTATGATACTAAACAGCCATCGACATCGGTCAGATAATAAAACCGCTAACATCGAGCATCGTCGTCGACACGAAAGAGAACAAATAAAACACTTCCAGCCGATTTGCATGAAAGCGTGTCCGATCCATCACCCACTCTGTCACCTCTTCTGTCACCGTAAATAAAATTATTCCCCAAAATTAAACTCGCTTAAACCGCCATAAATTGTCGTGTTGGAAATTATCGCACGCGTGCGAAAAACGAACAAAATTTCAGTCACAAGGATATGACGGATCTGCTGGGGAGCCTAAAGGTACGATTTCGGTGGTGCGGCTGGCGCATGCGTATGGTTTCCGTAGCGCTGCTGGCAGCCGCAACTATAGCGACTATACAAGACAAGGGATTTGTGGTTCTTGGGATTTTAGGCCGACGTCGTTGAGCATAGAGGCTTGACGTTTCGCCAACACGAGTGGATGGCATGTTCGGGGACTTCCTTCAGTACTTCGAAAGTCCTCAAATAAGGATACTCTAAAAACTTAACCTGAATTGAGGTTTAGAATTGAGAAAAAATTTTTTTTTCTGTGATAAATCGAAAGATCATATATATCTAAGTTTTATAACAAAACTGCTTTTGTTTTCTTTTTTTCGCAATAATGCAGAAGTTATATCAAAATAAAAATGGGTTTTTGAATCGAGTACCGAAAACACGCTGACGGCTCCCGAACCCGTGTGACGTCACCATGGCGGTCAAGATGCTCCTTTGACCAACGAAGTGCTACTTCGATACTAGATCCTAGATTCCCAGCCAATCGCGAAAATACGTACTGGTAAACTGGTAACTAGTGGATATTTGTTGCAATACAGTCGATAAATGAAGCTTGCAGCTCGAGACGAAGTCTAAGATCGAAATAAATATGTTTTTGGGTGTTTGAAGTTGAAGTCACATTATAGATTCCAGTAAGTAAGTACCTAATCAAATATGTTTCGTTGAAAAGATCTCCTCAATCGAAGGATGGCCCAGTGGTTAGAGAGTCCGATAGTGGATCTCAGGGCCTTTGGATCGAAACCCAGTCCTTCCAACTTTTTTTTATCAAAAAATTCATTGATGTGGCTTTTGCACTTGTTACGCACATTTTTCTACGATCAACATAAATATGCGTTTGAATCAAATTTTGTTAGACATATTACTTGCACTGCACAGTGCAAAAACTAAGTACAGGAGGCGGTGGACAATTAAAAAAAAACAGTGGAAATGAGGTTTGTCCGTCAATATCAATCGCCATTATTTTTTTTAAATGTAATAGTTGGTTAATAAAACAAAATCCCTTCATCCATTCATTTCATTCATTTTTAAGTTTTTTAATGTAAAAAAAGTAACTCAAACTCGTAATCGCATTCTGTTTATCACTTGGTATTATTATTTATTTAGCTTTGGGCAATGAAGCTTAACAATTAAATTTGCACAAAAAAAGCAGCTTACCAGTACGTATTTTCGCGATTGGTTGGGAATCTAGAATCTAGTATCGGAGTAGGACGTCGTTGGTCAAAGGAGCATCCTGACCGCCATGATGACGTTACACGGCTCGGGAGTCGTCGGCGTGTTTTCGGTACTGGATCCAAAAACCCATTTTTACTTTGATATAACTTTTGAATTATTGAGAAAAAAAAGAAAACAAAAACAGTTTTGTTATTAAACTTATTGTATATGATCTTTCCATTTATGACAAAAGAATTTATTCAAAACCTCAATTCTTTCGACTTAAGAGATGTATGTAGTATATAATGGAAGACTACATAATACATCCATACTCAAGAACACTTCTAACTACAGCATATTACAGTTTTTTAATGCAGTCGATGTTTGAGAATAACTCACACAGTTTCTAATAATGAATCCGAGGATACGCGAAGCTGCCTGAACCATTTGATCTAAGTGTTTATAAAACTATATGTTCGAAGTGAACAGAATTTCCAAGTCCCCAACTTGTGATTGAAGTTATTTTGCATTTACTAATATTTAGCTTTAGATCATTTTTGACACTAGTCTATTTGATGTAGATTTTCTTGCAATTGTTCTTAACCCCCTTGTGTCTTAATTAGTGAGTAATCTTTAGGATCGTCAGCAAACATTTTTTCAACAGTTATGATATGAGCGATGTCATCCGCAAATATTAAGAAAAGTAGTGGCCCAAAGTTGGTACGTTGTGACACACCAGACGTTGTTAAATACGAATCAGATTTGAAGTCGTTGTTGTACCAATTATGACTAAACCTATTGGATATTCATGCAATCATGCTTTTATGCCAATCATATGATTGTTAACGATAGTGCTTTATACTTTGACAAAATAATTAACTTGAAGAGTCAAACTACTTTACGCAATTTTACGCTCCTACTAAGAATATATATAGTTCTCACTACCTCCATCCTGATGTTTATTTCCTGTGGCCGCTTTCTCTGCGTCACTTTATCGATTCTATCAAAAACAGTGTATTCTGATCCTTATATGCAAGCTGCTCGAAAACAACTTATTGGAAAATTGAGATAGCCCCGCTGTGGAAATTTTCCACCAACCGTTGAAGCAAATTAATATAATATATTTTGCTGCCGCACAGATATGAGTGTTCTTAATGGCAATTTATTATTAATGTTATTATAAGTGTTTCTCTGAAATGCACAATACTTTTTTTAGCAATAAATTCGTGTTTCTGTATTGTTCAGTTAAATGAAAAATATGCTACTGCTGTAAGATATTGTATCTCAGAACTATCTGTAAGGTAACAATATTAATATATATTTTCATACAAAACTATAGATGATGATTTATACATATATACACTTTCGTGTTCATTGTACCATTTATTCAGCTAGTGCACCAACCGGATGGACTATTGTTGTTTATGGTTTTACTATGACGTATTTTCAATGAATAAGCAATATTACCACGTTTTTTCCATGCATTTCCATTAATATATACAATTTACAGTTCTAAAATATAGCTGCCTTTAAACCACTCACTTAACTTGTTTAATTTTCAGCCCCTGAGCCATGATACCTTAAGCGGCATGTATAGACACTTATATATTAAATGGTGGATAATTTTTTTTTAAACAAGCATTACATCCTGAAGAATCCAGACAACTCCAATACTGCAATTCGACGCCAAACCACCCAGGAATGATGTACATATCGATTACATATAATATAATATAATTTATACAAGGTGATGCAAACATGCATTTTTCTAAATGAGATGCCCTGTATATTATTCCATATTTAGATTCTACTAATAATTTTCGTTCTCAAAGTATAAGGTATTGTAACATTATACATGGCATTTCAAAAGTTATAACCATTTTTGTATCCAAATCGCTGCCAAGTGAACGTACTGTATATTGAAAATTAATGAATGAAAAATAATTTTTTTACATGGAAACATAAAAAAAGTCCTAGTTTCAACACAGGCTGTAAAAACAGTCGACGACGCATATTCATATGCAGGGTGAGGTAGAATGCAAAAACCATTTTTTTTAAATATAACCCTTCATACGAGGGTTGCTCTATACCTCCGTCAATCCACCAGTACGCAGACAGCTGTTTCACGCTTATTAGCGATCATCAGTGCGCCATAGGTCGATTGACGAAAGTAGAGAGCATCAATTTTTCCATGTTTAATAAACATGTGAAAGATGTGGGAGTAAGACAGAAGGAATTCTGCCGGTGCGCCATCTAGTACCCGAAGGTGACGGCAACCAAAGAGAGAGACGCCACTGGCAGCAGTAAACTCTCCTTGGTGTAACGACAAGGCTCGTTCGCTTTTTGCCACTAGAGGCGCGGATTTTGACGCAAACTGCGTAAAGCCGATATACGAGGGTTGCTCTATACCTCCGTCAATCCACCAGTACGCAGACAGCTGTTTCACGCTTATTAGCGATCATCAGTGCGCCATAGGTCGATTGACGAAAGTAGAGAGCATCAATTTTTCCATGTTTAATAAACATGTGAAAGATGTGGGAGTAAGACAGAAGGAATTCTGCCGGTGCGCCATCTAGTACCCGAAGGTGACGGCAACCAAAGAGAGAGACGCCACTGGCAGCAGTAAACTCTCCTTGGTGTAACGACAAGGCTCGTTCGCTTTTTGCCACTAGAGGCGCGGATTTTGACGCAAACTGCGTAAAGCCGATATACGAGGGTTGCTCTATACCTCCGTCAATCCACCAGTACGCAGACAGCTGTTTCACGCTTATTAGCGATCATCAGTGCGCCATAGGTCGATTGACGAAAGTAGAGAGCATCAATTTTTCCATGTTTAATAAACATGTGAAAGATGTGGGAGTAAGACAGAAGGAATTCTGCCGGTGCGCCATCTAGTACCCGAAGGTGACGGCAACCAAAGAGAGAGACGCCACTGGCAGCAGTAAACTCTCCTTGGTGGCTCCTCTAGTGGCAAAAAGCGAACGAGCCTTGTCGTTACACCAAGGAGAGTTTACTGCTGCCAGTGGCGTCTCTCTCTTTGGTTGCCGTCACCTTCGGGTACTAGATGGCGCACCGGCAGAATTCCTTCTGTCTTACTCCCACATCTTTCACATGTTTATTAAACATGGAAAAATTGATGCTCTCTACTTTCGTCAATCGACCTATGACGCACTGATGATCGCTAATAAGCGTGAAACAGCTGTCTGCGTACTGGTGGATTGACGGAGGTATAGAGCAACCCTCGTATATCGGCTTTACGCAGTTTGCGTCAAAATCCGCGCCTCTAGTGGCAAAAAGCGAACGAGCCTTGTCGTTACACCAAGGAGAGTTTACTGCTGCCAGTGGCGTCTCTCTCTTTGGTTGCCGTCACCTTCGGGTACTAGATGGCGCACCGGCAGAATTCCTTCTGTCTTACTCCCATAACCCTTCATGTTTCATTTTAGCGATATGCTCTTTCATATTTCTATAACATTTCAAATACTTACAGTCATACGTTTCTGAGATATGTTGATTTTTCTGCAAATTTTAAATATACGTTCTATTTATGTACTAAAATTTATTTAATTTGAAAAAGTGCTATCGAATTTTATTTGTTTTTAACGAAGAACTAAAATATAAGGCCATAATAGTATTTAATAAAGTCAAAACCCTGAATCATCGAGATAATATAAGTAAGTATGCTGAGGAAGCAATTTTGGAGACGTTGTGCATAATTATCAGGCAGATCTATCCGGTAGGCCATGAAATATTAACACACAATCAGAATAAAACGATTCTTCAATCTTTCAAAGGCATCAGTTTTAAAGCGCCTCCGTTCTAGATGTCGCTGTTAATAATTACTACATTCTAGAGGCAAGTAGGCAATTTCGCAGGGATTCTACTAAATACCCTCTCTTTGTTCTTCCATGGAAACATTCATTTTCAAAGCCCGATTTTTCACACAGTACGAAACTATTGAGCAGGTTATGGAAACTGCCAATATTTCACTTGATAAATCTGCTTGATAAGCACCTTGATAATTCAGGGTTTCGAATACTATTATGGCCTTACAATTGAGACGTGCGTTAAATAAAAATGAAATTCGATGGTAATTTCTCAAAATAAAAAAAATCCAGTACACAAATAGAAGGTAAATTTAAAATTTTCAGAAAAATCGAAATATCAATCTATCTAGAGCATATTGGGAGCAATTTTTTTGGAAAATAAAATATGGGGGTTACATTTAAAAATCTAGTTTTTGCACTCAACCTCACCCTGTATATGGATATGCGTCGGCGATTTTTTACAGCCTGTGTTAAAATGTTAAAACTAGAGGATATCTTCCATTTTTCTAGGAAAAAAATAATTATTAATTCATTAATTTTCAATATACAGTACAAACATTGAACAGAAATTTGAATAAATGAATGGTCATAACTTTTGAAATACCGTATATCATGTTACAATACCTTATATTTTAAGAACAGGAATCACTAGTAGAATCTAAACATGGAATAGTGTACAGGGCATCTCCTTTAAAAAATGCATGTTTGCATTACCACATAGTTATGAATCACCCTGTATAAATGAAAATATTTTTTGAGCAAGGAGCATATCCTTGGCTACAATTTTTATATAAAACTGTTTTCGCTATCTTCTGTAGTAGTGGAGCCTTCGACGGATCTGGTACTAAAAAGTCACCCTGTATAGTGCTTTTAACTTCAAATCTAAATTAATAGATATTATTATGTATCAATCAAGTCTAATATCATTTTATATTTATTTTGCTTTCTAAATTCAAATTTAGGCATATCGGAATCACATTGCAAGGAACATTGGCATTTCTGCTCCTCTTCGTTTTGTACTATTGTGGACCTGCTCATGATTTTTCATTGCTGCACATTCATGTGCCGTCGCTACATTCCTTCATATTTTGTGAAACTAAAATTATAATTTTCATCTAAATCAAGTTATAACCTGGAATTTGCTTTAATAAAATAAATATACGTAAACACATTCACAAAAACTAAAGCAAGTCAGTGATTAAACAAATTTGTCGGAGCACAACCACAAAACCAAGCTCTGGAGAAGTGAAGAGGGAACAAACATCCTCAGTTCAAACTCTCCTCATTTAGCAAATGGAACGCGCATGAATGTGAGGTGAGAATATCTGAGAAAATGTGTGGAAGGAACGCGCATAAAGACACAATGCTAATATAACCTATAAAACGCAATTGTCAAATTCCAGCTGATATCTGTCAATATAGTGTTAACCTTCTATTGGCAAATATCATATTAAGCTTCAAGTGCGCTTGCGCATGGCTCAAACTTAATATTAAATTTGAGATGGTATCATACAGTTTTTTGATACCATTTTGTTAAGGTCAAATTTGAGCAAATTTAGTATCGTGTCATACGGCTCTAAGTCGTACTATTGATTACCTTGGTCGCAGATAAGGTATAGTATTAAAACTTAAACTGCGTAAGTTACTGTCGCCATTACCACATCGTTGAATAATATACTATTATACTTAACAATAATTATTACTGTTTACGTCTTTCTTTTGTTATAGGTAAGGAAGCAAATAGAACCTATGATTTCGATACGCTGAAAGGTAAGCTGTCATGCCTGTATATTATGGATATGTAACTATTTCCTTGACTGGCCAAATATGTTTCGTAGGCCATTTTGTTTATGAGTGGAGAAATATGCAGAATAATTTAACTATTTATGACAACGGAGGTTAGTTTATTTGTGGTTAATAGAACATTCGTTAATACTAAGTAGGAACTAGTACAATAAAGCAGTTAAAGCAGCAGACTTTAAAAGGACCGTTTGGTTAACACAATTGTTAAAACTAACCTCTTCTCTGATGATCTTTTGCACATAATGGCCCATCAGTAAAACCATACAGGGTGTTTCCTAAGTTGGGACTTTTCTTCAAAGGGCACACAATACTGTCCAAAAGGAGTGATTTTTCTATAGATAAATACTAAAGTAAAATCACTGGAAACCATATTTAGATTTTCTGAAATAACCACTAGGCGCCAATAGTGTTGTATTTAATTTTCATGATAACGGAACTTTTAAAAGAAACAAACTACGACAAATTACAGCATAAAATTGATTATTAGCTAGCGGCTACGAACGGAATTCGAAAAATAGTTTCCAGCGATTTCTCTTGGCCGAATTACGTACTAATGATTTTTGCTCGAAGTTATATGTTTAACGGTTACCGAGATATTGCCAGCGTCCATTCTTAGCAGACCACCCTATACTTGTACAATGTTGTTAGTAATTCGACACGTTCCTATCAGGACATGATAGAGAGCTAAAATGCAGCAAATTTAGCTCAATATATGAACAAAAATCAATAGTTTTTGAGATTTTTCAATTTCAAGCAAATTCTAATAATTACCCAAAATCTAACATTTTAGTCTAAATAATGAAAAAGCTTCGCTGAAAATCAGTAAGATTATCACTTATTTTAGTTCATTACGTTCACATTACTTCAATATCATCATAAATAGGAGAAAAGGTACGATACTCAAAAAAACACACATTGATAAAAACGAAATAATCCTAATAATTACATAAAATATTTAGGCTGAGACCTTAACATTCCTAGATAATATTGGTAGTAGTAGATTCGAGATTCAGTGTTTGGACAAGTGGTCTAATTAAATATACTATTCTCAAATATGAAACGGTGTTACCTACATGTCTCTGCGCAACCCTCAGTACAACTAGGAAAGACAATATATCCGCATAGTTTAAACACTTCCAGGGTGCAGGCTGCTGAGAAGCGTCTTCCGGTTATAGATTTATTTAAAAACTGGTTTTGTGGTGTCTAAGATACTGAACCCGAGATCCTCAATTTTTTTCAGGAAAAGGCAAGGGACGAGGGGTGAGTCCCAGCAGGAAATTGTTTACGAAGTGTTCTAACTGGGTCTCTGTGAAATCCTCTAGCTAGGGTCGTCTTTTGCATATCAAGTTGGGTTTATGTTCCGACGGAGTTTCGATTAACTTTGAGGTCAAGTGTTACCAGTCTGTTATTTAGGATCTGCTAGCTCCCTGACCTGAAACAGAAATAGGAAACGAATTAAAAGAGCGCATGTCCCGAATATCAAAACATTCCATTTGTTAACTTTTTCTTATGTTAGCAAAATATGGGATAATTCAAAGAAGAGTTGAGCATCTACATTCCTCCAAGGCATTTAGTTAGCCTTTAATTAGATCTACATCATAGCATTATCATTAATAGAAGAGGTTATTCGGATTTTGGGTAGGAAGTAGGTAATGCTGAGACCTTTTACTCAAAGAGCCGACGTTTCGGCGTTTATTTTACTCCTTGTTTAGGTCTAAAATTGATATAAAGACGGAAAAACTTATATAAGGAAAAATATAAATGAAAAGACGTTGAGTATTATTTGTAACACATCAGTCTTAAAAAATTTTGACACATAAAATTAACAATTAACATTTAAAAGATTTGAACAACCTTTTACAAAATGCAACTCGATAAAAACAATCAAAATTCGGAAACCGGTACATTGAACTATTGACCAGTTGCATAAAAATTTGGAAAATGAAAAATATAGGATAATTTTTCATTCCATACCATTAAAATGTTAGAATAACAATAAAGTGTAAAGCATATATCTTTACTCATCCAGCGTACCCCTATAGCAGCAAGGGAGAACACATCCCTTTGTGTCAAAAAACATTCCAGAAGATGGTTGAAAATAATAACAAATACCGTTTGTCAGCATACCAGACTTTTGGTATCGGCTGCTGTACACTGAAGCCAGTGTCAGAAAAATAATTATGATTATACATACATATTATTTAATAGATAAACCAGATTCAGTCATAAAAGCAGACAAATATTTGATTATGCGTTTTTACAATGCTTTAAGTTTAATGTAATTGGTGATCAATAAATTATAAATCTGATGTGTGATCTGAATGTAAATTATTTCCCTGATTCTCATAATTAGTCTCGTTGTCAGAAGAATTTAAAATTGCTATTATATTCGAAATGGTGAGACGCTAAGGCCCCATAATTTTTTTGAGTAATATTACAGGAGGACTTATAGGCTCAAATCCTGTTCTTAAAATTTTGACTGGTTTGCCTTATATAAACACCGTGTCCCAGGATGCATCCCAAATACTTTAAGAGATGATTTCTGGCACCGACTTATGTTATAATATGTTTGAATTATACGTTTATTCTTAATAGCTAAAAAGTTGAAATGCCCTTAATTAGATCGTGAGGTAAAGAATCGACAATAAAATAAAAAAAAACCTGTTAGTGTCGTTACACTAAGTACAGTACGTTTACTGAGCGGCCTTCGCCAATTTTTGCTGTAAAAGTTTTTTTAACAGAAAGTGAAAGTGAAATAATGTGGGCCAAACACGTTTTAATCGTCTTTGCAACAAAACTTCAAACGCTGATTTCTCTATAACAAATGCAAATTTATGAATAATTCTTTTTGATATCGGCTTCACATTCCGAAAACTATGTGCGATTTCTTTTTTGAAGATTTCTCCTGGGACACGGTGTATACAGCATCGCATTCATCGCAAGGTATTTTATAGACTACACTAGATCCCAATTCGTTGGGAAAGTACTAAATATGAATATTATCCAGGTAGTGCGATGATGCATCTTTTGTGTCATGGGCAAGTTAAAGCGTCTCCGATCTGGTCGACGTGTTTATATACGTGATGCTCGTTTTGCTCGATACATGGGTGTTTGGCGAAACACTCGAACTGCACTTCCATCCTGATCGCATGCGATTGAAAACGAAAAGACTGGAAACGCACGTCTCGAGACGACTATCAAACGGCCCGTTAGTGGTGCTCTAATACTTTATGTGAGAAGCCGAGTAGGCGTGCGTCAACAATCGCATCGATCACATCGGCAATTGACCCATGCACGGAGGCGCTAAATGCTTTTGTTAACGGATATTTATAATATCTTCGCATCATGGATGGCCATTCTGCCAGAGTTGGCTCCCTATCTTGGAATGCACACATCTTGTCCTCAGGATGTCGTAGTGGTAGAATTATTATTCATCATGATGTTCGACAACAAAATCATTTGGTGACGAGCCTGATGGACATGATCAGGTATTATGGAGATTCAGCCACTCTCTTTTATGTGTTATTTTCTATTTTAGTACCTAAATACAGGGCTCGACACAAACAATGGACCTTTTTGAAATAGCTAGTGCTCTTTCTATCAGGGTGTGAAAGTTAGGGGGGGGGACCATTCGATTCATGAGTTTCTATCATTTTGTTACCAGTTATTATGGAGCAATGGACGATTGAGCACCGCCATGCCATTGAGATGAACGTGAGTTTCATCACTCATGAACAAAATAAGGATCTCATTTTGCTGGTTAACCACACCTTTTCCAGCTGTAGTTTCTAAAGCGTCAAGTGGCAACTCAAAACGGCCAATTTAGTTTTCCAACTCGTCACTTGTAATTTCAAACTCTCAGGTGTAATTTATATTGTGTGAACAAATAAAATATGCAAATTAATTGAAATTTATACAGAAGTTAGGTTTTTATGTAATATGATTACAAAATCGCTATATATACGCTATATCGCTACAGTTTTTAAAGCTTGATCGCATGTCTATACTAATACCGACGTAACTGATATCACCTTTTCGTAAACCTTTCAATAATTCCTCAATATAGGTTTTGTGTCGGTCCTTCAGGCTGAGTCCTCAGAGTAACAACTGAGCATAGAGGTAGTAAACAACTAATTCTAATAGACCAACATCTTTTCTTACGTTGTCATATTGACCACCACATACAGTAATCATAATTGTTTACTATCGTCTTAATTATATAGTATTCAGAAACATTCCACTCTTCGTTAAAAAAAAAGATATTTTGATGGTTCAGGAATGATTACAGCAAAATCAATAGATATGAAGATAAGAAATTACAATAATAACGACGTGAATACATACAGAAGGTACGTACTGAACAGAGTAGTTTGTCTGTTTAGCCTCCAAAAACCCCAATATTTGATATGCTAGCAATACACAAACTGAAATGGTGAAAGTGACTATTAGATATCATCAATTATTTGTTACCGGCAACTCCCAATACATATTGAATTTCAGAATTCTATTTTCCCGTAAAAGTACAGTAAAATCAATATGCGTCCTCAGTGCCATATCAGATTTTACCTTCAATTCCACCTGGATTAAAAGTATTGTTATGGCTACCGTATATCCATTCCTAAAATCAATTTAGTCCAAGCTTTTAAACGTACGGCTCATAGGCGTGCACATTTAACGGTATAACTGGTATTGAAGGGCGGAATTCAGAAATATTACAAAAATTAACAACGCCTTCTAAGAGCTGAGTGGAGTGATTTTTTTATGTGTAGTTAGGCGGTCGCAAACGCAATGCCTAAGAGTTGTATTTATAGTCATTCCTCAAGTCTGCACTCGGAGGTCACTCACGCAAGGAACACTTAAGTGTCCTCTTACGGTCTTACCTTACGAGAGGAAAGGAGAATATTTGGCAACGTTGTCAATTTAGTACGCGTATGCTTATGCATTTTGATGTGTTTTATTATATGTTTTGTTTTGTGTTTTGTGTTCTCTATTTCGTGCCGGAATATCAACACTGATGTGAGAGAAAGAGTCAGAACTGATTCAAAATTATCCAAAAGATCATCTCGCGTACAACGAAATGTTATGCATAACTAAAAGCCTACGATGTAATTGCATGATTTAACTCCTTTTAGTTACCACACCGATAAGTGAGGGAAGTATTGTGATCGCGAAAATTTTAGGTTTTGTGATATAATACACTTTTTGTGTGTTTTATGATATCTACATAACGAAAATCTACGTCACTCATTTCTGTCGATCTGTCTGTCTGTCTGTTGGCATTATTTTAGCCTCGTAATTTTATAAATTGCTGCATGGATTGTGATGAAATCTGTGTAGTGATATGCTATGGGGTTGTAGTAGGTAATTCTGCTATAAGGGGTTTTTGATCATTTTCTACTTTCTTTTGGGTACCCTGACATGTGTAGTTACGACCGTGGTTTGTTATAAAGTACCCCTGTGTACATTGGATGATATGCTTCTATGAACTTCTGCTCCACTTAATTCCAATTAGAACGAAAGGGAAATCACCATCGCCGATCCCTGCCGTAAAGTGTAACCCGATCGATGCAAAATAACAAATTTTATGAAGGCGTTCAATACCTACAAACGCCCGCCATGCTGACGCAGTTAAAATTTTAATAGTTGGCCATTCAAGGTAGGCAAATGTTGACATAAAACAGCTTAATTTGCCAACACCACGAAGGAAAAATTCTACGCCAGCTTGTTCAAATAAGTCTGCTAATGATACGCCTATTTGATTATTCACTACCCACGTGTAAGGGGGAGCTGGTTCAGGCAAGGACAATTTGTGGTATTACTAGCAAAGGCGCCGCTACGTTGAGGTCTAGGATTTCTCTACCAGAACCCCCTTTGAGCAAATAACAGGTATGTCTCGTGGCAGCTGTGAGCCAGCGGAGTCTATTTTAGATTAGGGTCATTATAACATATAGAAAGAGATGATATGATGATAATACGATGTAGATATAGATAGATTACAACAATTAAGGATACAATAAAAAACCAATGTAGCACCATGTACCATAAAATTTGTTTTACGAGGGTGATACAGAAAGTACTCTGATACTCTCGAATAGTGACGATATTAAAGAGGCCACTTACTTTGCCAAAAGGCGTCAGAAAAGATATATGCTGGACAAGAAGTGGCGGAATCGGTCTGAGATGAACCTGTATTTTGAAAACAGTCATGAGTACCTCCACATTCAATCGCTATATTACATGCACAATACTACTGTTACGTTAGTCTGCTGTGTTACTGACATTATCTCCCAGTCAATGCTGAGAGACCCAGGATGCTTTCAAACTATATCAGAGGCTGCGCACATAGCTTGAGGATGATTTGAGTATTTTCAAAGATATAAGGCGCAATCCCTCGATACCGTCACTTTGGTACTCTTCATTTACATGAGCACACCAGAGACAAGCGCAAACCCAAATGTGCCACAGGAACGGCAAAAGTGTGTCTTGGCTTCACAACTGACAACACCCACCGATTTACAGCGCCTTACCTACAAATGGTACTTGCTCTGCTCAGCGATAGATCTATTTCGGTACGTGCCTCAATAAATGAGATAAGACTTTGATCTGGGAACATGCCGTACAAGTCACACACATAGAATAAGTGCAATCCACCTTCCATATCAAGGAGAGCGGTAGCTTCCTACCTCAAGAAGGTCTTCCAAAATATGAATCCATAAGTGCAATGGGTGGACTACATCCTCATGAATTGTCTATCTTGTTCCAAGACCGGACAAGTACGTCAGATATTGATTACTGCGGAGAGGGTGAGGTGTTTAGATCATTAGAAGCCTCTACCGGTGCTCTTCAGGAATCATGTGACTGTACCCAACTGTTTAAGCTATTTCTTCATATCTGGTAGGTCATAAACAGACTTAAACAGTACCCCAGGTCTGATTAGGGGGTCCTTTGATAAAAATGGACTGGCGTCAGACTGGTATGCTAATGCTAGTGATTACTTGGATAATACATAAGTAACCTCCCTCTCTAGTAACCTTATGATCCTACTCAACTGATTCAACCTTATCCCAGGTCTGATTAGGGAGTTGAAGCAGCACCCCAGGTCTGATCAGGTCATCCTCCGCAGAGATTCTCGTTAGCTACCTTCTATCTCTATCTCTTAATAACTGTTCGCTTACTATAAACAATATCAATATGTACGGGTTCAAATTATGCATGAATTACGGTAAATATAGAGATACTCAGTGAAAACTAATCAACTAGATGCAATCACAATAACCGAAGCACCACGCGTTCCGATAGTTAGCCGTGAACTGGCTTGTATTTGGTTTCTGTACATTTTTCACGCAGGCAAAAGAGATATGGCCAAGGGTCTAGGGTATAGCGCGCGAAATTGAGAATCCAAGAAAAGACGTATTCCCGTGTTAGCGAGGAGGCGTGGCCACCTGTTCTCTTTCTCCAGTGTGTGTGTCTAAGATGAGGGGAGATAAGTCCAAAAATCCAAAGATAAGGTCAAAAGGTAAGGTCCAAAGGTCAGTATAAAAATGAATTTCGCATTTCCAAGCTCCTGAAAGTACCTTTAAACTTATAGTAATGACTCAAAGAGCAAATTGAAGAAGAAAGCTTGTGCTTGTGGAACTATTTAGCCTTTTGTTGATATCGTGTTTGGTTGTTAAATTACAGACATTTATAGAATGTATGATTTTGCATTGCGAGTTTTTTTGCACATTAAAAAACTTTTTTGAGAAAATCAAAAATAGCTGTCATTCACTAAGGTCTTAACTATTGCCTTCTGAAATATTATATATTATGTAGTTTGAAAATAGAGTGCGTTATGCGAGAAATTGTGAGTCCGTGTTTTACGTGGCAAATACGTATGTATAAGTGTGTGTATTCAGGCCCCTTAAGATCCCTTACACGTGTGTATTCAGGCCCCTTAAGATCCCTTACACGAAGACCTCTCATAATCTATTGGCCTATCTTTATGAAGTGCCTGCCATAAAAAAATAAACATATGGTTTTCTCTGAACTTTCGTAAACGTAGGCGGATGGTTACAGGGTGAGTGTTATGCAGAATAATGTTTAGAATAAAGTATGTTTACAAACATGTGCAGTATTCTCAATATTTGCTAATCGTGGTATTTGATGTATATTTTGATATTTTCGATACAGTACTTGAACATTAGAGATCCATGGAAATGGCTCAGAGCCAGAATCTCATCAATCTTACCACATGGGCTGGCCGATTGTCTCTAAAACGCAGAATCCATAAAGATAGGAGAAAAAGAAGAACCATTGTGTACTTGTTCCATCTGCCATAACTTCATCATGGTCGACAGATGGAATTCCGCTTTGCCTGAGAACGCGTGACTGGAGAACGTGGGTGGCACAGTAGTTGGCCACAGCAGAATAGAGCAATTCATGGAGAAAAATATCCCGATATGACGATTCAGGGTAGAAAAAGACAAATATAGCTTAAGCCTAGACAATAGATCCTCACTAATCATCCCCGACAGAGATGACTGAATGAGGAACAACTTTAAACTTCAGCCCCATAGTTTCGATGTGCTTCATTGATAGACTCGCATGAAGGAATCGGGATCTGGTGGAACAGAGTTCTTCCTGAATAACTTTAGCAATTTTTTGCGCTAAGAAACCTGCACTAGTGTCTCCACGCCCATACTGATGGTATAACGTATTCGGCAGAAGTTGAATGCTATGCTGACTGATGCACATTTATATGCTCTGACAGTTATTCAGTCGACAGACGATTAGATCAGCTCTAACCGAGATGCATTCTGTCGCCCTTAAGAAACTAGCACGTCGTGGCAACGAGAAGACCGTATCTCAGTACTAGGTCAACAGCTCCTGCATGGGCCCTGGACTAAATCATTCTTGGAATTAGAAGACACCACCTTTAGCTGTGGGTGCTCACATGCCATTGCCGGCTGAGCAGATATTTGCCACTCATGATAATGGTAAAAAACCCTATCGATTCCAGGTATTGGGAAGAAGGCGAATGATAGTCTCACCTTCTGGGCAGGTGTCCTGTGTATCGAAACCTAAGGGTTCAGATATTCGGCATGACGAAATTTGGAGAGTGATTACTATACTCCATGAAATAGTCAGACGTACTGATATTCGTGAGGAGGTCTGATATGAGTAAAAAACCAACTAGCCCTTGCCGATTTCGGCACGAGGCCTGTACTGAATATTGGACCACAACAGGACAGGAACGTGAAGAATATGGTTAGGATCTCTGTCCACTTCAGCTTTGCAAGTTCAACTTTCCGTCGATGATTTTTTTATGATGGAATGGAAAAAGACTCAGAAAGAAAGAGTACCGTTATGTTGGAAGGGTCCTGAGTCCGAACATTCCTGTTTATCAGCACGGTATACAAACTTCGCTTTGTTCGCTGGCTGAAGCCGTAAAATGAAAATATGCAACGACTAGAAATGAAGCCACGTGTGTAGCACGTTAGTGGACTATATTAAAAGTAACTCGAAAATAATAAACATTCGTGTTAATAACAGTGCTAGCGCGCTGTCCGACACGTTAAAATAGTAGCTAATTAAAATCTGGACTATATACAGACACGCCATGTTTTGCTAATTATGTTACTTTCCACACTATGGGGGAACTAGCTCTGCAACTGTGAAGTTTATCTTTATTTTGACGACACTGTACTAGTGTCTAGTACTAGTAATGGCCTAGCAACCTATTCCATGATTGGTTATAGACTGCGGCAAAAGAAATACCAGAGAAGGCGGCTTGGCGACTGATGAAAATCAACCACTCTAAAACACAGGCTAACTATTTTACTGCGCCAGATGTCAGTGAGCGGGATTGTAATACAGTAGAGCTATACGAGTATGATAGGTGGAAGCATCATCATAGTCACAATGCCTTAACAGACACGTTGTATTCGTAAAAAGCATTATGCCGGCTACACACGATCCGGCAGGCCTGTCAGTTCGAACTGAACAGTCCGCCTGACGTCCGGTCGCCTGAGCGTGTATATGTTCCGGTCGACCTATCAGTTAAGACTGTTCAGGCGGCCGGAGAGGAATCATAAATATGTTCGTCCACCCGTCCGGCCTCACGTCCGGTCGCCTGAGCGTGTGTATGTTCCGGTCGACCTGTCAGTTAAGACTGTTCAGGCGGCCGGAGAAGAATCACAAATATGTTCGTCCATCCGCACTACGATTGGTCCATTTTGAAACGAAAGTGACAGCTGGTGTTTCCACGACATTTGAATCTCGATACGATGCCAAAAAATAGCGAATCGACCTTGAACCGGAAGCGTTTTGAAAACGTATCCAGTTGACGTTTCCACGATATATTTCATAACTCAAAACGTTTTGAAAACGTTTTAAACGCCCGTGGAAACGTAGTAACACTGATATACAGGGTGAGTTTTTAGTACCGGCTCGGTCATTAACTGCACTACTGTAGAAGTTAATGACTAAATAAGTTGTACATAAAGTTTGTAGCCACGGATATGCTCCTTGCTCAGAAAATATTTTGATTTATACAGAGTCATCCATAACTACGTGGTGATGCAAACACATATTTTTTTAAATGAGACGCCCTATATATTGTCCCATTTTTAGATTTCACTAATAAGTTCTTTGCTCACCATATAAGGTACTATAACATTTTTATATCCAAATCGCTGTCAAACGAACGTACTGTATATCAAAAAGTAATGGATCAAAAATTCTTTTTTTACATGGACATGTTAAAAATACCTACCCTCTAGTTTTAAAATTAGCCATGAAAAAAGCCCGCGACGCATATTCGTATACAGGGTGACGTAGGATGAAAAATCCAGATTTTCTCTTTTATTTTAAATGTAACCCCAATATTTTATTATACCAAAGAAATGCTTTTAATATGTTCTTTCATCTTTGTATAGCACTTATTGTACCTACGTAAATCAATTTCGAGATATTTCGATTTCTCGGTAAATTTAAAATATAGCTCCTATATGTGTACCGAAATTTATTTATTTTGAGAAAGTACTATTGAATTTGTTTTCTATTTATAGAACAACTAAATTATAAGGTCATGACAGTATTTGATGAAGTCAAAACCCTAAATCATCGAGATAATAAAATCAGGTATGTTGAGGACACAATTTTGTAGGCGTAATGCATAGTTATCAAGCAGATTTATCAGGTAGGCTTTGAAAAATTGACAGTTTTCATAACCTGCTCAATAATTCCGTACTGTGTTAAAAACCAGCTTTAAAATTTGATTTATCCATTGAGGGTATTTAGGAGAATCTTTGAGAAATTACCCACTTGCCTGTAGAATATATCAACTATGAATAGCGATATTCAGAACGGTGGCACTCTAAAACTAATGCGTTTGAGAGACTGAAGAATCGTTTTATTTGGACTGTGTCGTTTAGTATTTCATAGCCTACCCATTAGATCTGCTTGATAATTATTATGCATGAGGTCTATAAAATTGTTTCCTCAGCACACTTAACCTATATTATCTCATTAGTTCAGTATTTTGACGTGATCAAGTACTATTATTGCCTTATATTTTAGTTGTTTGTTAAGCAAAAATAAAATTTGATAGTATTTTCTCAAACTAAATAAATTTTAGTATACAAATAGAGGGTATATTTAAAATTTGTAGAAAAATCGAAGTAGCTCAAAATCTAATGAATGCAGCCATAGCAAGTGCTAAACGAAGATGAAAGAGCACATTAAAACCAATTCCTTGGTATAATAAAATATTGGGGATTACATTTAAAAAAAGAGAAAAAATCTAGATTTTGCATTCTACATCACCCTGTATACGTCGTGGGCGTTTTCTACAGCCGATTTTAAAACTGGAGGATATTTTATATCCATCCGTGTAAAACAATGATTTTGGAACCATCACTTTTTTCATTTGACAGCGATTTATATATAAGAATGGTCATAACTTTTGGAATATCCTGTATAATGTAACAATACCCTATATTGGAAGAACGGAAATCATTAGTAGAATTTGAGTAGGGAATAATAATCTCATTTAAAAATATGCATGTTTACATCACCACGTAGTTATGGATCACCCTGTATAAATCTAAATATTTTCTGAGCAAGGAGCATATCCGTGGCTACAACTTTTATATACAACTTTTATCTATCTTCTACAGTAGTGGAGTTATCGACCGATCCGGTACTAAAAACTCACCCTGTATTTCAGATTCGCCTGAACGTGTGGAGGGTCGTCACTCGTCACTCCATCAGGCGGACTGTTCAGTTCGAACTGACAGGCCTGCCTGAACGTGTGTAGCCGACATTAAGTCGGAGCTAGAGTCCTATCGAAACGAAAATTATCAATAGTTTTGAAAATTGTAACCGTTAGCAGTTTACGGTCAGTTCAGTGGTGCTCTTGATATTCATATCTAGTAACTGTTTCGCCGTATTCACCCAGCGTGTGGGGGAACGGCCACGGCGCCGGCGCCGCGCATTCGGGGCATGACACTGAACTACAAATTTCTCCATATTATCGCTTCTGTGAATATGTCTGAAGAATGTAAGCATTCTCGTCGTCACAATGGAGGATCGTCTCTTTGAATTACAGAGCTCGTTCAGCATGGAAACGTTCGTTCGTTGGGCGGTATAAGGGCGACTCTAAGCATTCTCCTCCACACCACATTACAAAAGTATCTATGCCGCTCGATCTGTCTTTTCAGCACTCCGAGGCACACAAAAATATGGAGAACACAAGAGACTCAACTCGCGACATTTTGGTATCTTTAGTGATGTTATGGTCACGCCAAATTATAGTTTGCCTTGTCATGGCCACCGGTGCTTGTTGAATGCGCCGTCGAATCTCATTTTCACATTCACCCAAATTGTCGATCAAAGAACCAAGAACTAATAAAAAAGAGCTGGAAGTCCTGGATTTCGAAACAACAACCCACTCGAACACTGATTCATTATCTGGTACTCTTAACCACTGCACCATCCGGCGATGTAGGAGATCGCTTCAACGAAACATATTTGATTATGTACTTTATTACTGGAATTTGTAATCAGATTTCAAACATTCAAAAGATATTTATTTCGACCGTAGACTTTGTCCCGAGCCGCAAACTTTCATTCATCGTCTGTGTTGCAACAAATATACACTAATTTCATTAGGTATTTTCACGATTGGCTGGGAACGATACTAGTATCGGAGTAGGACGTCGCGTCGTTGGCAAAAGGAGCATCCTGACTGCCGTAGTGGCGTCACATGGGTTCGGGAGCCGTCGGCGTGTTTTCGGTACTGGATTCAAAAAACCCATTTTTATTTTGATATAGCTTATGAATTATTGTGAAAAAAAAGAAAACGAAAACAGTTTTATTATAAAACTTATACAGGGTGAGTTTTTAGTACTTTTTTTTTTTTTCTTCAAGGGGAAACCGCTTGGCGAAGGATGCTGGCATTTTCTTGCTTCAAATGCATCCAACAGTGTCGGGCGCCACTCCGACTAAAACCCCTTGCTCTTCTTTCAACCTCCCAGCACTGGCATCCGCTTGCGCATTACTTCGGTACGGGAAGGTCTTCAGCTCAGTGTATATGTATGTCCTATAGGCAGTCTCTACTGCTACTCCATCTCTAGCCTAATCGGGATTCCTTTTCCTTGGTCTCTATGATGTTTCGGATGGTGATATATGTCTGATTCCAAGACTCAAGTGAATTTAAGAGACATGCCATCATGTTCGAGCTGTTGAAGACCTTCCCAGTTGTTCTCCAAAATTGACTGCGACTGTCCTCCCATCTAGGACACTCAAACAAGGTGTGTTGAGCGTCGTCATCTAGGCCACAGTAGTTACATTGACTGGATGCAGCTCTATTCCTCAGAAACAGATACTTTCTGAAACAACCGTGCCCCGACAATGCCTGGGTCAGAAAGTAGTCTACCTCCCCGGCGGGCCTATTGAGCCATTCCTCAATTTTGGGGATCAGGGAATATGTCCATCTACCATGTATCCCTTTCTCCCATGCCTCCTGCCATCGGCCCATAAGAGTTTCTCTGGCTGTGCTTCGATCGGATCCACCATATGTCTCGGCTCGTTCTTTTATTTGTAGATCAATAGGTGGTACGCCCGCAATTACTCTTACAGCATCTCCCGAGATCGTCCTATACGCACTACATATTCTGATGGACATGGTACGTTGCAAGCTGGTCAGTTTTCTGATAAGCTTCTTGTTTCGCGTTACTGCCTCCCAGATAGGTGCACCATACAGGAGTACCGAGTGGACGACACTGCCTATTACCCTCCTTTTCGAGGATCTGGGTCCGCCTACATTTGGCATAAGACGTGACAGAGCTGTCACAGTCTTTTCGGCTTTACTGATCGTTCTTGTGACATGTTCGGCAAAAGTTAACTTACAGTCAAGCCAGACCCCCAGATACTTGACCGCTTTGGCTGGCTTTATCACAGTGTCTTGTACCTTAAACTGGATAGGTGCAATTTTCCTTTTAGTAGTTAAAAGGACCGCTTCTGTCTTCTGTGGTGCCAGACACAACCGCTTCCCTTCCATCCAATGCACTATTTGTTGTAGTCCGGTATTGGCAGTACCCATCAAACTCTCTTCTGAGCTCCCTATGACTACCATGGCAAGATCATCTGCGAAGCCAATTAAGGTGATACCATTCGGCATTTTGGAGCGTAGTAGGTCATCATACATGATATTCCACAAGGTCGGACCTAGTACAGAACCCTGTGGTACTCCGCTAGTGATATCCAAGTCTTCTGTTCGACCTTCAGCCTCTAGAATTATTCTCCTGTTTGACAAATAGGAAGCAATAAGGTCCAAAAGATTTCGGTTTATGCCTCTTTTCTTTAGTTCGTCCAGGATTACTTGCCAGGAAGCACTATTAAATGCGTTTTTGACATCCAGGGTAATCATGGCACAAAGCTTTCGTCGAGGTACAGGGTATGCTGCTGCTGCTTCTGCAATGCTCATAACTTTTTTTATAGCATCTAATGTTTGACGTCCTTTTCTGAAGCCATACTGCAGATCTGAGAGTCCACCGGTACTCTCTATTTCTTGATGCAACCGTTCGCGTATTAGATACTCAAACAATTTGCCCTCGACATCTAAGAGACATATTGGCCTGTACGCCTCAGGACTATTTAAAGACTTGTTAGCCTTCTTTAGCAGAATCAGTCTGGCCACCTTCCACTCAACTGGGAATTCTTTATTTGCCGCTAGACTGTTGTACACCGCTAGTGTATACTCAGGCTTCTCTTGTGTCACAAGTTTAATAATTTCAGGGGGGATGTATCCTGGGCCAGGTGCTTTGCCGCATTTCATATTTGTGCAAGCGTCATGTAGCTCTTTTAGAGTAAAAAATATAAAATCCTTATTAACTATATCACAGCTCACGTCATTCAAATCACAGTTAAATATCACAGTTGGGTGTCTCGGGAAGAGATGACTCACTACTTCCTTCGTGAATTCCATCGTCATCTTGGGTCTTGGGGGAAAGCCAGTCATCATTCTCGTGACGATCTTATATCCATCTCCCCAGATATCACAGTCTACATCCTCACATAGCTTTTTCCAGCTCGATTTTTTGGCCGCTTTTATTGCGTTTCTGAGGGTTTTTTGGGCTTGTTTCCACTCATCCCACCGCAGTTGGCTTTCTAATGGGCCCAATCTCTTTACTGCCCTAGTGTACTCTCTCCTACATCGAATACATTTTTTCCGAAGTTCCGAAATATTTGTGCTCCACCAATAGACCGGTCGCCTGCTGTTGGTTGTCCTCTTTCGGGGCATTCCTACATCGCATATTTTGCATAAGAGACTGGAGAATCCGCTGGCAGTTTGCTCGATATTGTTCCCAATATCGGACAATGCCTGCTGAACTCGTTCGGTGTTTAGCTTTTTCACATGCCACCCGCTATGACTTGAAGCTGGTTGAGACAGTACCTTGCTGCTATTTATGTTAAAACTGATGTAGTTGTGGTCGCTCAACGTTTCTCGTTCACATACTTCCCAGTTTATAATATCTCCTGCAATATTTACAGTTGCGATGGTTAAATCTAATATAGAACCATAATCCTTCCTTTCAAACGTCGGTTTATCACCTTGATTTATGATTACAAGATCATTTGTCGCTACCCATTCCGTTAAAATTACTCCTCGTTTATCTGTTACTTCCATCCCCCACTGTGCGGATTTTGCGTTGAAGTCGCCTGTAATGATGGCTTTTCCATTATTTTGGGCAATATGGGTACTAATGTCGTCCAACATCTTATCAAGATCTTCTATATCGTCATTCCCGGAAGAGTAGCAGCTATATATCGTAAAGTTAGATGTCACTACATATGTAAAACCTGTTCCAAATCCCTGGTTTGTAATGACAATGTTCTGGTCCAGAATCTTTATCCCACTATCCAGGTTTTCATCATAAATCCAATCCTTCCTCCCTAAAATGGCTGCTCGGTTAGGTTCACTGAAAAGAACGACTGATGCTCCAATTTCTTTGGCTGTTGCTAGCGCAAGGTCATGCGCCGGTCGGCTCCTATTTATATTAATTTGCAGGACTGTGGTCATTGGTGAGCTGCTATTGTCGCTTGTCTGAAGCACCCCTTTTGCCTTGTCGGACCACCTTCCTAAAGCGAGGACATTTAACAGAGTCCACCCTGTGTCCCTGGACTTTGCAATTAGTACAGAAGGTGGGGTTTTGGCATTCCTTTGCTTTATGCCCCTTCTGACCACAGTTGAAGCAGTGGTCAGAGAGGTCTGGCCCCTCGCATTTACTGGCAGAATGCCCAATGTCCAAACATCTCAGGCATCTTGAGATTGGAACCCGTTCTCTTATTCGGCAATATATCAGGCCGATTCTAATCTTCCCCATCTTTATTAGAGCTTCCGCTTCGGGCTTTCGTGCCGTCAGAGTAGCTGCATAATTGCCGTTTTTAATGGGTCTTAGCTTGCCTACAGTTACCTGATTGTCCGGCCCGATGGCTTTCTTCAATGCAGATAAAATGTCTTCATAGGAGGTCGCTGCGTCTATATCTGTAATATGCAGAGTTCTTCCTCCTCCGTTCACAATAACTTCAGTATTGTCTAACTGGTCTTTAATTGCATTGCTCAAACTGTCTGCCATTGATTTGTTGTCAAGCCCAAGGAGAAGGTCTCCCTTAGCGGTTTTCCTTAAATTATTGATCTTGATGCCCATCTTGTCAACATCCAGTTTATCCTTAACTTCCTTCAGAAGATCCGCATAATTTCTTCCTCCTGCTTTAACAATTACATTGCTTCCCTGTGGCTCCCTTTCCTTACGATGAGAGGATTCGTCTTTAGCCAATTTTTGGCGTATCTTTGGAAGGAAGTACTCCACCTCAATTCCGCTGCCACACATAATGAACTCTACAATTTTACGGACGTACGTTCTGTCCAGTCCGTCTGGTGTTACAAGCGAAATGTTATCTAACCGATTTTCTTCCATTTTGCTCCTCAATATGGTTAGCATATTGTATGTGCCTTGCAGGTCGTTAACGCCTTCCTCATCGATGGTATGAGGTAAAATGTATGTAATCCCACTTGTTTTTTCACCCTCGTTTCGGCTTGTTCTGGTTTCGCTGACTATAAATTCCAGAGTTCCTTCCGTACACCCCTCTTCCACCATTTCTCTAATCTCGGGACACTTTTCCATAGCCTCCTTGATTATTCCTTTCTCGCCTTTAGACTTTGGGTCTAGCATTAGAGCCATATCCTTCCTTTTCATTTTCACACCGTCAAATGGATTTCCTTCCGTTGTCTTTGTCGCCCTGTAAGCTCCTTCCGGCCATGGTGTATCCAAGAGGGTTTTCAGGTCATCAAAACAAGTTCCCTCGTTTACCACCTTTTGGATATTCGCAATTAAAGTTCTCTCTTGCTCCTCTTCCTCCCTTTTTCTCTCCGATATCGGGATCGTCTGTGTTGCTACACAAGTGCCTTCATTTGCATCTGTTTGCGTGCCTACAGATATTGACTGGGCCCGGGGGCCTTTCAGGGCTTTCGGCGCACTCGGATACGTGTCCCATCCATTAAACTTTCTGCTCATTCCAGAGATTTGTTGAGCCATCGCATTAACAGATCTTTTAATCTCTGTTTTTGTGTTGGGAATACTCTTGATTTGTGCTTGAGCCTCTTTTGCTAGTTGCTCTAGCCTCTCCAACATCCTTTTGAGTTCCAGGACTCCCAGTTGCTGGTCTGCATCCTCCTTCTCATCTCTCCTTCTTTTAGAGCCTGAATTACTTCCCACAGACCCCACTGATCCCACTGATCCTCTTCTAGAGCCCGGGGGAGATCTGGTTAGCGAACTCCGTCTTACGAACGGATCTGTGACGTCGATCCACTCATAGCCAGTAGTTCCGCTTCCCGCCTTCTCTCCTTCTCTTTGTTTTTCAACGCCCTCTGCTTCCTTCTCCTTCTCTACAACTTCAAGATTCGGTGTTTCCATTTTGTACCCACGATCATGGGACGAAGTAATTGTCACTCCACCGGGGTGGCACCCGTTCCGGGGAGAAGGGACTTATTAACGATGGGGTGGCCCAGGTGCCCCAAAGGTTTTAACGACTTCGCTGTCGGTTATTTATAGAGGTTGTCTCCTCGCGGGCCGGCCAATTAAGGCAAGCCCCGCGGCCACGAGTCCGCACGACGTTCCGCAGCTTCGCCCTACTGTAGTCGCTGAGGTGCGGGTCGTGGTTACGCTATGTGCCAGAGGACTGGCGCAGGGTCCACTGGTTCCAGATTGGCAGCCAATTCGTCGTCCATTTCATAGCCATGGTCGTCATCACTCCATCGTGTGGAGGGTTTAGGATAGGGGGAGGTATTTGGTAGGAGGGTTGAGGAAACACTGCAAACCTGTCCGCCATGGTTGAACCTGCCAGAGATCTCTTCATGTGTGATCTCCGACGGCATAGCTCTGCAGGGGAGAGGGTAGGAGCTTGGGTCAGCATGTAAACCGGGATCGTTACACTGCTGGGTGTTGGATGCCGATAGTGGAAATGACAGGCCCTTTTTTCTTTTCCTGTACAGGGTCCATCAATCCCACCATCAGCTCGCCATCGCTGGAGTGCCATTTGGACGCAAGATAAAGGAAACATTTTTCTTTTATTGTGCTGGGTCCTATATCTCGCGCACAGCGGTGCCGCATATACCCCCCCTGTATATGACGCGAGTAGGCAGACACTCGACGACTCTTATTCGCCACTCAAAGGAAGTAAACTTCCAAAGGGTGGCCAACGCGAGTCGACCCCGCCAAGTTTTTAGTACTGGCTGGGTAGATAACTCCACTAAAGTAGGAGATAGCGAAAAAAGTTTTGCATAAAAGTTGTAGCCACAGATATGTTCCTTGCTTAGAAAATATTTTTATTTATACAAGGTGATCTATAACTACGTGGTGATGCAAACTTTTATTTTTTTGAATTATTATATTACCCCATGTTTAGATTCTACTAAGAACTTCTCTTCTTACAATACAAGGTATTATGACATTATACAGGGTATTTCAAAAGTTATGACAATTCTTATATTCAAATCGCTGTCAAACGAACGTACTGTATATCAGAAGGTAATGAATCAAACATTTCTTTTTTACATGGAAAGGTTAAAAATATCCTCTAGTTTTAAAATCGTCTATAAAAAAAGCCCACGATGCATACTTGTATACGGGGTGATATAGATTGCAAAATCCAGATTTTTTTCTTTTTTTTTAAACGTAACCCCCAATATTTTATTATACCAAAGAATTGCTTTTATTATGCTCTTTGATCTTTGTATAGCACTTGTTGTACCTACGCCCATGTGTTTCCCAGATATTTCGATTTTTCCGTAAATTCAAAATATTGCTTCTATTTGTGTACTGAAATTTATTTATTTTGAGAAAGTACTGCCGAATTTGTTTTTTATTCAACCAACAACAAATGTATATGGTCATTATAATATTTGATGAAGTCAAAACCCTGAGTCATCGAGATCTATGATAGTCACGAATGTTGAGAAAGCAATTTTGTAGGCGTGGTGCATAATTATCAAGCCGATTTATCAGGTAGGCTTTGAAAAATTGACAGTTTTCATAACCTGCTCAATAATTTCGTATTGTGTGAAAAACGAGCTTTAAAAATTAATTTTTCCATTGAGGGTATTTTATCATGATAGTATTTTCTCAAAATAAATAAATTTTATCAAACAAAGAAGGTATATTTAAAATTTGTAGAAAAATCGAAATATCTCAGAAACCAATGAATGCAGCCATAAGAAGTGCTATACAAAGATGAAACGGCATATTTAAAGGAATTCTGTGGTATAATAAAATATTGGGGGTTACATTTAAAAAAAAAGAGAGAAAATCTAGATCTTGCATCTTACATCACCCTGTCTACGAATATGCGTCGCGGGCTTTTTTATGGACGATTTTAAAACTTGAGGATATTTTTTATTCATCCGTGTAAAAAAGTGATTTTTGATTTATCACTTTGATATACAGTACGTTCCTTTGACAGCGATTTGGATATAAAAGTGGTCATAACTTTTAAAATACCCTGTATAATGTAACAGTACCGTATATTGTTAGAACGGAAATCATTAGTAGAATTTGAATATGGAACAATATATAGGGTATCTCATTTAAAAAAATGCATGTTTGCATCACCACGTAATTATGGATCACCCTGTATAAATCTATATATTTTTTGAGCAATGAGCATATCCGTGGCAACAACTTTTATATACAACTTTTTTCGCTGTCTTCTGCAGTAGTGGAGTTATCGACCGAGCCGATACTAAAAACTCACCCTGTATATGATCTTTCCATTTATCACAAAAAACTTTCATTCAAAACATCAATTTATACCACCACTCCAGTAGTTCAATACCTGTCTCACCACAAATTCAGAGTAAAGTCAAATAACATCGGAGATACTACACATCCCTGACGAACTCGTTTTCTGGTCGCCGTTTGCCCAGACAGGTTACCACCAATTCTTACACGAGTCAAGCGAAACTCATATAGTTGGTGTACGAGAAACACTAGGTGATAAGGAACTCCCATAGAGATAAGGATTTTCCTCGGGATTTTTCCATACTGAGAATCTCAAATTACGTTTTGACAATTTGATCCTCTGTTATGTACAATATCAAGTCTAGCTAATAGTATAAGCCTTTATAAATTAAAACTATTTTTGTCCTCGGAATAACGTGTGCCACGCACATCCTAGTTTTGCAAGTGTTTCAAAGCAGGATCTTGAGAACAATCACAAATACCCCCTGAAACATATTTCAAGCAAGCCCCTGGTCAGAGATCTCGATATTCTTTGCTTGATTGACTATATCAAAAGACAGGCCCAACGATGTTATGGATAAGTAGTCGCATTGCAACATGCATGTATTCCAGGCTGTAGCTCGCACTGAGAATAAAAATCAAGTTAAGACATTTCTGAACATGTGATTTTAAATTTTAGGATAATCTGCTCCAAATGCCTATTCTCTCTGTTAAATCTTTCTATTCCTTCCTGTCATTTCTTATCTCATTTCAGTATAACATTCATCTAGTTTTTCGGTAACCAAACCGACAACACAGCATAGTAAGCAACCAGCATAATATCTCTAAGGATTTCCTATACAATAAAAATGGTTCCCACAAAATTTGACTTTGGGCTGTGAAGTTCGGGTAGAGATGCGAAAATGCAAATATCGATACCGGTACCAACTCGATATTTTTTAGCCTCATGGGCGCGTTTGGTTCATACAGAGAATTTTGTGCAATTGATTGCACTCCTCAATAATTATATACCGATACACCTACAAAAGTATCGATACCATCAGCCTGGAATCGCTCAAAAACTATCTAAGATAAAAATAGTCGATATTAGTGCAGAAGTACAAGTATCGAAGTACCGTTACCATCCCTACAAAAATCATCCAAAAGTGGGGATGCGCGTGTAATTTCGCCAACTTGTGCTGGTTGTTTACTATGCTGTGCCGACAAGCTAATTGACAACTAATGAAGAGTCGGGGAGGGCAGCAATGTGATCATAAAATTATTGGACTTTGAGATACGTTATTTGAACATTTTGTGATACCGATATCCCGAAAATCTATGTGACTCATTTCTTATGGCATTTCTGTCTGTTTGCCTGTCTGTGTATGTATCAATAGCCCTTTACGGAAACTATGATTGGGTTAACCCGATCATTTGAAACACTGATCCTGACGTTCGGAAAATGATGTAGGATCAGTCATAAATATCGTCAGTTCTCTCTTGTACGGTAAGTGATCCCGATTGGGTTATACAGATCAGTAGCTTTTTTCTTAAAAATCTATTTTTTTATTTTTAAACTAACTTTTTCCTTGTTCAATATCTGTTTAATTCACGAAATCATAAATCCCACTTGACAGCTGTTTGACAGATAACTGATCGATCCGGATCCAGATCACTGTTTCCGTAAAGGCCTTATGATAGTCAAGAACTCGTAGAACCGCGTTGTGCCGATGGACGTAAGCCGTCCCTGCGTACGCCTTGCATGCTGACAAGATATGCATAAGTGTCTCTGGCGTCTGCCGGCAGGATTTAAAACGGTTGTTGGGTCCATCTATGTCACGGTTCAACAATCAGCTGTCATTCTGAAGGTTTGGGAATGCTTTGCGCCGATCCTTCTGCGTATAGCCATTTTGGGTTAGATTCGTTCTGATTTCAACAGCGGTGGTACAGCAGGGTCATGGCTATCTCGGTTTTATGTTTAACGATACGTGGTGACAGTTGTAGCGTCACTAATAAAAGTCACTCAAGTTGTTTTGCGTTTCATTTTTAGCATTGTTTCGTTTGCTGTTTAGTCATAGTATTTTGTGTAGGGATAAGTATACAAAATATGGATATGGAAGGAGCAAAATTAAAAGCTGGATATGTTTGTGCTGCAAAAAGCTGCTTTTCGAAAGCTACTCTAATGAAAATATGTTCTTTTAGGTTCCCTAAAAATCCTTCAAGGTAAGAATTAACATTTATTATTACAGACGAGGTATGACAATTACCCATAGCGATTTTGAAAGACTCGGAAATAGACTTTATTCAAAGCTTTTGTTTTCAGTAGTTTTATCATAAGAAACTGTAGTAGAGTATACCGTCAAGTGATGATTTAGTAAATTACCGTCTAGATTTGGAGGCATTTAAATTGTATTTTTTATGTTGTCCTAAATATTTGCCTCCCTCTTTACACGGCAACTTTTGAGGACTATTATTTTAATTCTCCACCTATGCCGTTTTCAATGAAACTATCCCAAAGTTGCATCGCTCACGTCAGATATTTGCAACATCTCATTACATTTTTCAGTAGAATGCATAATTTTACTATCTCCTGTATAACTAGCTGGTACAATTATGCCTCTTATATTATTTATATCTATATTTTTTGGATATCTTCATCAATACTTGTTTTTTCATTATATTTTAGCATGTTACTTCACATTTATATTTTGTCAGTCAAGTGCTTTGAATAGGTTGAGTTGAGTAGCATAAGCTAGACTCCGCCTATATAGGGATAGTGTTATGTACATTTATGCCTTAATAAAGACCTTTACTACTACTACTACTACTACTACTACTACTACTACTACTACTTTTTTTTTTTTTCCATGGACCGTCGCCGGGCCGCAGCCCGGAGCGAGTGGGTCATGCGAAACCGCCCCTTCCCCGGAACCGTCGTGTAGACATGACTTCAGGTGGGGGCTCTGTCTTTCTTCATTCGTTGTCTTTGTCCTACATCTCCCCTCCCCCGATTTCTCGGGGATTAGGAGTTCGGACGCTTCGTTCTTCCTCTTCCTTCTTCCTCAGCGTATCTATGCCTGGTTCAGTGGCATATGTGTCTATGAAAAGCCCACGTGATGGTCTCTTTTCTTTTCTTTAAGAATATCTTCAACATATGCTTCAAAGTAGTTCCAAGCTCTTTCGCTTTTTAGTATTTTAGCCATTACGTTTTCCGGCGAGATCCTTGTTTTCATTCTTGATTCCAGTACTAGTCTTTTCCCGGACCATCTTGAGCACTCAAAGAACGTGTGCTCCGTGTCGTCTTCACTGCCAGGGCAGTAGTCACATTGTGGCGAATTCCTTGCTTTTACTCGATACAGATAACTATTACTACTACTACTACTACTACTACTACTACTACTACTACTACTTTTTTTTTTTTTTTTTTTTTTTTTCGGGAGCGTTGAACAGTGCGCGCACTGCTCAAGTGGCTCCGGCGAACCGCCCAAAGGTTACTCCGGAACCGTCGGTGTAGACATATCATCAGGGTAACGGGCTGTCTTTTCTTCCCTTTTTTCTCTTCTCGGTCTTCTTTCTTCCTTCTTGCATCCTGTGACCCTACATCTCCCGTCCCCCACAGTGGGGATTAGGAGTTCAGGTCGAGGTGAATCTTCATTTCTCCTGTTCTCTTTACTTTTTCTCAATCCTCGAGTCGCCTTTGCATTCTCCTTTCATCGAGTTCTTTCTGGGCCATTATACATTTGACAAAGGTATGTACACTCTTCCAATTAGCTCCACTATCCATCTCCTTCGTAAGGGTTAGACCCAGCCTATAGCTAGCCCGTTGTCTTTCTGCCTCCCATCTGCTGCATTCAAACATCGTATGCTCAGCATCGTCAGTTCTATCACAGTACATACATTTATCATCTGCCTTCTTGCCTATTCTATTTGTATATGATGCAAAACACCCATGACCCGTCAAAACTTGTGTGATATAATAGTCCACTTTTCTGTGGCTACAGGCCAACCATTTTTGTATATTGGGAATCAACTTTTTCGTCCACTGTGCTACGTGTACCGTTCCTTCCCATTCTTCCTGCCACAGTCTGATAGTTGCTCTCCTTTCCTCGTTCTTTACTAAGCTTGTTACCTCGCCTTCATTATTGTAAACTCTGCTCCTCTCGTCTACCAGAAAATGTATTGGAATAGTCCCACTAACAACCTGCAGTGCACGAGTTGACACGGTTCTGTATGCACTGGTTACACGCAGGAGCATCTTCCTTTGCACTTTTTCTATAGTGATGCGATGCTTCCGTTTCTTCAGGATATCGCCCCATATCGGTGCCCCGTACGTTAATATGGACTGCACCACATTATAAAGAAGTAGGCGCTTCGTACTGCTTGGCCCACCCACATTAGGTAATATTCTGGTTAGTGCTGCCACTGTCTTCTCTGCTTTAGCTGCTGTTCTTTGCAGATGCTCTCCAAAAGTGCCGTTCTTCGCTATTACTATGCCTAGGTACTTGACGTGATTCTTAGGTTTTATTTCAACTCCCTGAAGTACGAATTTGATTTCTGCATCTATTCTGCCCCCTTTCAGCAAGACTGCCTCTGTTTTTTCAGGTGCTAACTCTAGGTGATGTGCTTTCATCCATCTTTCGACAAGCCAGAGCGAGTCGTTCGCCTTTGTGCCCAGTTCTAGTTCATTCTTGGCCTCCACAATCAAAGCTAGGTCGTCAGCAAAAGCTATAGTCTTAACACCATCGGGCATTTCTAGTTCCAAGACCCCATTGTACATCACATTCCACAGGATGGGTCCCAGCACTGAACCCTGTGGGACTCCTGTTGTAACCTCCATGTCTTCACCTCGGTCTATAATAATTGTCCTGTCTTTAAAATAATTTGCTACCAGGTTGACTAAGTACTGTTGAACACCTATCTCAGTAAGCTTTTGTAGGATAATACTCCAACGAGCAGTATTAAATGCGTTTTTCACGTCCAAGGTAACTAAAGCGACAAATCTATTGCTACGATCTCCTTTGGATATTTTCAGTACCTCGCCTACTGCTTGTAACGTTGACCTTCCTTTCCTAAAGCCATACTGGTTCTCTGATAACCCTCCTTTAGCCTCAATCTCGTCTTCAAGCCGCTTTCTAATCATACTCTCAAATAACTTGCTTATGCTGTTTAAAATGCATAGGGGTCTCTGCTTTATTTCGCCGTCCTGTCCTATGGCTTTTGGAATCAGTACCAAACGCGCACTTTTCCATTCTTGAGGAAAGTCTTGGGCCATCAGAAATCCATTCAATAGCTCTAGGATCCATGCCGGGGATACTGCAGCTGCTTCAATCACTGCTTCAGTGGGTACTGTGTCAGGGCCCGGAGCCTTACCCTTTTTCATTCTTCGGAGTGCCTCTTCCAACTCATTCTCCGAGAATGGCACCACATCTTTCTGTTGTGTTAGGTCATCCCACCGATCGTTTACGGACGGGAATAGTTCCCTGGCCACCTGTCTTCTTCTATCTACGTCTATGTCATACGGGCTAATGAGTTGCAGGCCTTTCATGGCAATCTTATAGCCATCACCCCAAACATCTTCGTCTATATTTCTACATAGTGCATCCCAGTGCCGCTTCTTAGAAATATTCACAGAATGATGCAGCTTTTTCTTTGCTGCTTTATAATTTTCTCTAGCTTCATTCTTCTGTTGTTCTGTGGCTTTTCCATTTGCTGATAGTCGGGTTAGTTGTCTTCTTTTATGTAGGCATTCCTTTCTCTCTGCCTCGATTTCTTCATTCCACCAGTATGGCATCTTACTACACTGGCGTCTATTCACATAGCTACTGTCTATGTAGGCTTCCCTTATTATACCGTTGTACAGTTCCGATGGATTGTCCGCTTTTCTGCATAGGTCTATCTTCCATTCTAATATTTGTTTGAATAGTTTCCAATCCACCTTTCGAGGTCCATTCACTATTCTCCTTTTACCAGTGTACTGGCCTTCAAGCTCAAAGACAATAAACGGGTGATCGCTCATCGACTCAGCCTCGGAAACAGACCACTTGTCTATCACCCTAGCTAGATTATGGGATGATAGGGTTATGTCAATAAATGACCCACTTGACCCTCTCCAAAAGGTTGGACTATTACCCGAGTTATGAACCACTAGATTGAGTTCGGCAATCCATTCGGTGAGATAATCCCCCCTTCTGTCCGCTAGTTGTGGTCCCCACAGCGGCGATTTTGAGTTGAAGTCACCTAGGATAACATATTGTCGTGGATTTGCTCTCGCGTGTTCCATGATACTGTCGATCTGCACCTTGAATTCTTCAAAAGATTGGTTAGGCGAACAGTAGCAGCAGTAGATGCTCAGCTTTTTCGTGTTTACTATTATACTTCCTTCCCTAGGCTCCACGTCCGTTACACCTATGTCTCTAGCTCTGAAGTACACAGCCACGTCAGTTCTTCTGTCCACGCACCATCCACCTGCTTTGACTAAGTTCCTATTTGGTTCTGAAGCGATAATAACATCTACCTTATCCTGAGCCGCGGTTGCAAATGCTGCATCGTGAGCTATTCTCCTTCTTTGCAGGTTAGCCTGTAGGAACTTTATCGCTCTACCTGAGCGGTTGACAGCGGCTTTTGTAGCAATTGTTGGGGTTACTTGCGGCGGCTTGTGCGTCCCTGACTGCCTAGAAGCCTTCTATAGACTGGACACCTCAAGATATTATTCCTATGGCCCTCTTGATTGCAGGAGAAGCAGTACTCTTTATTCTCTTCAGAGCAATCCTTTATCTTGTGCTCCTTGCTTCCACATCTTAGGCAGCAGTCTGATCGGTCTGGACCTGTGCACTGTAATTTGACATGCCCAAAGTTCTTGCACCTGAAACATCTGGCTAAGCTTATCCTTTCGCGCACTTCACATTTCGACATCCCTACTTTGAGTGTCCCGATTGCGAGTAGGGCATCTGCGTTCTCTTCCTCCATCTCCAGGGTGAAATTTAGGGTCGTACCATATGCCGGCCGTGCCGATCTTACCGTGAATGTTTCTTCATCAAATTTCATTGTTTTCTTGATGACTTCGCTCACTTCCTCTTTCGTGGTGATTCCATCTGTACCCATTATATGGAGTATCTTCCTCCTCCTGCCTCCAGTAGCCATGGCATTTATGCCTTCGCTACCTTGGATAATTACCTCTCTCAGGTTCGCAGCTGCTTCTCGACCTCCTTCGGTTTTAATTAATAAGTCCCCTTCCCTAGTTTTCCTCACTGTCCTTATACCATCGGTATTCGAACCAACCTTCTCCTTAACATCCTTAAGCAGCTCAGCATATTGTCGTCCATTAGCTTTGACTATGACAGTGCCTAGGTCTTCCTGCTGTCTGTTCTTCTGTCTACTCATTGTGTTTTTGACACCATTGACGAAGCCCCGATGTCCTGGGGGAATTAGTAATCTCACCACCGCATCCGCTGATCTAAATATGAATTCCAGCATTTTTCTAATATATTGTAAGTCTAATCCCTCGGCCACGGCAAAATAGATCTTACTTCTTTTTTCTTCTACTGCTTTATCCCTACATTGCTTAATCATATTGTATACCACTGCTATGTCATTGACCCCATTTTTGTCAATGAGATACGGCAGAAGGTAAACATACGTGGACTTTTCATTCTGTACCTCGCTCCTGCTGGAGCAGGTTTTTGTAGCGTTCACAATATAGTCTACCACAATATAGTCTACCTGTCCCTCTATAAGCCCGTCATTACACAGGTCCGCGACTTCAGGGTATTTGTCAGTAATGATTTTGACCAGCCCTTTCTCCCCTTTGTCATGGGGGCTAAGAAGTATTGCTAGATCTGCTGATGACGCAATTCTAGCAGGGTTTCCTTTTTCTATGCCAGCTACTTTGTATGCTTCGTCTGGCCAGTCAATATCCATCACCGCTCCCAAATCTTCAAGGCCCTTTCCTTCAGACATCACCTTGTCTATTTGGGTCAGCACATCGTTCGCGTACGTTGGCAGCCCTCTGTGTTCCGGCGAGATATCAACCTGGATGCCAATACTGCAGGTATCCCTTTTTGGCAGTTGTGCTTCAGTAGTCTTTATCTCTGGTTCCTTCCATGTGCAGCTCTTTCTCTCCAGCAGGTATATCTGTCTATTAATCTCCAGGATCCCGTTCTTTATTTCGGCTTTTGTGTTGGGGATACTCTTTATTAGATTCCTAAGGTCCCTAGCTGTCTGCCCTACTTTTCTCAAGAGTTCGCTGAGCTCCTGCCCCGTGATTTCTTTCTCATCAGCGTGTTGCTCTGTAGGGGATCCCTCTCTCTTCCTCTTTGGCAGTGGCTGCGCACCTGTCTGCGTCTTTTTCGCTTCATGTCGCTCCGCAAAGCCCTTGATGCTTGGTAATGAGCCTGCTCGGCTGCGGTGTGGTGGCGAGTGCTGTATGAGGGAGCTCCTCATAAACACTTCTTCCTCTCCTACTTCTACCGGTCCCTTCTTCCTCTCAACTACGTCAGTTTTATTAATCTTCTGCATCTTGTTCCCACGAGTAGCTGTGAAATAAACAGTCAACCGACGCAGAGCACGCATACGTCGGCAAGGCTATTTACTCCGGAGGTCGCCTGGTATCCGGAGGCTCCGTTAGAGACGGTACTTCACTACCGCCACGCACTCCTCGGCACGGGTCGCATCACACCTTGAGTTGGGATCGTTATCCAGGTCGTAGCTGTGTCATCATCAGAATTGAGCCGGGTCGCGGTACATTTCTTAGCATGATCAGGTCCTTCTCCATCGCCCGGTCGTCATCTCTCCATCGTAGAGGGTTGAGGATGGGGGGAGGTATTTGATAGGAGGATTGAGGAAACACTGCAAACCTGTCCGCCAAGGTTGAACCTGCCAGAGATCTCTTCATATGTGATCTCCGACGGCATAGCTTTGCAGGGGAGAGAGTAGGAGCTTGGGCCAGCAGGGAAAACCGGGATCGTTACACTGCTGGGTGTTGGGCGCCGATAGTGGAAATGACAGGCCCTTTTTTTCTTTTCTTGTACAGGGTCCATCATTTCCACCAAACAGCTCGCCCTCGGTGGAGTGCCATTTGGACGCAAGATAAAGGAAACATTTTTCTTTTATTGTGCTGGATCCTATATCTCGCGCACAGCGGTGCCGCATATACCCCCCTGTATATGACGCGTGTAGGCAGACACTCGACGACTCTTATTCGCCACCCAAAGGAAGTAAACTTCCGAAGGGTGGCCAACGCGAGTCGACCCCGCCACTACTACTACTACTACTACTACTACTACTTTTTTTTTTTTTTCTGGGGAACGTACCCAGGCCGCGACCTGGGAAGAGGCTCCCCCTGAACCGCCCCTAACACTGGAACCATCGCGTAGACATATCTTCAGGAGGGGGCTGTCTTTTCTTCCTTCTTCTTTCGAGTTCTTTTTACGCCCTACGTCTCCCCTCCTCCACCGCAGTGGAGATTAGGAGTTCGGGTTTTTGTACTGCTTCGTCGTCCTTGGTCCCCACGTCATTATATATACAGATACCTATATGTACACACATTTATACGCACCATTACACACACACACACACGCACACACAACACACTCAGCCACCCATACGTGTAACTAAAACTCTCAGAGTTACTGTCACTGTTGACCCTGGTGCCTACGTTCGTCTTTTTCTTTATTTGCCATAGTAACCGCAACTAGTTTCTGGACTGTTATCCATGCTGCCTTGTCATCTATCATTAGTCTGATTAGCTCATCGGGTTCAAGAGATTCAATGTCTATGCCGAGCTTCAAAGATGTTTCCTTCCTGGTGTGTGACCACCTCGCGCATTTGAATATGGTGTGCTGTGCATCGTCCATGATTCCACAGTAGAAGCATTTGTCGTCACTGCTCTTACCGATCTTTTTGGTGAAGTGTTTGAATGACCCGTGCCCCGACAAGAACTGTGTCAGATGGTAGTCGACTTCTCTATGTTTGCAATCGAGCCACGGCTGTATGTTCGGGATGAGCTGCTTAGTCCACTGGGCAACCGACGCGGTCGAGTTCCAATCCGCTTGCCACTTCTCTAAGGTTATTTGCCTCTCTGCTTGCTTCGCAGCATCAGTATTTCCGTCTGGTCTGTCATACAACCTTGACCTTTCAGCAATCAGTAGGTCTATAGGCGCGATACCGCCGATCACTTGCAGAGCCTTCGCTGATATGGTCCTATATCCACAAACAACCCTGAGGAGCATGTTTCGTTGTAGGCGTATAAGCATGCTCTTGTATTTGTCTTTCCTTAGTGCTGTGTGCCAAATAGGTGCGCCATAAGTTACGATTGACTGTACCACGTTATACAGTAGCAACCGTTTTGAGCTCGTTGGACCGCCGATATTAGGCAGAATTCTTGCCAGTTTCGTAACTGTCTGCTCCGCTTTATTGACTACTCTCTTTATGTGTTGCCCAAAAGTCTTTTCCTCATCCACTATTATGCCCAGGTACTTGACGTATTTGGCGGGCTTGATGTGTGCATCCCGAAACCTAAAGGCCATGCTGTCCTGCTTTTTCCTTGAGCCTCTGATGACTACTGCCTCTGTCTTTTCCGGTGCAAGCTCTAGAGCGTGGTCCTTCATCCACTGTTCGATTAGATCTAGTGAAACCTCTGTGCGTTCAATTAATTCTGATTCGCTTCTAGCAGTTACTACCAATGCTAAGTTATCTGCAAAACCTACGGTTGTGGCTCCTTCAGGTAGCTCTAGCTTCAATACACCATCATATAGTATGTTCCATAGAGTTGGGCCCAGGACGGAGCCTTGAGGTACACCCATAAACACGTCCATGGACTCAGCTGCCTCAATGAGTATCTTTCTTTCTCTGAAATAGTCTATTACTATATTGACGATGTATTGCGCGCTACCTCTGCGCTCAAGTTCCTGTATGATTAACTCCCATCTAGCAGTATTAAAGGCATTTTTCACATCGATTGTTATCAGCATAGACCAGGTTTCTCTTCTGCTGCCAGCAGTTAGCTCTAATGCTTTTTGAATAGCCTGAAGCGTCGAACGTCCACGCCTAAAGCCAAACTGGTTGGTTGCTAGAGTTCCATTTAGCTCAAGTTCGTTTTCCAGTCTTTGCCGAACTAAGGTTTCGTAGAGCTTGCACATGCTGTTTAACAGACATATTGGTCTGAATTTAGGTGCTACGCCTTGTCCAGATGTTTTGGGGACCAAAATGAGCTTGGACTGCTTCCAGCTCATAGTACTACTACTACTACTACTACTACTACTACTATGTGCAGCAGCTGACAAAGCAGCAAAAGTAGTAGCCGCTCTGTCCAGACTAATGCCCAATATTGCTGGACCCAGGTCAGGAAAAAGGCGCATCCTCATGAGCGTGGTACATTCGATAATGCTGTATGGAGCCGAAGTATGGGCAGGTGCCCTAGAAATACAAAAATACAGGAACCGATTAGCTTCCGTTCAACGAACTGCAGCGCTCAGAGTAGCATGCGCGTATCGAACTGTCTCTGAGGAGGCGGTTCTGGTGGTTGCGGGCATGCCTCCAATACAACTTCTGGCCAAGGAGAGGCAACTCCGGTACGAAAGTCCCATTAGCAAAACAGAGTCCAGAAATATCACTCTCTCTAAGTGGCAAGAGCTTTGGGAACAACAAACACGTACCGCTAGATGGACCCATACCCTCATCCCGGATATACACCCGTGGCTTAATAGAAAACATGGTGAAGTAAATTATTATTTCACCCAGTTTCTTACAGGACATGGCCTTTTTAACAGTTACCTGTTTAAAATTAAGGTAAAACTTTCGCCAAATTGCGATTACTGCCCGGAAGAGGAAGATGTACCTAGACACACCTTTTTTGAGTGTTCAAGGTGGGATGATAAAAGACGCGATCTTGAACTACGGCTTGGCATTAACTTGTCCCCAGAAGAACTTATGAACGAAATCCTAAACAATGAGGATTCCTGGTATCAAGTCGCAGCTTACGTTGAGGAGGTTTTAAGAGAAAAGAAAATGGACCAGGTGACTTAGGTGAAACCAGTCGAGCTATAGGAGTGAATTATTAGTCACCAATCTTCGTTTTGATGAAATGCGAAAGCGGTACCAAAACGAAGGTGTGGTAAAGAACGTAACGAGCAAAAAAAAAACTACTACTACTACTACTACTACTACTACTACTACTACTACTACTACTACTACTACTACTACTACTACTACTACTACTACTACTACTACTACTACTACTACTACTACTACTACTACTACTACTACTACTACTACTACTACTACTACTACTACTACTACTACTACTACTACTACTACTACTACTACTACTACTACTACTACTACTACTACTACTACTACTACTACTACTACTACTACTACTACTACTACTACTACTACTACTACTACTACTACTACTACTACTACTACTACTACTACTACTACTACTACTACTACTACTACTACTACTACTACTACTACTACTACTACTACTACTACTACTACTACTACTACTACTACTACTACTACTACTACTACTACTACTACTACTACTACTACTACTACTACTACTACTACTACTACTACAACACCGGTAGGGGAGTCTCAGCTTCCCCGGGGATGGCCTCTGAACCCCTTGTGTTACTAGGAGGCCTATCACACCCTGGGCAAGACAGACAAACCTAGGAGAGCCTAACTCCAACCCGGTGCGTCCCTATGGCTGATGGGGGGCTATGTGCGCATGTGCGCGCATAGTTGTGCTTCGGCACTCGTGGACCAAGTAGGCAAGACATAGAAGGGATGCGGCTATGTCTTCACTGGGTGGTTGTTTTATGGTATTGTACACCATTCTACAACGACCCAGACAGTCACCCAGGTGGCTACTGCGTCTAGGGGGGGGGGGGGGGCAGGACGGAGTACGACGACACCTGGCTATGGACACGGAATCGAATATAACGAATACGAACCCAACTCAAGGTGTCAGGCGACCCGTGCCGAGGAGTGCGTGGCGGTAGGGGAGTACCGCCTCTAACGGAGCCTCTGAGATACCGGGCGACCTCTGAGAGTAAGACTGCCTTACCGGCGCAAGCGGGGCTCTGCGCCGGCTGACCGATTTTTTCCCTTGCTACTCGTGGGACCAAACATGAACCTAAATCAAAATTCAAATGAGATGGCGAGCAACCAGGCCAGTGAAGCTGGAAGACAGGACCCGCTAGGCGGTAAAGATATAAACCCCTTTACGAGAAGGGATAGCATACCAAGAAGTCCACCTAGAGGCAGATCATTTTCTGTGTCCGAGGTAGATATGACATGCCCACCGTGGTCGGAAGGAAATCCTGCTAAGCGCAAAAGAGCAGAGGTGGCGGCTGGCAAAGTAGGCGAGAAACATTCTCCAATTATCAAGAAACTGATCGAGAAAATAGAAGGCTTAAAGGCCGAGATCAGGATCAACGTAAATACCAAATCCTCCATCAAGAGAGGTATTGAGGAAGTTGGTAGGCTGGTGGATAAACTTACGGAGATAGATCCAACAGCAGGCTTAGCAACAACGCCGTCTGAAAAAGCGCACCAAGCCTCTCAAACCACGGAGGAGACCACGAAGGCCAGTATGACAAGCACCAGCACACAAACAGTTGGCGTTTGGTACAGAAGTAAGAAAAGCTCGGAGGAAGAGGCTGAAGAAATCAAGGAGGCCATACAAAGCAGCAGCGACTGCGACTTTGAATCCTTCAGGAGAATAGCAGAGAAACCTTGGCCAGAAATCACCTATACCAAGGTGCAAGAGGTCGAGGGAAACCCTGTTTGGGACGCGACCAAGGAAACAGATCTGCTGCTGTGCACGGATGCTAAGCAAACGTACGACAGAGGTATAAACAGGTTCTTCCGGGTGAGATACCCCGAAATAGAACATCTCGGCGTTGTTGGAGGCACAACTGAAGGCTTCTCATACTTGAAGTACGAGACCAGCGTAGCCAAAAGCGGAGGCCCTGTAGCGCAAAATAAGAACTATGTCTTCAAGGTCATTCTTGAAGAAGAGGAAGCTGCAACGTTTGCGAACGTTACGAGGCTGAGAGGAATCCTAAGTCAGGAAAACCGCTCCAGCATTGCTGTTCCTGCACCGGACATGGCGCGTAAAGAACGTCTCAAGAAACTACTAGAGTTCGCCTTTGCAAAAACAGAAATCGGCGTCCGGCTGTATGTACCCCCAAAGAAGGCTGTCAAAGAGACAGAAGATACCAAGGAGGGAGAAAGGAATAGGGCTGCCACCACTAGGGATCGGAAGACGGAGGCGGTTATTATCGCAGCGGATGGCTTAAGCTATGCTCAGCTCCTGACGAAGGTTAAGGAAAATGTAAATATAGATAACTTCGGTGTAACAATAAATAGAGTTACGCAGACCAAAAAAGGGGAGCTACTGCTTACGCTTCCTAAAGAAGACGGAGGCGCTCAGCAGCTAAAAGAGGCCATTAGCAAGCTGGATGTACCGGGCATTTCCGCGAGAGGTGGAGGCAGAGTTACTCTGCACATACGTGGCATGGACGGAGTGACATCAGCCAAAGATGTGGAAGACGCCATACGGAAGGCTATATCACATAGGGACCAGGAAATAACGGTGAAGCCTCTTAGACCTACTAAAAGTGGGAACCAAGTAGCAACTGTTATAGCCTCGAAAGAAGCTGCGAAAAGGCTGTTAGATATAGGTAGAATTAAGATAGGCTTAGTTAAATGCGGGGTGGAAGAGAGAATCAATGTGCAAAAATGCAGCAAATGCTGGGAGACGGGACACGCGGCCAGCAGGTGTAAGGGGCCCGATAGATCAAACCGCTGCCTAAACTGTGGCAAAGAAGGCCACAAAAAGGTAGAGTGCACGGATGAAGCCGGCCGGGCAGTATGCCCTATATGTGACCAGGCTGGACATAGAGCAGCCTCGTATGCATGTCAGACTTTCGGGCGCACTTTTAGAGACCGGCAGAAGGAAGCCAGACGAAGGAGGGCATCTGTAGCGGAAGGCGTAGCAGGTAAGGCACAAGTCACGCCGGAAAATGATCAAAGTCCTTCAAATTAATCTAAACAGATCACGATCGGCGCATGACATGGCCTATGCGACGATGATGCAGAGAAACGCAGATATCCTTATAACATCAGAACCAAACAGGAAACTAAGCACCAAATCTATGTGGCACACAGACGACAACTACGATGTGGCTGTGTATATTCGTAACAAGCAAATCTCTGTTACATCTATTCGTAAAGGATCTGGGTTTCTGTGTATCCAACTAAAGGAAATGGCAATCTACTGCTGCTACTGCTCACCAAATATACCATTTACAGAGTTTGAGAAGTATATAGAGTCACTATGGGAGGATCTACTAGCGCAAGGAAAGGAAGCCATACTCCTAGGCGATCTAAATGCAAAAGCCGTTGACTGGGGCTCTCCAACTATGGACAGAAGGGGCGCGGTCATCTGTGAATGGTTAGCTGCCAGCAACATGGTTGTCATTAATGATGGATTTCAGCCAACATTCTGTAGGAAAAATAGCTGTTCCTATATCGATGTCACGTTCGCGACTCAAAGTGCTGCCAGGGAAATACACAACTGGAGAGTCCTAGAAACGGAGTCAATGAGTGATCATCGGTACATCTACTTTGAGATAAGAACCAAAACTAAATGTAAAAGGCCAGTTAGCGAACGTCTCACGCCCTTCATAGACATGTCGAAGGCGAGGAACATGCTGACAAACAAACTGGGAGAAGTAGAGACCGATGAACTCACGGTTGACCAGTACGGCGAAATTATGGAGAGTGTCATTAAGGAATGTACTGCTAAAAGAAGATCAAGGATAGCCAGGGTCCCTTACTGGTGGACGACCGACATAGAGGAGACACGAAATAGGTGTATTTCCAGTAGGCGAGCTATGCAACGAGCAAGACGTGCCGGAAGGAGATCCGATTCAGAACTAATGTCCCTGCACGATGCATACGCCGGTAATAAAAAGCAACTCCGACTCCTAATAATAGCTGCCAAGAAACAGCGGTGGAACGAACTATGCGGTGAGCTGGAAAACGACATCTGGGGAGAAGGCTACCGCATAGTGACGAAGAAACTCACAGGGATGACACCGACCTATGAAATGGAACCTGACAGGAAGATTGAGATTGTACGTGAGCTCTTTCCTAGCCGCCAGGACAGTTGGCCTGAGGAACCCGTAGACAAGGACTGTATGCCTTTCACCATCGAGGAGCTGCAAGAAGCCGGAAATAGGCTGAAAAGTGGAAAGGCGCCAGGCCTAGATAAAGTTACGCCGGACGTGCTAAAAGAAGCCGTATCAATAGCACCACAACTTTTGTTAGGTATGCTAAATCGCCTGCTGAAAACCCAAACGTTTCCGCCAGCTTGGAAAAGGGCCAGGGTTGTGTTGATTACCAAAGGGGGCAAGCCACCAGATTTGGCATCATCTTATAGGCCTATCTGTCTCCTGAATACCATAGGCAAGCTGTACGAAGCAATGATACGCGAGAGACTGGAGCTTGAAGTGGAAAGACTAGGGAGTCTATCGGTGAACCAGTTCGGCTTCCGACGCGGAAAATCGACTATAGATGCCGTCGAAAGAGTGTTAGGAATAGTCGAACACTCTAATGACAAATGGTGCGTACTGATAACATTGGATGTACGCAACGCCTTCAATACAGCTTCGTGGGCCATTATCATGCAGGAGTTAAGAGGTAGAGGGGTCCAGAGTTACCTGACCAACCTGATTAGTAGCTATTTCAAAGATAGAAGCATATTAATTGCAAAGCAGCTACTAGAAAGCACTACGGGTGTACCACAGGGATCCGCGCTGGGCCCACTACTGTGGAACATTTTATACGATGGAGTGCTAAGACTGGCTCTCCCTAGGAAGACAACGACGGTGGGCTTTGCAGACGACTTGGCGCTTGTGGTGTGTGCCAACGATGAAAACGAAATGATGCGAAAGGCGAATGACGCACTCGGGAAAATCGACAAGTGGATGCAGGACCACCACCTTGAATTGGCACCAGAGAAGACAGAAGCAGTCATCTTGAGGGGGTCGCGACGGAAAAGGGCGCTCGTGACCTTCAACATCAAAGGAGTGACGTTTAAACCAAACAAGTCGCTAGTCTATCTGGGGATAGCCATAGACAGCGAAGTATGCTTTGGAGAGCATCTTAAGAGGGCTACAGAGAAGGCGCAAAAGAAGGCGGCCATGCTATCCCGGCTAATGCCAAACGTGGGTGGACCTAGCAGCAGCAAACGCCAACTGTTGCATAATGTGGTACAGTCTACGATACTATACGGAGCACCAGTATGGTATCGTGCACTGAGGAGAGAGAAACACAGGCAGACTTTGGATCGTGCACAAAGAAAGACGCTGTTGCGAGTGGCAAGTGCCTATCGCACTATCTCAAACAAGGCGCTCCAGGTCATTACTGCAACGCCACCCTTACACCTGCTGGCAGAGGAGCGGAGGTACCTGTATACCGCAAACGAAGAAATCTCGGAGAGCCGTGCCTTCGTCAGAGAACAGACAATGCAGGTATGGCAGCAACTTTGGGATGCCACGACCGACGTCGCGCAGTGGACCAAACGGCTGATCCCTTCTATAAAAGAATGGGTCGAGTGTAAGCACCGGAAGACTTGCTACTTCCTGACGCAGGCATTGTCTGGCCATGGCCCATTTAGAGTATACAGAAGGAGGATAGGGAAAATAGAAGACTCCAGATGCCTACACTGTAGCGACGAGGACACACCTGAGCACGCGCTCTTCACGTGCAGTAGATGGAACCAATATAGAGAGAGTGCTGGACCCATAGTAGCAGCCTTGACCCCAGAGACAATCATACCGCTGATGATATCCAGTGTAGAGGCCTGGAAGGTCGTACATGAAATGATACGGAAAATCCTCTCTGCCAAAGAGAGCGAGGAGCGAAGACCGGGACAGCGAAGAACAGATGAATACCATGGCAATGAAAGCCTGAACTCCTAATCTCCACTCAGGTGGAGGAGGGGAGACGTAGGGCGTGAAGCAAGAAGATCGAAGAATGAAGAGAAGACAGCCCCCAACTGACGTTATGTCTCCACGACGATTCCGGGGAAGGGGCTTTTCACCGGGGACCTCTTGTCTGGTGCGTGCACCAGCTACGCCCCCATAAAAAAAAAAAAAAAAAACTACTACTACAACAAAGGGACCGACATTGAGTAAGACAGCTGATTGTTAAGCCGTGCCAAGGTATCCAACGACACCGTCTTGGCAAGCCATTATGACGTCCTCAGTCTCCGACTTAAACACACTAGACCATAGGAAAGAGGTCAGCCAAGCCAAGGTCTCCTAGATATTTGTAGAAGATTCCATGCATTGGCTTATCTTTCTGAAATTTTAAAAGGAAGTCGACTCCTGCAGTTTTAATGTGGGATTTTAATTGTGCAGGAGCAAGTTCGGACTGCCGATACCTCCTCGGCTGCTCGCGTTGCTGATCTAAACAGGAAGGATCCTTTACCCGAATTCTCATGCTCTCACGCAAAGCGGATCAGGGTGCTTCTCGTCGCATAGCATATAGTTCCGAATAAGTGTTTATTGAATTCAAAGATCGCTGTGACTTAAACCTGTTATCACACTTTGTAGTGATGTGTTTGATATTGTGTTACAAAAATGCAATAAATAGTGAAACTCAGAGCATAGAGTATTTAGTAAAACACAAAGTTTTGCTTTAATAGAGTAAATTGAAAACAGACTTAGTTAGCAACGCCCTAAGTTCAACCAGCATTGTCACATGGCTTCCTTCCGCGATAAATAAACCACAGTCGAAGGAGCAATAAAAACTTTCGGTCAGACGGAACTTTTTTACTTCCACTACCAGCGAAACTCCAGCGAGCTGCGACGAACTGAATTTATTGACTTGTATAAAGAAAATATTTCACGTCTCAATCAGTCACTAATTCTACCTGAAATATGTGAGGTCAACTTGAAAGAAGAGATTGTAAATAGATTTGTGACTTGAGACTCACATACACATTAGCCTTTCCATGTTAGAGTTTATAATATTTAAAAAAAGTTGAAATTATAAAAAAAATTAGGATTACTAACAATTTTAGAAAAAATAGAATAGAAAACGCGCACGAATCTGAGGCAAAATGATCTAAGGTCAGAATATCTGAGAAAATGTGTAAAAGGAACGTGTTTAATAATGACGCAATGCTACCATAACCTATAAAACGCGTTCGAGTCGAATAATTAATTTATAATTGTCGAATTTCAACTGATATCTATCAAAAGTGTCAACACAGTACTGGCAACTGTACCATAGGTACCATTTTCGTTAAGAAATTTCATATCAGATTTGATCGCAAATTTGATATGAGATTTGATAGCTAGTTTAGTATCACGTCATTCCCGGGTCCTAGTCCTAAGCTTACATCTGACCGGCTATAGCAGCGCAGTGTTTGGTGTCATTACTGTCATTAGGTATTTAGTTAAAGCACAGCATAGTAAACAACCAGCATATTATCTCTGAGGATTTCCTATATAAAAATGGTTCCCACAAAATTTGACCTTGGGAGGGTTTCTGGATGATTTTACGGCTGTGAAGTTTGGGTAGAGATGCGAAAATGAAAATATCGATACCGGTAACAACTCGATATTTTTTAGCCTCATAGGCGGGTTTGATTCGTACAGAGAATTTTGTGCAATTGATTAGTAATATTAGTGCAGAAGTACAATAAGTATCGAAGTACCGTTACCATCCCTACAAAAAATCATCCAAGAGTGGGGATGCGCGTGTAATTTCCGCCAACTTGAGTTATTGTGCTGGTTGTTTACTGTGGTGTGGTTAAAGCATGATAAACCATGCAGGTTAGGATACGCGTGAGGTACTGAGTCATAAGGGAAAAGCTACTCAGCTACTTGGATAATGTTCCACTATAGTTCCATCGTACCGTTAGAATTTTCCTGGACCCATCCCTGTTAGTGTTCATTCGACAAAAAAAAAAACTGGGCGTTTGTTATAGTTCACAGGACACTGGAGTGCCCCGCATTTCGGGCTTATTCCCGTTAATTACATGTTTTGTTTAATTAAATTGGCTTTTCATTTAACGCTTCGCAGCCCGATTTGATGAGAATTTTGCGAAGCTGCGCTCGCCATTATATCCCCGAACAGTACAAACTTTTAAATTAACTGCCGTGTAGGCTGGTCCGGCAGAAACAAGCCATACCCATTCACAAAGCATGTCATTGTCTCTAGCTGCACGTAATTTTTGCACATTTTTGCTTTCCTGAAAAACGGAATCCTGTAAATTGACTGCACACCTCCGACTCGTTTTCAAATTAAGCAATCAGAAAAGTTGTCAACACTATACATATCAATGTCACCCGTGTGTAAAGCAAATCCGTCCGTTAATAGCCGGTGATACACATAGGTTCTTTCATTTCAAAAAAGTGTATTATCTCAAAATCGAAAATTTTCGCGATCACAATACTCCCCTCACCTATCGGTGTGGGAAGTAAAATCGTGGTGCATTGGGCCGTGGCGGTTGGGGCGCACGAAAAAAAAACGGTCATGCACCGTACACTGAGTCAATTATCCAAATGATTCGTCAAGTGATTTTGTGTGGCACTTTCCTTTCAAGGTGTGTCATTTATCGTGTCATTTGGAATTGCGTATTGTCATGTTGTATAGTCTACAACGTGATTTTGCCAATTTGATCTTATGCCTTGGAATGCTTTGATAATTTTTTTTATGAAAATTGGAACGAAAAGAGGATTTGTATCCTGCAACTGCGGTCATGGCACGAACTGGTCATCGCTTGAAGCATCACCTTTCTTAAATTTTTCAAACTTTTTCAGTTCTTTTCTAAATTATCCCCTCATTGATTGGATTTTTTTAGAGACCAGATCTCTATTTGCATTTGGGTCCACTTTGCGATAGAATTCGGCCAAATCGCATCATATCCCAAATTTTTATTTGCACATTTCTTAGATTTAACCTTCTACAAAGCTGGACGAGAACGATATATCTCAACAACCTCGCGCTGCGCTCATATAACCAGTGAACTACCATAGGTTGGAACCAGTGACAACTTGCTTCTGTATATTCCAAAAGATTTTCATACGTGGTGACATGAAAGTCTCCTTCAGAGGTTAATTAAAATTTGAAATAGCTTCTCATTTTGATATCTAAAACTTTTAAAGTGCTTACTTGGAGGAATTCAATTTAGAATCACAATGAACAATCTGACGTCACCAAAGTTGTGGTTTGGTAATAATTTTTCTCGCACAACCCGGTATGTTAGGCCAATTAGGCATAGTCTGTCAATATCTGAATATTTCATGTTATGTTCGTATAACACAAATGGCTATTATTATTATTGTCTTGATTTTCCAAGTTTCTCTCGCATGACTGCGGTAGCAACGAATTTTGACGGGCTATGCACACCTGAACTATTACGAATCGGAATTTAGGAAGGATCGTACAATATAGCAGGTCTTCAGGATTACAGACTTTTGAAATATTTTGTGTAACCTTTCGTCCATGCCTAACTGTTGTAGGTGTGGTGTAAAAGTGTTTGGTGCACAGAGTTAATATCTCTAGAGGGAGCCTAATTTGAATATTGGCCAGCCAACATCTATAGCGCTATTGCCACTCTTCTTTGTCCGCTTCCAGTTTCTTCAAAATCTGGCAGTTTCCGCAGTTTGAACACAAAGTATTTAACTGGGTATTTAACTATACATTCCGATATACTTGCAATGTAACTGATCTACGTGAAGATAATTTGTATTGATTTAATGAAATCTCAAAAATGGTAAATTTCATAGCGGAATGTCGCAATAACTTCTAATATGTCATAAATCTAGTAACCTACAATCGGCGTGCCCTTAAGCTGTCATGTGGCTGTCATTGTAGTTGTGGTTATTGCGTGTGTCGAGATTTTTGTGATTTTAGTGTATATTTGACTGACTTTGTGACTATTTGTGGTGTGAATTAAATTATTTATGAACAATATTGTTATAATTGCATGATGAGACAACATAAAAAGTGCATAGTTTGCTGTAACAGCGACGAATCGATTAACACTTCTTATCACAGGTGAGCACAGGTTTTGTTTTAGTTTTCAGTAGCGTAATATATGGGGATAACTGGGAACAAAAGTAACTTCACTCCAGTTTGAGGAATAGGTTATTACTGCATGTGAATAAATACATATACAGGGTGAGTTTTTAGTACCGGCTCGGTCGATAACTCCACTACTATAGAAGATAGCGAAAAAAGTTGTGTATAAAAGTTGTAGCCACGGATATGCTCCTTGCTCAGAAAATATTTTGATTTATACAGGGTGATCCGTAACTACGTGGTGATGCAAACATGCATTTTTTTAAATAAGACACCCTATATATTATTCCATATTTAAATTCTACTAATGATTTCCGTTCTTCCGATATAGGGTATTGTTACATTATACAGGGTATTTCAAAAGCTATGACCATTTTTGTATCCAAATCGCTGTCAAATGAACGTACTGTATATCAAAAAGTGGTGAATCAAAAATCATTTTTTTGCACGGATGGATAAAAAATATCATCTAGTCTTAAAATCTGCTATAAAAAAAGCCCGCGACGCATATTCGTATACAGGGTGATTTAGAATGCTAAATCCAGATTTTCTCTTTTTTTTTAAATGTAACCCCCAATATTTTATTATCCCAAAGAATTGCTCTTAATATGCTCTTTCATCTTTGTATAGCACTTGTTGTATCTACATCCATCATTTCCCGAGATATTTCGATTTTTCGGTAAATTTAAAATATAGCTTCTATTTGTGTACTGAAATATATTTATTTTGACAAAGTACTATCGAATTTGTTTTTTATTTTACGAACAACTAAATTATAAGGTCATGATACTATTTGATGAAGTCAAAATCCTAAATTAACGAGATAATAAAGTCAAGTATGCTGAAGAAACAATTTTGTAGGCGTGATACATAATTATCAAGCAGATTTATCAGGTAGGCTTTGAGAAATTAACAGTTGTCATAACCTGCTCAATAATTCTGTACGGTGTGAAAAACCAGCTTTAAAAATTAATTTTTCCATTGGGGGTATTTAGGAGAATCTTTGAGAAATTGCCTACTTGCCTCTAGAATATATCAACTAAGAACAGCAATATCCACAACGGAGGCACTCTAAAACTAATGCGTTTGAAAGGTTGGAGAATCGTTTTATTCGGACTGTGTCGTTTAATATTTCATAGCCTACCTGATAGATCTGCTTGATAATTACACGTGACGCCTATAAAATTGTTTCCTCAGCACACTTGACCTATAATATCTCGTTAATTCCGTGTTTTGACTTGATCAAGTACTATTATGGCCTTATATTTTAGTCGTTTGTTGAGCAAAAATGAAATTTGATAGTATTTTCTCAAAATAAATAAATTTTAGTAACCAAATAGAAGGTATATTTAAAATTTGTAGAAAAATCGAAATATCTCAGAAACTAATGAATGCAGCCGTAACAAGTGCTATACAAAGATGAAAGAGCATAATAAAAACAATCCTTTGGTATAATAAAATATTGGGGGTTATATTTAAAAAAATAGAGAAAATCTAGATTTTGCATTCTGCATTACCCTGTATACGAATATGCGTCGCGGGCTTTTTTTATAGCTGATTTCAAGACTCGATGATATTTTTTAACCATTTTGGATACAAAAATGGTCATAACTTTTGAAATCCCCTGTATAATGTAACAGTACCATATATTGAAAGAACGGAAATCATTAGTAGAATTTAAATGTGGAATAATATATAGGGTGTCTAATTTAAAAAAACGCATGTTTGCATCACCACGTAGTTACGGATCACCCTGTATAAACCAAAATATTTTCTGAGCAAGGAACATATTCGTGGCTACAACTTTTATATACAACTTTTTTCGCTATCTTCGACGGTAGTGGAGTTATCGACCGAGCCGGTACTAAACTACATTCATGTCAATCAACATGAATTTTCCAAATTTCATTTTTTAAACTATTTGAGGACGTGAATTGCAAAAATTTATGCCACATTTACTTACAGAAAATCTATCTATAAGAGTTTTGTAGAACTGGATATTACCTAATGCAATTATAATATTTTATTGCTGAAGTAAAAACACGACGCAGCCATTCCAACAGGCTACCTTTCAGAACACTGTTAGATATGTTTTGGAAAACACTTCATGGTAATAGTAAATTACCAACTGTTACAATGAAATTATAATAAGAGTAACTCTCTAAGTATAGCTTAATACTAATACAACTTATTGGTATCAGTTTGTAACATCACAGTAATAATTGAATCTATTAATGAACATCCAATTACAATATAAATTCGCACGCCACTGGTAATGCCCTCAAGCTGTCAAAATTTCCGTTACATGTTGGCTGGTCAGCGACCTGTGCATTTTGTTGTTTACACTCCCTCTATAGATGTTAACTCTGTGGTTTGGTGTAAGGCCTGTCACAGACATAATTAGGGGGACAATAGTAACTTTGTTTTGCTTCCAGAGTCGTTTTATCTCTACTGCAAGGTCAGTGTATTCAGATATCTTCTCAGCGTACGCGTTATTATTGTTATTATTATACAAACAGATCCTAGACAGATAGCGTAGTCTAATGAAAAGGCGTCAGACAAGGATGCATACTGTCACTGCTACTATTCAACTTATACCTTCAGTGCATATTCCAGGAGGCTTTGGAAGATGTGGTAATTGAATAAATACATTAATAACATCCGCTATGCTGACGATACGGTGCCCTATCCAGCGATGAGAGAGGATTACAGTACATGGTGATTAGAGTCAGCAATGTTAATCAAAGTTATTGTCTCAAAATAAACATAAAAAACAAAATTTACGGGCATGCAACGTACTATCCACATTACTATATGGCGTTGAGGGATGGACATTAAAAGCACGAACCATGTTATGTTTGGATTCTTTTGAAACGTGGCTATACAGACGCATACTAAGGATATCATGGACCGAGCGAGTAACAAACAGTAGGGTACTAGAAAGAATGAATAAAGAACAGGAACTTTTGATCACAATAAAACGAAGTAAAGCAGCATACTTTGACCATATTTTTAGAAACAGCAAATAAGATTTGTTACAGCTAATCGTTGAGGGTAAGATCGAAGGACGATGAGGGATCGGGCATAAAATGTTTTCCTGGCTTCGGAACTTACGTCATTTGAGATGCCTGCACAGTCATGCATTTAGGACAAGATAGAGAAGAATTCCAAATGATGGACGCCAAACTCCGCTAAGGCGACGGTGCTAAAAGAAGAAGAAGAATGGAGCAGGGCTATGCGGTTTCATTTCTAGTGCCTTGAACTCTTTCGTAGCGGCTTCTTCCCATAGTATCTAAAATAAGTCTTCCAGATTAAACTACCATTAATCGATTTACTAAGAAACCCGTCCGCAAAGTCGCTTGAGACACCTCGCTATCACACTGTTGTATTTATGCCGTCGTATAAATTATAAAGCCTAAAGTCTGGCAATAAATTAGCTTGGGGCTTGGATTAATAACGTTTATGATGTTGTTAGTCGCTATTAAAATGCATATTTAACGTCGAGAAACAGGCGAGGTATGTCATGGTGTAATATGAAGCGAGGTTACGGGTTATCTGGAAATAACATCGCTTTGTTGTGGTTTATGAATACCTCTTTAACAAAACCACTCATTTAAGGATCTTAACAGAAAGCATATATTGGATCTAAAATAACGATTCTATATCTCTTCCAGTAGTACTTTCCACAGGACAAAATCATAATTCAAAATAGTTAGGTTTATTTTACAATTTGTCATTTCTAGTTTGAAATAATCAGTTGAATATTCAAAAGCGTGAAATGTAATTCGAAAGAGCCAATTTCAAATTTCAATGCTTTAGCTGTAAATTAAGATAGTCATCTGAATATTCAAAAGAGTCAAACTTAATGTCTGTTCCGAAGGATCAGTTGAAATCTCTAAAGTATCATTTGAATATCCAAATGTATCAATTGTGAATAACAAAGTATTGTTTTTAATTTCATCTATGCAACCAAGCAACTTTACATTTTACTCCCCACACCGATAGGTGAGGGGAGTATTGTGATCGCGAAAATTTTCGATTTTGAGATAACACGCTTTTTGGGCGTTTTATGATAGCTACATAACGAAAATCTATGCCACTCATTTCCGTCGGTCTGTCTGTCTGTCGATCTCTCTGTCTGTCTGTGCGCGTTTTTCTAGCCTCGTAATCTCAGTAACCGCTGCATGGATTGTGATGAAATTTGGACAGCGATATGCTGGGGGGATCGTAGTAGGTAATGTTCTTATAATTTTGAAAATCGGTGCAGGAGCGGCGTAGTAATTAGCAAAAATTAAAAAAAAAATTCCTCAAACATCATTTTTAGGTGTTTAAGGAGTCCCTGACCATTTTCTACTTTTTTTGGGTGGGGGTGAAATTAGGGTGGTTGGGGGGGTGGGGTGTTGTAAATCTCAAAAATGTGTTGTATTCATAATTGGCTATCCACTGATCTGTAAGTGAAAGACCTAGCTGCATAATACCGTGTTTTAGGCCCATCCGAACATTGCGTTGCCTATTCCAGAAACCAAGGGACTGATAAATACATAGGAATATTGCTGTAGACCGTTCTGTATTGAGTAACGTAAAAGTTATGAAATGGATTTTAATGAAACTTTGTCACAGTATTACTGCCGTGGCGAGGATGGAAAACGCGTATGTTTTGGAAAAATCGTGTCAGTGGCGGCGCAGCAATAATAAAAAAACAAAAAAAAATAAAAACGCCTCAAACTTTGTTTTTAGGCGTTTTAGGGGTTCCTGATCATTTTATACTTTTTTTTTGGGTAGCGGTGAATTTGGGGTAGTTGGGGGGTGGGGGTTGGAAAACTGAAAAATTTGTTGTATTCATAATGGGCTGTCCATTGACTTGTGAATGAAAAACCTAGCGGCACAATACACTTCTTTAGGTCCATTTGAACATTGCCTTATTGCCTTGCTCATTATAGAAACCAAGGGGCTTGTGATGTATACAGACATACGAGTATTGTTTTAGATCGTTCTATATTGCGTAATGCGAAAATTACTCAATTGATTTTAACGAAATTTTGACACAGTATTACTACCGCGGCGAGGATGGAGGAAAACGTGTATATTTTGGAAAAATCACAGCAATAATACAAAAATTAAAAATATAAATACAGTTCAAACCTTGTTTTTAGGCGTATTAGGGGTTCCTGATCATTTTCTACGTGTTTTGGGTGGGGGTGAAATTGGGTTGGTTGGGGGTGAGGGGTTGTAAAACTGAAAGATTTGATGTATTCATAATAGTTTGTCCATTGACCTACGGAAGAAATACGTACCGGCGTATTTTTTTTAAGTCCATGTGAACATTTCCTTGCCTATTACCACCGTACATTAACAGTCTTTGTTAATGTACGGTGCTATTACAGAAACCAAGGGACTTAGAGTTTTGTGATGTATACATATACGAGTATTGCTTAATTTCGTTCTATGTATATTGCGTAAAGCAAAAATTATTAAACTGATTTTAATGAAATTTCGACACAGAACTGACTATCGCGGCGAGAGTAGAAAACGCGCCAGTGTCTGAAAAATCGTGTCAGTGGCGTCGCAACAACAATTAAAAAACTAAAAATATAAAAACAGCTCATACTTCGCTTTTAGACGGTTTAGAAGCTCCTGATCGTTTTGCATCGTTCAGTTGAAGCATGCAGAATGAAAACTGTGGCGTTCTATTTTCTAAGGAGGGAGGCGCAAGAAACTATTTACGAGAGCTTTGTGTTGGACGTTTCCTTGCGGGGGGGTGGGCGATGATTTGGTTGCAGGGGGATTTCAGACTATAGCTTCATGCAATGAGAAAACAACAAAATGAAATCATTATTATGTGTGGGAAGTACTGAGTCAATCAGCTTGACTCCATTTTTTATGTTGCGTTAGACATGGTAACCCTAATTTCATGAGGACCATACAAATAAGACAAGCATGGATAATTATTCAAGTTTGAGACCTCAAGAGTCGACCGCAACATTGTCAGAAATCAGACAGACCTTATAGTAATATTCTACAGGCTGTAAATCGGATTTTGTTCAAATTTTGTGAAGAGATCAGTAGCAGTGTAGTTAGATATAGGAATTTATGAGTCTCAGCCTTTTTGTTTTTATTTATTTTTCATGGCCTGCTGGGTTGCTTATATATAGGGCAATATTAAAAAACACCGGTCTGACTGAAAATTTGATATGAATCAAAAACTAGGCATTCTTATTTGAAAAAATTAAGTTTTCTTAATTAATCTAACGATTTCTTCAAGTATAAAAATAATTGAAATTTGAACATTTGACCTAACGTGATGAATTTTAAGTTTAGTTGCACTGCAAACTCACAGCCTTATAAGTTTTATAATTGCTGCGATATTCAATTTTTTTCTGATATCCACTTATACCAAAAATGGTGAGTTCCGCCTAAACGGTTCACTTAAAGTCCCATATATGATTCTAAAAGTCACGCTAGAACTCACCTAGAAATCGAAATATGCAATAATATACAAGGGTTTCCATTAAAAAGACTGTAAGTTTGATATGAATCACCATGCATAAATGTCAAAACTCAAGTGAAAATATTTCAACGTTATAATAATAATAATAATAATAATAATAATAATAATAAGTCTCTCAAAATCCTACCCTACGTCCGGCTTATACCATCTAAGCCACGTGAGAGACGGGAAACGTTAGCAGCATCACGCTTAACCATTACTAACGGCTAACAGGGAAAGGGTAACCGTTGCCAGGGTTAGCTGCCCGAAGCAATGTGAAAATAATCCAGCTCCAGTTACGAGAAGCAAAATCCGAGGCGGACTGGGACAGCAGGACCCAGATCGGAACCGTCGTGATGATCTACCTGCAAATGAACCACGCAATGAACCTGGAACAAGAAAACAAAGAAGTCAAATTAGGTGCGAAGAACAACAACAAGCACAAACAGAAGAAGTGAATGTTGTTGCGGACACCTCACCGCAACCCACCACATCTTCCCGTCAAAAGCAAAGGACTACTTGGACAAGAAATATGAATGAATTTGTAGTTCGATGCTATTACCGCTTAACAAGATTGGAAACAAGTGGAGAAGTATATTACAAGGAGCTCCATAAAAAAGTTACTCAAGAATTCCCAGAACTGCGAAAGAAAACAGTACAAAATATATTGGATCAAAAGCGATCTATTTTCAGAAATAACAGACTAGATGCAAATACAATAAATCGCATCCGAGATGAAGTTGCAATAGAACTAGGGCTAAAAGAAGATACTGGAGAAGAAACAGAAGAACAACAAATAATAGTGGAAAGAACAGAGGAGACTAAATATGAGTCAGAATTTTTAACACAACACTTGAAATATCATGAATTGCAACCACTCAATAAGCCAAGATTACCTAAATTAATTACAAATCATAACACAGAACACTTAGTAAACGAAGTTAATGCAGTGCTCGCTACTAAAATTAACGAAGATACTACAATTGAAGAACTCCACAGCATCTTATATTCAGGGGCAATGGCAACGTTGGTACTCAATGGACAGAGAATAAACGAAGGCAAAGAATTGAAGAGTAAATTACTAAAAAAGAAACCAGCATGGCAAAGAAGAATGGAGACAAAGATTGCTTTGTACAGAAAACAGATAGGAATACTCACTAGCAGTAAACAAATAACAGCTAGTGAGAAAACAAAGAATAATGCCTGTAAAATAATCAATACATACAAATCGCCAGAAAACATGGGTTACACAGAAGTGCTAGATTTGATTAAGCAGAAATTAGCTGCCATGGCTAGGAGATTAAGAAGGCATAAAAAGAGCAATGAAAGAAGACTGCAAAACAATCTCTTTTCTAAAAATGAGAAAGCATTTTACAAGAATCTTCAAAAAAAGGAGGAATTTACCGATACGCCGCCAGAGTCACATGAAGTACTAGAGTTTTGGAAAAGAATATGGGAGACGCCAGGGTACCATAGAGAAGATAAGTGGTACAGAGATGAAAAAAGAAAATCAAGTCAAATAAGAGCTATGTCTACCTGGGAGATAAGCAAAGAGGAAATTGAAGTAGCGGTTAAGAAAACGCTTAGCTGGAAAGCAGCAGGGCCTGATAAACTACAGAACTTTTGGTTAAAGAAGTTTACTTCAGCACATGAACAACTAGCCCGATGTTTAACAAATGTGATGAGAGATCCAGAGCAAATGCCTTCATTCATGACTACAGGCAACACATTTCTAATACCTAAATCAAACAACATAAACCCAGATCCTTCAAAATATAGGCCAATAACCTGCCTGCCAACAATTTACAAAATACTAACAGCAATATTAGCACATAAGATATATACTCACTTAGAGGCAAATCATTTGCTGGATGAAGAGCAAAAAGGATGCCAGAAAGGAGCCCGGGGATGCAAGGAACAACTAGTGATAGATTCCATTGTAACTGCACATGCAAAGGGAAGAAAAGAAGAACTACATGTGGCTTATGTGGACTATAAAAAAGCCTATGATAGTGTCCCGCATTCATGGCTACTAGAAGTACTGAAACTTTATAAAATCAACAACCATATAGTTGAGTTTCTACAACATGCGATGGAAAAATGGAATACAAAGTTAGTCATGGGTATAAATAATGAAGAAATAGGAAAGATACATATTCGAAGGGGCATATTTCAAGGAGATTCGCTTAGTCCACTTTGGTTTTGTATGGCAATCAAACCACTCACGACACAACTAAAACAACTAAATAAAGGTTACAGAATTAATGACACTACTATTACACACTTGTGGTATATGGATGACCTTAAGTTATTCGCGAATAAACAGGAACACCTAGTAAGATTAGTTGAAACTGTCGGAAAGTTTAGTACTGATATTAATATGAGCTTCGGGATGGATAAATGTAAAATGAGCAGTATGAATAAAGGAAAATGGATTAAAAATACAGGGTATACAGTAGATAATCAAGGAAAAATTACTGGTATGGAAGAAGCCGAAAATTATACTTACCTTGGTTACGCACAAGCACAGGGGATTGAACAGGAAACCTGTAAAAAGAAACTAGTCAATACTTACTTAACAAGACTAAGGGCTTTACTCAAAACAGAATTATCGGCTAGGAATATGTCAAAAGCAGTAAATACCTACGCTACTGCTGTACTAGAGTATAGCTTCGGAGTCATAAACTGGACAAAAACAGAACTACATGAATTTGATATTATGACTAGGAGAGAGTACCGTAAGTATCGAGGCCATCACCCTCATAGTGCAGTTGAGCGCTTTCACTTACCTAGACACCAAGGAGGAAGGGGAGTACCAAGTATTTTTACAAGATGTCAGAAACAAATAGATAAGCTTCGTACCTATTTTGTAACAAAATCAGAAACAACAGAATTTCTCAAAAATATTATTAGAACTGATACAAATGTAACCCCAATGTGCCTAGCAAACAAAGATTTCGACCCACTAGCTGGAGTAAAATCAGTGCAAGAGCTAAAGACAAAATGGCGGTCAAAACCACTGCATGGAAAGTATTTAGTTAGCATAGAACATGACCACATTGACACAATTGCATCCCAAATGTGGCTTAGGAATGGAGCAATATTTAATGAGACAGAGGGTTTTATATTAGCTATACAAGACCAAGTAGTTGCAACCCGAAGCTATAGACGAAGAATTATGAAACAAAGGGTGGAAAACATCAAATGCCGAATGTGTGGAAATAATGAAGAAACACTAGATCATATTATAGCAAGCTGCTCAGTATTAGCACCAAAACAATACTTAGATAGGCATAATAAAGTCGCTATGATAATACATCAAGAACTCCGGAAAATATATATGAAATTAGAGAATATAGTTCCATGTTATAAGTATGAGCCTCCAGCAGTGTGTGAGGATGAGAAGGTGCGAATTTATTGGAACCGAAAAATACAAACGGATAGGAGAATCGAGTGTAACATCCCTGACATAGTTCTAAGCTTGAAAGATAAAAAAGTTACCTACATAATAGACATCGCAGTTCCACTGAGTGCAAATGTAACAGCAACATATGCTGAAAAAGTAAATAAATATCTGCCATTAGCTGATGAGATAGGAAAAATGTGGAGGATGGAGAAGGTTCAAATTGTACCTATTGTCATAGGCTGCACTGGTGAAATCCCAAAGAAATTAAACATAGCCTTAGCAACACTAGGATTAAGAAAATCTCTTTATATGAGCATGCAAAGGGCAGTTCTATTACATACGTGCAACGTTGTCCGTAGAGTCCTTGGAGATGAATAGGTGTTCGTCCAAGAGGTGAAGAGAGCTAGATTGGGACTTTAAAGGTATTATACTTCAAAGCTGTTGATACAAACTTTTTAGTAATTAACATTGTACTTACCTTGCTTTTTGAAAAGCCGGTAGTATGATTTTCACCTGTAGTACTTGGTATGTATGTACAGAGAAATAGGGAAAAAAAATAAATAATAATAATAATAATAAACGTCTTTTTATTAGGGCGAAATTTAGCCACAGGCTATTCTTACATTTAACCCTTTACCTATAACCATAACACAGTGTATGTATCTATAATACTAACAAAAAAATGTATATTCAAACATACAAAAAGTATTTGAGTTGTAACAGGCAAAAGTAATATAAAAAGTAATATAAAAAATAAAGAAAAATGTACCTTCTTATTCAACCAGTAGTAGAAGTCTCATCTTTTTTTTAAACATAAGAAGTGAATAACTCTTAAACTCATTATTTACTTGATTATACAGTTGCACAGCATTATACGAGAATGATCTCGTAAATAATGCTGTGAAGTAGCGTGGAATGGTAAAATTATCTCTGTGCCTTAGATTCAAGTCGTGCGCATGTCTACGAGGTATAAGCTTCTCAAACAAATAACAAGGGGTGGACGTAGCAACTAATTTATGTATAAAAATAATGTAGTACTACTCGTCGTTAACTGTCAAGGCGGTCCGGAGGACCTTTGCCTTTATGTCATAGTTCGTCAGTCAGTTTGTCATCCTGTCGGCCTGGTCACCCAGAAACCAGACAATGTTATAGAGAAAAAAAGAAAGGGAGGAAGAAAGAGAGGAAGAAAGAAGAAGAGCAAAGAGAGAAGTGCAACTGTTAAAATAGGCATCGTTAGAATAAATAGGATAATTAATTTTGATGCCCTAAACGCAATTTTGTTGGGATCGGATATTGCTAAAAAGGGAATTTATATGATCTAAAATTCCACGACTTAATTTTGGTTACAGTGCGAGCCGCGGCCTGGAATGTTTGCGGACTTGCTCGACCGTGTAGTCCACTGAGTCACGCAGCAAAGGGTTGCTATGCGATTCCGCTTGTTCATAGCGCCGCTGCGCCTGTGTTTTGATATAGTCCTTTAAGTAAGGAATATCAAGATCTTTATGCAGGGTCTCGTTTGAAACATACCAAGGGGCATTTGTAATAGTTCTCAGGATCCTACTTTGGAGTACCTGCAAAGCTCGCATGTGCGTCTTAGCTATGAAACACCAAGCCGCACATGCGTAGGTAATTGCAGGCCTAATAATAATTTTGTACAGCCGAATTTTGTTAACCAGACTTAATTTTGAAGTTCTACATAGCAAGGGATAAAACTGTCGAAATGTAATTTGGAATTTTGTTTTTAACATCTCAGTATGGTTTCGCCATGTCATACCCTTGTCTAGGGTGACACCAAGGTACTTGACGGAAGAGCTCCACCGTAATAGAGTACCGTTAATAGAGACCTCTGGCGGGGTGCCGCGACGCTTTTTGGTACAGTAGATAGCCTGCGTTTTAGAATGGTTGATTTTGATAAGCCACCGATCCGCCCACTCTAATACTTCATCCACCGCTGTCTGTAGCCTGTCATGGACTAGGTTGCTAGACCATGACTGGGCCACTAGTGCGGTGTCGTCAGCATAGAGATAGACTTCACAGTTGCTGGGACTAGGGACGTCATGAATGAAAAAAGAGTAAAGTATTGGTCCAAGGACCGAACCCTGAGGAACTCCGGCCTTGACAGGCCGTATTGTCGACAATACATTGTCAATTTTGATCCGAAATTTCCTTCCTTCTAGAAAGGATTTCAACAGTTTTAGGAGCCAAAAAGGAAAGCCCTTTTGGATTAACTTATAGAGGAGGCCCTCATGCCATACTTTGTCAAAGGCTTTCGATACATCTAGAAGTAAGACACCAGTGCTCTTGTCTTCGGTAAATCCCCCGGTTATACGCTCCACCAGTCTGACTGCCTGTAGCTCAGTGCTATGTTCAGACCGAAATCCGAACTGGACGTCGGGAATCACGTTATGATCCGACGAAAAATTCTCAAGGTGACGGAGAATTACTTTCTCGGCGAGCTTTGAAGGTGCTGACAGCAAACTAATGGGACGATAATCCTGGGGAAATATCGAACCCGCTTTCTTTGGGATCATAATGACTTCAGCAACCTTCCAAGCCTTGGGGAAGTATTGAGTCCTGAGCATAGCGTTAATTATTGCCACCAGATATGTCACGGCTTTTGGCGGGAGTAGCTTCAACGCCTTGTTAGCGATCTGATCCTCTCCAGGTGCTTTCCGTACCTTGAGGTCTTTAATATGGCCGAGAAGCTCTGCTGGTGTGCAGTGAGGAATCATTGGTAATTCCTCTGTTGTGCTATGCAGAGCTTCTATGGAGGAATCTTCCGAAGAAGTATCTTCGAAAGAGGATCCACCAACAGAAGCATTGTCACCGTCCCCACCATTGGCCCTGAAGTACCTCCTGACAGATCTTACAATTTGTCGCTCCTCATCGAGGTCATTATCAAGATCATAATTGGGTGAGAATTGATTTTCCATAGCATCAGCAAAAACCTCCACCTTATCACTAGTCGTAAAGGCCATGCCTCTAGGACCATGAATATGGGGAAGTTTTTCCCGTTTGCCATTTCTGAGCGCTTTCGCGACTTTCCATAGGGGAGCACTTGCGTCAAGCATTCCCATTAGAAACTCGTTCCATTGCTCGTTACGCAATTCGTGGAGTGCGTTTCTCACTTCATGGACAAGATTGGTCGCTCTACGGATGTCATCAGGATGACAGGACCTCTTTGCTTGCTTGATAGCAGATCTTTTATCCGAAATTTTTTGTCGAATATCAGCTGGAAGGAAAGGTCTACCTGGGCGCTGCACAGGATGCACCGCTGCGCGTTGTAGAGCGTTTTGAACAAAACTTGTCCACTCCGCTTGAGCGGCATCAATTCCATGCTCATCAATTATGATCGGGATACTGGGAAACTCTCTGAGGAGAGACTTGTATAGCTCCCAATCAACGCGTTTTCTTGAAGGAGTTTGCTCCTCCAAGTTATGTTCATTCCCCACCTCCAAGATGACAGGCAGATGATCGCTTGAAATATCATACATGACCCTAGAAGTAACACGGAATCTACAATTTCTAGATATTGCGAAATCTATAACATCAGGTGCTTGCAAGTGGTTAAAAGGGTGATGCGTAGGCTCCTCAGTGCTGTGGATGAGGCACCCATTTCGCATCACATGATTGTATAGGCGAACACCGCAAGTAGAGTTAAGCCTTGAGTGCCATGCGCGATGTTTGCAGTTGTAGTCCCCAGCAGCGATAAGAGGACCCGAGCAGTCCAATAGAACTTCAAGGTCAGCCTCTCGCAGCCTGGAACCACACCTGACATACACCGATGTGATTTTCAATGGGATACCTCCAGCCATATTTATTACAACAGAAGCCGCTTCAATGCTTTGCATCTCAGCGTTGCTGCTTCTATGATAATCAATACCACGTTTCACCAGCACGGCCAAGCCGCCGCCGCGTCCAGTTAATCTGTCAGCGCGTATGACATCGTAATTCGGGAAAACTAAGCGGTCTCCAGGATTTAGCAATGTCTCCTGCAGCAGAGCTACGTCTATGCATTCATCCAAAAGAGCTTGATGAAATTCCCGTCTTTTGGGGATGTCCTTTAGGCCCAAGCAATTCCAAAAGAGAATTTTGATGAATGCAGGCTGTCTACTGCTATACCTAGCCATTTAGTGGCTGAGGAAAGATCGCCTGCAATGCCTGAGTGGCGCTAATCAGGGGACTGATTATTTGCTGTAGCGACCTTAGCGCTGTTGCTAGGTCCACGTTTTGAGAAGTCAAGGAGGAACTTTGAGCAGGAGGGGCGGACAAGGGTGTGACATTGGCCGCTTCTGCATAGGATTTATTACGCCTTTCAGTGATAACCTGGATGTTCTTTCGAGGAGTATACCTACATGTCGGGCTATTCGCTGAATGCCCCTCACCACAGTTTGCACATTTGCGCGCCTCTTGCTCTGTTAGAGGGCACAAATGTGTCATGTGGTCCTGAGCACATTTGACACACTTAGGAGACGCAGTACAATATGACTGCGCATGTCCATATTTCTGGCAGCGATGGCACTGTCCAATGAGTCGAGAATTCTTTTGAACTTCGACTCTTATCGCTAGGCCCAGCAGTTCGTGTTCATTGAATACTTGCTGGGACTTCTCTATCTTTGGCAGTATCACCACCGCCAAAGGCATAGGCACGCCTCCGCTACGTTTGAGGCGGATAATATGGTGAGGGGAATAGCCTTTCTGCTCTAATTCCTCCTTGATATCATGTTCTGAAAAGGATGCGGGGATCCCTCTGATAACTGCGTGGATATTTCTTTCAGAGGGAAGAGGAAACGTATGATGTGGGACGTTTTCCTCTTTGAACAAACGAATGATTTTCCTGTAGTCATCTTCCGACTTAGGAAGAATGCGAATCCCCGCATCGACGGCTACTGCACGTTCTATTTTGATGCCAAGACTAACAAATTTGCCATTAAGTGTCCGCCAACCAGTCACCTCTCGTAGGACTATCGGAGTGACACGACGTTGTTTAGATGACAGCTCCGGTGTCACTTGAGTTGCGCAGGTTGGTATAGACGTAATATCACCAGCCAAATGAGTATTCACGTCAGTACTTTGCATATGTAATGGAGGTGTGACTGGATGGCTTTGTTTTATAGAAGCAGAAGGTTGCAAAAGAGACTGTTTAGTTGTAGGACATAGAGAATCAGAAGGAGTAGCAGGTTTTGAAGGTAAAGGCGGATAGTCGTCTAGAGAACGTACTGTTCGTCGTTTACGACGTCGAACGGTGGCAAATCCGTCGTCTTGAGTGCTGTTTTCGTCCTCTGTGGCAGTAGAGTTATTTGTTGGCGTTTGGCTGTCAAGTTTTCTTTTTGTGTTTGAGCTGTCAAGTGGAAAGGAAGGACTTAGTTGGGAAGTAAGAAGGCTCACCTGGGTGGTCAGTTTCTCAATCTGTTTTTGTAAGGTGGTAATTTGAGTAGTTTGTTCAGCAATCTGCTTCGCCTGGTCCTGGATGATTTTGTACAGCATTGACTTTTCATCGTCGGTTTTGACAGCTGGTGAATTTGCTTCATTTTTGTTGCTTATTTGGATGTTTGCCGGGTGTTCTGTACTGGGATGGATGGTGGGATCCCCAGTTGATCCATCAGAGTCGATCTCCATTCAAAAAAGCTAGTTTTCTCAATACTATTGTAAAAACTTTCTGGAGCGCAAATTAGTGACGTTTACCCAGAATGCCCTATACAGGGCGATATAAAATAATGTAGTGTAGCTTCACAGTTTTTTCTACAGTCAGCCAACCAATTTCCCTGATTTTAACTGAGATATGATCAAACTTCTTCAAACCACAAACAAATCTGCAGCATGAGTTTTGGATTTTTTGTAGACGCAACTTGGTTAAACTGTCTAGACAAGGGTAATATAGAATATCACAATAGCGAATCACTGACATAACTAAAGATTCACAGAGGGCCCTCTTAACATTAAAACTTAATATATACTTGCTGGAATATAAAATTTTCAGCCTGAAGTATGATTTTTTTAAAACATTACAAACATGCGATCTGAACCTCAAATTTTGATCAAGTCCTCAAAGCTCTCTACCATGGCCAAGTGACAGATTTTTGAAATATGTTTCAGTACTGGCACGCCCTGTATAAGAGGTGGTTCCATAACGAAGACTCTTTAGAGCCTAAACACTGAGTTAGGTTACTTGGTACCATAAGTTATAATAGTGCCCAAGATTCGCTAAGGTTAGTCCTGTATTCGTCATACTGAGTGCACCTGCTTGACTCCTTCTACATCAATATAATAAATAGCCCTAAGGTTGATGTGATGAATGACTTCCAAATTAACAGGTTACTTTTAAAAGTCCTTTCTTCGCCAACAAATACAGACTTCTATTCATTCCATTCAAGAAGTTACCTTTCATCCTCTGGATAATTTTTTACCCGCGCTTTCTGTCTGTGAAGGCGGCTCAATTCGACATTAGCCTTTTATTATTTCCCGTTCCCGATTGTCTTCCCCTGTAAACAAAATTTTCATTCTCCCAAGCGAGCGCAAGCGGCGAAGTTTTCTCTTTGGTCTGGAGTTTTGGGTTGCGGATCATTAATCAATATCTCGGAGTGAATTTCGCCCAATTCCCTGTGTATCAAGGACTTCGGTGTTACAGAGGCTTTTCTGTAAGCATCCTATCTTAGAGTTACATTGCTACACGGATAGATAACTATTTGAGATCCTAGTGATGAATATCATACAGGATCGCCATATTTTCCTATTTTTCTTGAAATCCTCCTATCCTGAACTTGCGCGGTTCCTATTTGCTACACGAATAGATATTTATTTGAGATCGGAATTATAAATATACAGAGTGACCCTTAAATGTTAGATCCCATAAAACGCTATATGGATATGTACGTCCATAGAATGTACATTAAAGATTTCAGTTTCAACATGTATATTTTGAATATTCATGAGACGTTAAATGTACTTATGAAAAATGATATACACTATGTATATTCACGTAGGTATATTCATATGTGAATATATATAAGATGCTTGTCTATATAGGGATCATATATACATCCAGTAGTTTACGCCTGCGCGAACGACAACTAGTGCCGCTATTGCTGATTCCGCCGTTAGTCGTAGTTGGCGTGTGTGCTGGTGCTGGTTGTGCCTGTTTGAGTGAAATATATTGTGCACTGTTACTTATCTTCTGGCTGTTGATAACACCCGCATTCAGCGTTTGAGGGTAACTTCTAAGCGGAGCAAACCACCTACATAATTTTATAACCTAGATTTCTTTGTGATTTTAGACACGTCATTAACAGGAAAGAGATGACAATCACAGTAATCGATTTTGCCAAGTATTATTATTGTAACTAGAAATTGAATTAATAACAATACATAATGAAAGTATGAAGTTTGTTTATCTTTCTGCCTCTACATTGAACTTTCATACACTATGCATGTGCATTAAAAGTATACGAATGTACATTTAATGGATATACCGGGGATGTGGAAATCCGCAACAAAGGTACATAAAATGTAATTTGTTAATGTCTATTTTACATCCATTAGACGTTCATGTTCCATTTGTGGATATACATATCCAGTGTATGTACACTGTATGTATATACTTTGGTATGTAAGTATATACATGATATATGTTATGAATATACATGTTCATACCTGGTCTATGTTACATATACTATGCATGTACATCAAACGTACATATGCACATTCATTGGATATACCTACCATGGATGTGAAAGTTCGCGACAAACGTACATGAAATGTATATTTTTTTGATGCCTATTTAACATCCATTGGACATTCTTGCTCCATTTGTGGATATACATATTCATTAATTCGATATCCATTGAATGTACATTGTATATACTTTTGTTACGTGGGATGTGTCAATTATCTCGGAAGCGGTTTGCACGATGTCCAGCATTTACATTGTTATCGTACCTTCCGTCATTTTGGAAATATAATGAACTTTTTTGTTTCCAATGATTCACACAGTTATACTCTTTTGTTCTTGGAATCCTTGAAAAATACTATTTATTTGTTATCAAACATTCCCAATACCCATTTTTTTTAATGGTCAACCTTCCGAAAGACTGAGAACTTATTGCGCTGTAGAAGCGTTGCGAGAGGATAAGTGTCGGTGTATGTTAGATTTGAAATGCTGCAGGTTGTAGCCGTCGGAAAACAAATTCCTCGGCAGCTCATTCCACAGCGTCGAAATTCTCCAAATGGAGGAATGCTGTAGGAGACTAGTTCGGGGAGTAGGGATCTCGGTAAGGATGAGCTCGCAGCCTCTTTAGTGTCCCTAGTTCGGACGGCCTTCGGTTTTATTATCCGGAAGAGCTCACTCGAACATCTTTCGTGATAAAATCTGTAGGGTAGGCGTATCTATTAGTCTAGTTGCTCTCTCCCGGATAGTGTCCAGAAGCTTTAGGGAGTGCTTCGGAGCGCATCCCACACATCGTAGCAATACTCCAACGATAGTAGGATCTGTGCCTTGTAGAGCAGTATAGTAGTTGGACTGGTGCACTTCCTACAGCGAGACAAAACTCCGAGCTTCTGGGATGCCGTTCTAGCAATACTGACGACGTGGTCGTGTTAGGATATGTTGTTGTTGTGACTCTCCATCTCTACAGTTGGTGAGCCAACGTGAGACTTCTTTGACAGTGTTGTTGCCTGAGTTTTCTGTACGTTAAACTGTACTTTATTTACTAAGTTCCCTGTTATTTGCAAGTGCTTCAACAACCTGCCTTTAAACACACAACAGCTTGCTATGCCAAAATTGGAGAGATTAATGAAATCTATACTAATAAAGGTGTGTCTATATACACGGCGGTCCAATAAGCGCGTGGTGCTTTCTAGCGGCCATACCGTTTAAACTAGACGAAAATGTTTCAAATAAAAAACATTTCTTTTCAAATGCTCTACATTTAGAAATAATTTCAAAGATAGCAGACTTCCACATATACCGGAAGTAGGTATCAACTTCCTTATTTTGAATGGAACACCCTGTATATTATTTCGCTTTTGAATTCAGCATCAATTTTTAGGCCCAGTTTGTTAACCATTGTTTATTCTAAAAAACATTAAATCAATAGACTAGCAATTTTCAACAACGATCTTACTGACACACAATTGTGTTCCTTGTTTGTTTCAACACCGAAAACCGCACCTTTCTATCGCGTTTAGTTCCCGAGATATTAATGTTTCTTGTAAAGTGCTACAAACGTCAAATTTTGTAAAAATGGCTGAATAACTCCGAAAATAGGCTTCGTAGACATAAACAATGGTTAACAAGCTGGACCTAAAAATCGATGCTGAATTCAAAAACATAATAATATGTATGCAGGGTGTTTCATTCAAAATAAGGAAGTTGATGCCTATTTCCGGTATATCCGGAAGTTCGCAATCTTTAAAATTATTTTCTAAATGTAGAGCATTTGAAAAGAAACGTTTTTTATTTCAAACATTTTCGTTTAATTTAAACGGTATGGCCGCTAGGGAGCACCGCTTATTGGACCACCCTGTATACCCTCACTGATTTCGTAAACTGTTGTAATTTGTGTAGTTCCTCATAGTGTATAACTATTCAATACTCACTACAAAATCTTAAACTTAGGTGTATAATTATGTAACATTTTTGTCAGTGTGTTGTTTTAATTCTATATTCTTTTTTTTTTGTAAAGGCTCTACATTGATGTTCATTGTACCAGTCTTCTTCTTCCAGCTTCTTTTAATTTTCCTGGCGATGCTAAAACTGTATGTATATTATTCAGCAAATAAAGTGATTGATTGATTGATACTTGTTATCTACAAGCTTTCATATTCGTCGAGTTTCTTAGAGTCTATTACATTACACACTAATTTTAATTTTTCCAGTATAAAGGAGAATTCTTCAAACAACATGACTTTTTTGCTATGGGACTGTAGGATGGGCTAAAAATCACAAATCAGGCACGAGTACTAGATGTATTTAAGGTCCATAAATGGTGCCCTATTGGCCTACTAACTTACTGGAGATACGTGCATGTGCACCGAATATCCATAAATTCCATCCGTGCCACAAAATATCAAATGGAGGTGAAAAGTAACTCACTCCTTCAACAGTTGTCGGACAAGTGCGGAGCGATATTTGTCATAACTCTTCCAGTTTTAGTACTCCTGAATCAGATGCAATGAATTTTCGCCCTAAAATTTATGTTACTGGTTGATTTCGGCAGGAACACTAGAGCTGTGTAACATTGTTCGTATCTTACGACCCTTGAACTTTGGCGCTCTACCGGCTATTTCAAGCTTATTTTTTTAACGCCCTTTTGTCAGTTTCATTTGTACGTATGAGTTGTACGTTATGATTTTATAACGTGGATTTTATCAAATTTATTGTTCGAACGGATTATTTAAAGTTTTTTTAGACGCCCTTTTATCAGTTCTATTTGTATGTCATCAGTTTAGAAGAAGAGTCACAAGTCGAAAAAGTAAAGTTTTCAGCAAAGCTTGTCAAAGTTCTATATTATATTTCAGTTTAGATATCAAGAGTACAAATTAGTAAAAAGTACCTCAATGTGACTTAAATCTTAGTATTCAAAGCACTCATCACGTTTTGTGCTATAAACCGGTTAATTTTTGCAGACTGTTTAAAACAAATCAGAAGTACTTGTGACTACCTCTCCCAAATTGTTGGAAATGAATGACATAAATACTGGATTTCAAGGTTGATAAAACTTTTGTAAAATATATTGTCACGACGGCCTCTTTTCTTCACCCAGGGAATCAAACTCGACGTAACTTTCACCGTTTTACTTCAGAACTTAATACAATATCTCTTAACCTTATCTCAACTAGATCTCAACTCAACTGACTCCTGCCACGCTACTCGTGGTGCCTTATATACTTCATCGAACCATCTAGAAGATTCCAGACACCCAGATGACATTCGAGAATGCCGATCTGTCAGTCTAGAAAATTCCAGATGATTCGATGACGTTTACACATCAAAAAAATCTAACCTAATCATTGTGAAAGAAACATTAACAAATCCAAATAAGCAATGTAATATACAGGATGTTACACTCTTCCCCCCTTAGTGTTCGGCGTCCTCGACGAACAGTTCGCTTCGATCCTTGTATGGCCACAGGCGATCGCTATGGACGACCTTCGGTTTTCCACTACCCATACGTATCCTGTAGACTACGTCGTTGAGGCGCTTCATCACCACGTAGGGTCCCTCCCAATGGCGTTGTAGCTTCGGACATCTACCCCTTCTCCGTCGTGGATTGTAGAACCATACCAGATCACCTTCGACGAACTTTGGGCTATTTGCTTTCAGATCGTATCTGGCTTTCATTCTGTCGCTGGCAGACTGGATGTTTCCTCTAGCAGACTCATGGATATCCCAGAGCGTTTCCTGAAGCTCGCTCACCCATTCGCATGGAAGACGACGTTCCGTTTCTGGGGGTGGACCAAGAGCTAAGTCCAGAGGCAGCCGCAGTTCTCGACCAAAAATTATCTTCGCTGGGCTCAACCGAGTTGACTCGTTCACCGCTGATCTGTAGGCCAACATTCCCAGAGGAATCTTCGTATCCCAATCAGACTGATGTTCGTTAACGAATTTTGATAGGTAATCTAGGATTGTCTTGTTGAAGCGTTCCACCATACCGTCGGACTGCGGATGAAGAGCAGTTGTTCTAGTCTTCCGAATTCCGAGTTTTCTCATCAGCTGTATGAAGACTTCCGATTCAAAGCTTCGTCCCTGGTCTGAATGTAGTTCATTAGGAACTCCGAATCTGGACACCACGTATTCTAAAAGAGCCTGTGCCACTGTGCCTGCTTCTTGATTGGGCACAGGAATTGCTTCTGGCCATTTAGAGAAATAATCCATTACAACAAGCAGATACTTGTTCCCAAGGCTGGTTTCCGGCAAAGGACCCAAAATGTCTATGGCGATTCTCTCAAACGGCGATCCAACGTTGTACTGCTGCATGCGTGATCGTTGACGAATACTTGGACCTTTTCTTGAGTTGCAGACATCGCACGTGGAACAGTAATTTTCAACATCTTCGCGACAGCCAACCCAGTAAAATCTCTCCTTGATTCTTTCCAGGGTCTTCCTGATGCCAAAGTGACCCCCACTGCTACTATCATGTAGTTGTTCCATAATTGCTTTCCGTAATTTCCTTGGTACTACAAGTTTTTCTTTAGCATGTCTGCCATCAGTATCCTCCCAGATTCGATACAGGAGGTTACCCCTTACCTTCAGTGAGTCCCATTGTGCTAGGTAGGCTTTAGTGATGGGACTCATAGCACTTATTTCCTGTTGATTAGGCTTGTTTCCATTTAATAGCGAATGAATAACTAACCCTAGCTCAGCGTCTTGTGACTGAGCTTGCTTGAAGGTTTCTAGTGAAATCTTGGTTCCTTCCAATTCAAATGCTTCTATTCTTAATGTGTTTATGTCGAATTCTCGTCGTTTCTCTTCTTTCGAGCAGTGCTTACAGTCTTCATGACAGGGCCTGCGTGACATAGAATCGGCATTTCCGCGTTGCTTTCCTGGACGATGACGAATTTCAAAGTCATAGCTTTGGAGGTATTCAATCCATCGAGCAAGCTGGCCTTCTGGATTCTTGAACTTCATTAACCACTGCAAAGCTGAATGATCGGTTCTCACGATAAATCTTCTTCCGTACAATAAGTGGTGGAAATTTCCGATCCCTTTCACCACACTGTACAACTCTTTTCGTGTCACACACCAGTTTTTCTGCGCTTTGTGCAAAGTTTTACTGTAGTATCCAATTACCTTTTCGATGCCATCTTGTTCTTGAGATAAGACAGCTCCAACAGCATATTGGCTTGCATCTGTGTCCAAGTAGAAAGTTCCTTCCCTTGTAGGATGAGCTAGTATCGGTGAGGAGGTCAAAGCCGTTTTCAATGCGTCGAAGGCTTCTTGGCAGATGGAGTCCCAATAAAACTTATTACCATTTTCAGTTAAGGCAAATAATGGTTTGGCGATGGTAGAGAAATCTTTCACAAATCTGCGATAATAACTGCACAGTCCCAAAAAGCTTCGTACCTCATGAGTGTTGGACGGTACTTTCCATTCCTTCACAGCATGCACCTTCTCTGGATCCGTCCGGATTCCGTCTTTGGTTAGCAGATGTCCGAGGTATTTTACTTCCTTTTTGAAAAGATGGCATTTCTTAGGGTTTAGCTTCAAGTTCGCTTCCTTAAGCCGCTGGAAAACTTGTCTTAGTCGGAGTAGCTCTTCTTCAAAATCCTTTCCAAACACAATAACGTCATCGAGATATATCAGTGCTGTCTTCCAAGATAAACCTTGTAGTACAACATCCATTAATCTTTCGAAGGTACTGGGTGCATTGCATAGACCGAAAGGCATTACTGTAAACTGCCATAGCCCAGCACACGATGTAAATGCCGTTTTCTCTTTATCTTTTTCATCCATTTCAACCTGCCAGTACCCACTTTGCAGGTCCAAGGTGGAGAACCATGAAGAATTTCCAACTGCATCCAAAGTGTCGTCAATTCTTGGTAAAGGATATGAATCCTTTTTGGTCAAATCGTTGAGCCGCCTGTAATCCACACAAAACCTCGTTGATCCGTCCTTCTTCCTAACAAGGACTATCGGAGAGGCCCAAGGGCTAGATGATGGCTCGATTACTCCTCGTTTCTGCATATCTTTTACCATATTCTTTACTTCATCAATCCTAGATAATGGAGTTCTTCTTGGGGGCTGCTTGACTGGCTGGGCATCTCCTACATTAATTTTATGACGTACCAGATGGGTTCGCCCTAGGTCATCATTATTTTTAGCGAAAATGGAATGAAATTCTCTTAGTAGCTTCAGGACCTTCCGCTGCTGTTCGGGTCGCAAATGCTCACAGCTTCTATCATACAAATCTTGAAGACTATCTGAGATTTGGGTGAAGTCACTATCATCTTCTTCTTCCGCGCCATCTAGCCTTCGTATCCATGCTACTGGTTCTAGTCTACCCAGTGGCGTACCTTTCTTGATTTGTATTGAATTCCTGGATACATTCACGGCCCTTACTAACATATTTGAAGAATCCGTTATTGTTCTGGCTAATAAAATAGGTTTATTCCAACCTAGCGTAGGATCTGGTTCAAAAACGCATGGGGTAAGGTTATGTTCAAGTGCCTTATGTGCATATATGGGTATAACAATCTCTTTCTGTGGTGGAATTGTAAAATTCCTTGGTGCCATAACGTTCATTTCCTCTAGATGAACAGCTCGGCAGCTAAATGAAATCTCTTCTGAATCCCCAATGCTTAAGGTATTACCAGTGAAGTTTATTACGCAGCCAGAGCTCTGCAGAAACTCAGCACCAAGGATGCAATCATTTGTGACTGAAGCTACTAAAATGGGATGCTTCTTACCGAAACTGCCAATGCGAATCTCTAATTCTTCAACACCCAGCACTGGTATACGGTCTCCATTAGCGGTCTTCAGCAACATTCTATCCGTTTGCGTGGTTCTGCTTGGCAACTTCCTTCGAATTTCTTGGTATATGTTAGGGCTTATTATAGTCACATTTGCTCCGGTATCGACTAACATCTTGCATGGTATATTTTCTATGTAACCTTCAACTACTGGACTCTTCTCAATTTTATTAACTTCAATTTCGATGACCATGGGGCTTTCGTCATGATGGCCAGCCAGTTTTTGCCCCCTAAAACTGGCCGGCTCTAGTTTTCCGACTCATTATCAGTATTAGTACTAGCCTCCCTTGACTTCTCTGCCACCTGCATGCGACAGCCTACTCGAAGGTGCCCCTTCTGCCCACATCTCCAGCACGTAAACTTCTCAGGTCCTTCTAGATTTGTGCGAACTGGGTTTCTTTGGAAGGTACCACCTCTTCTTCTTGGAGTGAACGCTGTTGCCCTGACTTCTACTTCATCATCTTGTTCTAAAGAGCGCACCCTCCGTGTCATTCTCGTAGCTTTTGTGGCAGCTTCAATTTCTAGAGCCTTGACCAAAGCGTCTTGTAAGGTTCTGGGACTGGATAGTCTTACGATTCTCTGGACGTCAAGGTCTGCAATTCCTTCGACAAACTGACGAGCAGCGACGTATTCCTGCGTCTCGATGGGACTGCTGACGAATGCTCGTTTAGCTAAGCTTTGGACTTCGTATGCAAATGTGGTTAAATCTTCCTTCGCTTGTTGTGTCCGGTTATGCAACAGGCCATGCAACAGCTCTGTTAAGTGTGCATCTCCAAAGCGTAACTTTAGTGCAGATGTTATCTTATCATAGTCACGTAGGTCTGATGCGCAGAGATTTTCCAAAATAGCTGCGGCAGAGTCTCTTAGCATGGATGTAAGCACACAAGCTTTTTCTTCATTTGACCAGTTATTCATACGAGCGATATTTTCAAATTGCATATAGTAAATGTCCCAGGACGTTTTGCCGTTGTACGGATAGGGCTTTGCTACTACGCCAGTGTGTCTATCAGGAAAAGCGGGTGCTGCAGCTGTTAAACTACGCTCACCTGCACTAAGTTCTCGCAGCTCCTCTCTGATCAAGTCCTTGACCTGATCTTTCACCTGCTGTAGCTGTTCACGCTCACCTCCACTAAGCTCTCGCACTTCGTCTCTCACGATTTCCTTCACTTGATCCTTCACTTGCTGCAGCTGTTCCTCAACGATCTTTTGCGATGTCTCTATAGCACTAATACGCTGATCCTGATTTTCTAACGCCTGACTTACGGCTTGCCTCTGCTCCTCCAATCTGGTCATTACCAGCTCCTGTCCACTTTTCAAGTCACTCTTCAAACCTGCGACTACCTCGTCTTGATGTTGCTTGAGTTTTTCTTCTAGGTTCACGACTGCCTCATCCTGGTGGTTCTTTAGCTTTTCTTCCAGGTTCATGGCGGTCGCTTGCATAACAGCTGCTTGCTCGTCCTGGTGCTGCTTCAACTTTTCTTCACTCTTTTCGAAGCTGTTTCTCATATCTGCCTTCATTTCTTGTATCATAGCCATCAATGCACTCATGTCGGACGCCATAGCTCTGGTTACAGGCATTGACTGACGCTGTACTCACTTCTTAACTCCTTTTCCTGGTTTGATTCGATGGATAATCCCACACTTCCGACACCAATTGTCACGACGGCCTCTTTTCTTCACCCAGGGAATCAAACTCGACGTAACTTTCACCGTTTTACTTCAGAACTTAATACAATATCTCTTAACCTTATCTCAACTAGATCTCAACTCAACTGACTCCTGCCACGCTACTCGTGGTGCCTTATATACTTCATCGAACCATCTAGAAGATTCCAGACACCCAGATGACATTCGAGAATGCCGATCTGTCAGTCTAGAAAATTCCAGATGATTCGATGACGTTTACACATCAAAAAAATCTAACCTAATCATTGTGAAAGAAACATTACGGGCCGGTTTTTCAAACTGTCATTAACTATTAATTAATCTCGAATCACGAAATTACGAATTACTGCTTAATTACCAATTGAACCCCAGCAGTGTATTTCATAGCACATATAAATTGATAATTTACTAATTCTTGATTACGTTATGTTGGCTGCACTGAGGATCACCGTTCTAATAAATTGTGTGTTGAGTGAAGTTGGGCGCTAATTGTCTAAATGACAGTATGTCACAAAAAGTCATCATATCGTCACTTTTAGGGAGTTTTAACAATTGTATTTCTCCAAAAAAGTGCTTCGACCGCAAATTTTTGAGTTAAAAACGACATAATAGATCCTCCTCGTTCCATTACAAGTGAAATTTTCGAAATATACGTCGGCACAAGCGTATGATCACCGAAAACGTAATTTGATCATGGATTCTGGCATTAGGTAAGCATGATATTTTGAACCATATTCTTGTCTTTTGTATAATTCCTCAGAGAATATAGCTTTATTTATGTGTCAATTTTAAATACAATTGCAGATGTAAGAATATACAGCGGAAGAGGCTACCCAACTTCACAAATGAAGAAGAGGAGGCTCTGGTAAAATTAGTAAATAAATACAAAGGCACTATAGAATGTAAGAAGAGCGGAACCGCGACATGCAAAGAAAAAGACATGTGTTGGAAAAAAGTTGAGGAAGAGTTTAATGAGCATGACAAGGATTTTAAGGATTGGCGAAGCTTAAAAATAAAATATAATAATTTGAAAAGGAAAACCAAGCTAAAATTTTCTGAAAATAAATTGGACATCACACAAACTGGAGGAGGTCCTTATCGAGAGGTTAAAATAGACCCAGTTGATCTTGCTATTAAAGATATCATTGGCCCACAGCTAGATGGCTTTAGCAATATATATGACAATGATGCACGTAATTGCTTTTTTTATCACTGGTTCAATTTTTGGATGAAACTCGTACATCTCAATTATACTATAGGTAAAGCTTATATACGAAATAAATATTGTAAAAATAAGTATTGTAATATGTTTAATTGTGCTACACGTAACGTGGTTACTACTTTTTTGTAGATGAAAGAATAGAGGAACCTGAGAAAATGATACAAATAGTTGTTGATGAGAATACAAATCTAGAGAATATGGCGATCGATGATGAGAACACAAATCTAGAGTGTGTGGCGCCTGATGATAATGATGCTGCACATGAAAAGGACAATGTGAATCAGAAAGGTAAAAGGTAATAACAATTAAAACTCGTATGTTCAATTTGATTCAAAATTTTAGATTGTCATGATGGAGCTGATAATAGGAATTGCTGGGCTAAGTACACCCCACAGACATTACGAACTCCAGTCACCAGAAAACTAAAAGGTTGGTATGCTCTACAAGGCAGTCTAAAGTGAACGACAATTCATAGAAAAAAATTTGTTATGAGCTGAACTAAACGATTTTAGCCAGAAGACTGAAGACAAATACTGGAGGAACAAAGTATGTTGGAATACAGTACCAGGTAATGCAAGAGAAACTAGAGTTTGTCAAGGTGCAGAAAGAAAGATATTTAGAAGAGCACACATTGAAAATGGAGATATTAAGGAAGAAGAATATACTTCTAGGGAAACAACTGAGTAGCATGACATAATGTATTATCAAACTTTTGAGAATTTATTTTGTGTTAATGATTTGAGTTTGTATACCAAGTGTAATTGAAGTAGCTTCTTTAGTTTATATGTATATAGGTAGGGTTGCTATAGTAATAATCTTTATTCATTCATTAGATCATCAAAAAGGAGCTTTTCACATTTTTCTTGTACAAGAGATTAGTTGTGGATTTGAACTGTTCCGGTAAATTATTATATCATTTAAAAATTTTCATGCATGGGTGTATTTTAACCTCTCGATAAGGACCCCCTCCAGTTTATGTGATGTTCAATTTATTTTCAGAAAACTTTAGCTTGGTTTTCCTTTTCAAATTATATTTAATTTTTGAGCTTCGTCAACCTCTAAATTTCTTGTCATGCCCACTAAGCTCTTCCTTAATTTTTGTCCAACACGTCTTTTTCTTTCCATGTAGCGGTTCCGCTCTTTTTATATTCTATAGTGCATTTAATTTATTTACTAATTTTAGCAGGACTTATTCTTCTTGATTTGTGAAGTTTGGTAACCTCTTTCGCTGTATACTCTTTACCTCTGCAATTGTATTTAAATCTTAAATCATACATAACAAACCTAATGGTTTTTTTAATAATTTAATATTTAGAAGAAAATGTTCCTCGGATTTTTGGACAAAATACTGCAGAGGTTTTTTTACTCAAAAAATAAATAAAAAAACCCCTGCAGTACTTTATCCCAAAATTCGAAGAACGTTTTCTATTAAATGTGTCAAAGTTATTTTAGCTATTTTAAAATGTTTGGGAAATTGTCCAGTTTCTAATGACTGGTCTGAAAGGTATGTTAGAGATGCTAAAATGTCATGGACCAGCTTTTAACTAGATTGTTGCTAAAGCCATCATTAGCAACCGCAGTAGAGTTTTTTAGTTTTTTAATTTGTCTAATACATCATTTTGTGTTACTGGAGGAAAGAAGAAGCTTTGTGATTCAAAATTAAAAGAAGAGAGTTCGACAGGACTTTGTCCACGAAGTTTTTTTGCTATTTCAGAAAAGTATTGATTTAAGGTTTCTGATATTAATTGTGGATGATTGATAGTACCTTTTGCGGTGTGCAGCTCAATTTTGTTTTTAATGCTAAGCTGATTAGGCTTTATCACTTTCCATTCTTCATCAAATTTATTATTGGAGTTAAAAATAAAGTCCCTGTTGTAAAGTTTTTTAGTTTCTTTAAGTAGTTTTTGATATACCTTTTTGTACCGATTGTAATACGATTTAATTTCTGTATTCCACACCGAAGGTGAAAATAAGTCTTTAAGCTTCCGTCCAGAGATAAATAGTCCTTTCGTAAGCCACGGTTTTCGTTTTTTTTTAAGATGCTAGGTCTCTTAATCGAAAGGTTAAATTAAAATAATTAGTGAAAATTCCGAAAAAAATCTGTCCAATCTTCTTCCCCCAGGAGTTGTATAAAAGACACCTTATTATTATTGTTGTTTAGTTTAGTTTATATGATCATGAATGTTAACTTTGAAAATCGTCTTAAGTTGATCATCTCAGCATGTATTTAGTGTAAATACCTATATGCTAAATATAATATATTTTCTATGTAAAACACTTTAATGTATGTAAGTGACTGTGCTTTTATTGTATAATTGAGCATATTTTGAGTTTTTTGAATAAATTGTTCTAAAATACTGACAAAATCGCATTTATATTTGCTATGGTCCAGGATACATTGAGCAATTTACTCATTCGCCTCACAAGTCAAGTTGGGAATATGTCAGTTATCCAATGCCTCCTTTAGTAATAATGGAAACTGCAAGTTCAGCTGATAAGTTTTTTATATTTTATATTTATCATACAACATAATTGTTAATATAAATAATTATTACTGGTTCATAATCCAGAATAATAGTTATTTATTATGATTATTTCCAACACAGTCATAACACTTCTTTTAGAAAGTCGAAATCTGCAGAAGAAATCCTCCTCATCAAATTCTTCAAAGAAATTGGGTCTTCTTCGAATTATTTTAGGCCGCCCTGGTTCTTCGTCACTTGAATAGGCATCATAATCCATATTGAAATCAAAATATAACAGCGATTATAGGTTATTAGAATATCGTAACTTCAGAAATGCGAACTGTCAAATCTATGTTAATTACTGATTATCCTGGTAATCATAACCCAAACCTCCGATTAGCTTAATTTGTAATTAATCCCCAGTTGCGAGCAAATTATGAATTAACTGTCAATTGAAAAACGCGCATTTTGCGCTAATTTCAAGATTAACTTTAATTCATACTTAATTACACTTTGAAAAACCGGGCCTAACAAATCCAAATAAGCAATGTAATATACAGGATGTTACAATATGTATTGGAAAAGTATAAAGAATAACAAAATGGATTCTTAGGTAGTTAATACATTAAGTTCATTTATATATGTATACTTAGGTAGCTCCCGAACGAAATACAAATTTGAAAACAGTGGAAAAAGCACACTCAAAATAAGGAATAAATCGATTGAAGCTCGGCCACAAAAACAAAATATTATTGATTTTCATAACCATCTTTGCAATATTTTCCTGACTAGAGACTCATAGTAAACATGCTCTCATTTTCTTTTTGTTATGATAAAAATTTTAACTTTATAATAAGCTCATTTAGGCTTGGTTTGTATTATGAGACATACACTGTTTTTTACCTATTTAAGGCATCAGCAAGCGAAAGCAATGTGCCTTGTACGATGCTTTTTAGGGTTATATTTTGTAACCTTTCAGCACACATTTCAGGAAGCTGAACACGCCTTCACCATTTTTAAACATATTTAACATCGATACTTTGTGCACTTAACTGAAAATCTGAAAAACTCATTTCACGGACTACGAGGTGTTTCCAGTTTATCAACTTGTCATGTCTTATTTACTTCAACTTAAATCATATTTATAAGCCTTTCTATATATAGTATTAGAAACCTAAATTAGTTCTGCCTTTTGCTAAAGTATTACTTGTTTACCTAGCAACCAGTTCGAACATCAGTCGTAACCTTTGATAAAAAAAGTCTCATTTCAGAAAAGTACGAACCAATTAAGTGCGACTTTGTATGACATATCACGTACAGTTAAAAAGAATAACTATTATGCACTCTACAGTCTCTATTCAAGAGAGTCTTATGTTGAAATGTGGCTGTATTACGTGAAACAGTACATACTTCACAGTCACAAAAATTTATTGAACACTGTCTTATCTCAAAATGTGATATGTTTTCTAGAAATAAAATAAACAAAAATGCTACTATTCTTCTACACTAACTCGTATATTTTGAGGCGTGACGATTTTTCACAAAATGCGTCGAGGCTATCTTTATTAGCACTAAAACTCAACTGACTTGAGGCTACCTTCTTTAAGCACGGTGATGATATTTCTAGATGTGACATTACAGTCATTGCACTGTGGTGCTCCCTGATGGCACTTAATTCTTGTGACGCTTTTGTACATGAAACTAGACGTTGTTTAAAATGGCTACAGTAGGTACACAACGTCAGAATATGAAAAGTCTGAGCTGTGACTCTTCCTCCAAACTGGCGATGTACGTTGCGATTCCGTACCATAGTTTCAATAAACTTTTCAGATTTAGATAAAAATGAAATCAAGTCGATTGACTCAGTACTACACATTGCGGTAATACCGGTTTATTATTTTCCGATAGCATGAAGCTACAGTGATCCCCTCGCAATCAAATCATCGAACCCCACTCGCAAAAAATTGTATTATGTCGCTAGGTCTTTCTTCTGCAGCTCAATGGACAATCATTTATGAATACAGAAAATGATCAGGAGCTCCTGAAAAAGAGGTTTGAGCTGTTTTCATATCTTTAGTTTTTTGACAACTATTGCGCGGTCACTGCAAAAATTTCTAAAATCCATACGCATTTTCCATCCTCACCACGGTAATAATACTATCTCAAAATTTCTTTAAAATCAATTCAATAGTTTCGACGTTTCACAATATACAAGACGTTCCAAAGTAATACTCGTACGAACACATCAAAATTAGAATTCTATTACAGGCAAGGCAATATTCGGACGAACTTAGTGCATTATGTCTAAGTCTTTCTTTCACAAGTCAACGGAAAGCCTAATATGAATACAACAATTTTTTCAGTTATATAATCTCCCAAAACCATCCCAATTTACCCAAAAAATGGAAATGATGACGAATCCCTAAAACGCTAAAAATGTTTGAGGAAGATTTAAAATTTATGATTTGTTTGCTAATTACTTCGCCGTTGATTTTCAAAATTATAGCAGCATTACCTGCTACTACCCCAGCACGTATCGTTACTCAAATTTCATTACAATCCTTGCAACGGTTACTGAGTTTACGAGGCTAGAAAAACTCCAACAGATAGACAGACAGATCGACGGAAATGAGTGACATGGATTTTCGTTATGTAGGTATCATAAAACGCACAAAAAGCATATTATCTCGAAATCGAAAATTTTCGCTATCACAATACTCCCCTCCCGTATCGTTGCCAGAGGTAATAACGCAGACATATTTTATCAACAACCGATAACAACACAATAGTGCAATAAGTCTGTTTCAATACAGCGACAACCATCAGGTTGACTGATTAATTAATTTTGAGCACCTCCACCATTCCTAAAACAAAGGTCAGTTTAAGCGTTCACCATTATTCAATGTCAATTTACAATTTTATTTCTTAAAAACATGATGTAGCGTAGAGACTAATAGTGCAAAGTAAATGATTATTTAAATAACTGACGCCTTTATAGGACATCAGGCTAAAAGTAAAAAATCACTTTAAGTGAATAGAAATGTGTCCCAAGGTTCAGCTACCTCAGTAAGTATAATATAATAACAGGAAAGGTATAAACAAAAAATTGAGTTAGGTTGCCTGACTCAGTATTTTTCACACAACTACTTAGTCTCATAGCGTACAGTGAGACAACTTCTCCCGATAAACTAAAATGATTATTATTATCCCACAAATAAGACTGCATCGCGAAATCCCCTTGAAACCATTTGGGATCGCTCACGAGAGAGTTATCTCAATTAGCTTGCTGGCGGTAAGAGAAAGAAATTCATCAAGAATTCCGGGAAAGATGATATATGATAATGAAGACCTTACCTGTTAGCACTAAACTGTAGACTCATTTGCTTCATTTTTAAGATCTGTCTTTGTGCAACTAACACATAACCATCGATAGTTCCAATATGAGATATTTGCCTATATACATATAACTTGTACGCCAGTGGAATTTTGCTTGCATTTTTGACTTTCCCGTCAAGCTTTTGGGAATCAACATCAACAGTAACATGTCCTGGCACGACCACGTCGTCAGTATTGCTAAAACGGTATCCCAGAAGCTTGGAGTTTTGTTCCGCTGTAGGAAGTTGTATACACCAGAGCAACTGCTGCTCTACAAGGCACAGATCCGACCATCGCTGGAGTATTGCTCCCATGTGTGGGAATGCGCTCCGAAGCACTCTCTAAAGCTTCTGGACACTATCCAGAAAAGGGCGATTAAACTAATCGATACGCCTAACCTCACAAAGGACCTCCACAGCCTGGAACATCGAAGGAGGGTGGCTGACCTATCCCTGTTTTACAGATTCTATCACGGAAGATGTTCGAGTGAGCTCTCTCAGATAATAACACCACAGGCCGTCCGAACCAGGAACACTAGAGAAGCTCTGCGAGCTCATCCTTACCAGGTCGAGGTCCTTACTCCCCGAACCAGTCTCCTCCAGCATTCCTTCTTTTGGAGAACTTCGACGCTGTGGAATCAGCTGCCGGGGAATTTGTTTCCCGGCGGCTACAACCTGCAGCGTTTCAAATCTAAGGTGAACCGATACTTATCCTCTCGCAGCGCTTCTACAGCGCCATAGGCTTTCGGCCTTTGCGGGAGGCCGACCATAAAACAAAAAGTTATTGGAATCGGCCCATTTTCGCAAATTTTACCGAAATCAACGTGCGAGGTGTCATTTCCAAGGTAAAATCACCTCCTGACTCATCATTTTCTGAAAATGATATATTATATTTTCCGAGTAACCCCTACCACCCCCACCATTAAATCATAGATTTGCACCAAAAGTGGACCAAAACATACTTAGATTATTTTTGGGACAGTTACTAACTGCTATTTTAAAGTTCCAAAATTTGCTACCTTTTATGAAATTTTATTCCGCCATTTAGAAAATTTTGCGGCATGCGCGGTAGCGTTTTCGACATAAGATAACGTGTTCTTTATCGTGGTAGCATTAGAATTTCACGTTATGACTATTTTTTAGTTACCCCTTACCCCCATCCCTTTTTTATCATCACAGCGGGACCGAAAACTAAATTCTTGTTTCTGATTGTAACCTTTTTATAGTGACCAAGTTTGGAGAAAATCGGAAAATTTTTGTATTTTAGTGTTCGTCTGTGTGTACGTCCGCCATTTTATTCTCCAACGATTACTCGAAAACGCCTCAAGCAATTGCTGCCACATTGGGCAAACTGGAATTAATAAAGGTCCTTTCGAGTTGAAAATGTTTTGGTGCCGATTGAACAATGGGGGTAGAAAAGGGTGGGGGTGCACAAAAAAACAATGTAATACAATGTAAATTTGATAGCACCAGTTGAAGGAGATTGTGACTATATGTCTAAAACCATATATCATAATTATGTTAATTTGTTCTGAAATGAAGGCTAAAAAAATTAGTAAATGGAAGTATTCAAATGTCGTTAACTGTGGTATTTTTGTACTGAATTATTTGATAGTAGGCAGTCGTAAGTAACTTAAAGATACAAGAAGTGATGAACAATAACCACTTGAGTTAAGGAGGATCCTAGAATGAGGTCTACCTCGTTCAACGTCCTCATTTTTGGTGCTTGTAATGCCTTCTATACAGGGTGTCCCAAAAAATAGTGTCAAGCGGAAGGCTAGAGATAGAGCACACCTAGAAGTATCTGAATCACCCCCATATATGTTATGAAATATTTTGTAGTTTTCGAGTTATGCATTTTTTTCTGAATTTTAGAAAATTCTCTATCTCGACAACTTAAAACTGTTCAAAAAAGAAAATCAAAAGACTTTTCCAAAGTATCTTTTTTGCTAATTGCTAAAAAATTTACGTTCTGTTAATTATGACTTAAATCTTCGACTCGCAATTAAAAAACTAAAGAGGTGATTTCATGATTTCTATGCAGGTTTAAAAACTTCTTCAGACTCTCAGCTATCATAATCATTAAAAAAAAGTAGTACTTAATAGGGCTACTTTAGCTAAAATCGACCTTCAACGACAAGAGGCGGAGATTTCTTGAAATTAGCGATGGGACTTTAAATGAAACAATAACTAATTTTAGGGCATTAATAGCAGAATGATTGTCAGTGCCGCAATAAAAAATATTCAGTGCGATCAGAATATCGATAGATGACCACCTGTGTCACATTTTTTTTACATGTACGACTTCTTCTTTGTAAGTGGGAAATTGTAAAATGAAACGAAATTATCAGATTCCTTCACTAAGTTTATTAAATTTCACAAGAAATTTTCAAAATATCTACCTTCTTGTTCGACGCATAATCTACATCTTCCGAAAAAAATTGTTTTTTAAATTAACAAAAGCTCTTCGATTGTTTTTTATTGTTTATTCAGCCTGTGTTAATTTGTTGCGTAATTTGCTGATGTTTCGACACGCTTTAGCATAAACTAGTTCTTTGTAGTAGCCCCAAACAAAAAATTATCGGATTTAAGTCAGGTGACCGTGGCGGCCATTCAGTTGGTCCACCACGACCTATCCATTTGCTGCATAGTCTCTTGCAGAAAATAGCATCGTTAAATCCAGTTGTCGTGCGCTCAAGGTCCGTAGGAATAGCCAAGTAGTCAGATAATAGAAGCAACACCAATCCAAACCGATAGCACTCATAGTCCGTAGAGAAAGCCAAATTTCGAATCTGCGTGCACTCAATAGTCCGCAAAGAAATCCCAATTATCGAAATAATTCACCAAACAAGAGCGTATCGTTTTAAATCCGCAAAGATAGACAGACGACTGAATAAAGACAACGAAAGCAAGCTATGCAATGACACATTTTGAAAAGACATCACAACAATATCATAGCTATCTCTTTCTAACATCGTTTACTGCGTTAGCGTTATCTGCTTTGTTGTCGCTCAGGTAAAAACCGGTTTTGAAGAATGCGCTCCTTGTGGCTTTTTAGCAAGAAATAGGATCTTTTTTAACAAATGTTTAATTTATGGAACGTTTTTAACGTTGATTATTGCAGTACTGACAACCATTCTGCTATTAGCGCGTTAACATAAGTTATTGATGAATTGAAGGTCACATCGCTAATTTCAAGAAATCTTCGCCTATTGTCTTTGAAGGTCGATTGGAGCGAAAGTAGCCCTATTAAGTACTACTTTTTTTCAATGAGTGTGATAGCCGAGAGTCTGAAGAAGTTTTTAGACCTACTTAGAAATCATGAAATCACCTCTTTGGATTTTTAATTTAGAGTCGAAGATTTAAGTCATAATTATCAGATCATAAATTTTTCACTTTACACTAAAATTTTTATAACTTTCATCAAAGTTACGAAGCCGATTATTTCACGTATAAACAGCAAACTCTTGGGGATTAATTGGCAAAAAAGAGAATTTGGGAAAGTCTTTTAGTTTTTCTTTTGGAACAGTTTTAAGTTGTCGAGGTAGAGAATTCTCTAAAATTAGGAAAAAAATTCATAACTCGGAAACTACAAAAAATTGCATAACATATATGGGAGCGATTCAGATTCTTCTAGGTGTCCTCTATCTCTGGACTTCCGCTTGACACTATTTTTTGGGACACCCTGTATGAATGAGGCTGAGACGTTGAAAGTAAGTACCTAAGTGGTTTTGAACAGAATATTTTATTTTTCGCCAAGTTTAAACTATTATATCCATGCCGGACGTTTCTGGGAGTGATGTAATAAATGCTTTACTCTATACCGAGGCTTTGGTTAACCGATCACTTTTTATGACTAATCGTGATGTAATAGCACATTATTCAAGTACCCATAACAAAAATTAAAAATCGGATAACAAGGGTCGCTAAACGGTCTATTGATATATTGTGCTCTCGGAGATCCATTATGCCTCTAACTCTTAAATGCTATTTTATAGCCTACCTTTATCACATGTACAACAAGTTTGTGATTCCAATGCATAATTAGAAAGATGGGCAAGACTATTTATATCGTGAAGTGCACGGGTAATTATTTGGTGATTTTTTATTATAAATTAATTTTCTTGAAGCTACTTTTCAACACATGCTGATTTTGACACTATCTCGCGAAGTGTTTGATACATGATCACTTTCTTTTAGTCGATAATGACTAGATGGAATATTAGCTAAGGACTAATACCAAAAACTCCTAAATCCGGCAGTAAAATTTTGTTTTATTAGGGTTTTCGTTAAGGTGTTTGTATTTTAATGAAAACCTCTAAAAGTCAATTTATTTCTGAAACAGTTGAAAAACGGACCCTACCTTTTTTGTTGGAAATGAGCTATACAGGGTGGGCCAATACTGCGTGGACGGAGGATTGTGGGCTTACTAAAAAATATTTCAAAAATCTGTCACTTGACCATGGTGGGACCCTTGAGGGCTATAACGTAAAAATATTTTCACTTAAATTTTGACGTTTATACAGGGTGATTCATATCAAACATACATTGTTTTAAATGGAACCCCCTATATATTATTGCATATTTGGATTCTTTGGTTAATTCTAGTGTGACTTTATGTATCACACATGGAACCTTAAACGAACCGTTTAGGCGCAAATCACCATTCTTGGTATAAGTAGGTATCAGAAAAAAATTGAATATTGCAGCGATTATAAAACTTAGGAGGCCGTGGCTTTGCGGTACGACTAAGCATGAAATGCGTCATCTTAGGTCAGACGGCTAAATTTTAATTCTTTTTGTACTTGGAGAAATCAGTAGATTAATTAAGGAAACTTCAATCACAGATAACTTGATTTTTTCAAATGGGAATGCCTATTTTGGTTTAAAGAATCAAATGTAAAATTTGATTACCTTTCTAACGATATAGCATTCTTGATATAAATCTTTTTTAGTTTTCATTTCATTTCAAATTTTCAGTCAAATCGGTGTTTTTCAATTTTCCTGCGTGCAAGCAACCTAGCAGGCCATGAAAAATAAACAAAAGCTCGGATATCGGAATTTGCGAGTTGCAGAGTATTCACCAACATGTTTCTTCACGCTGATAATGGTCTAGTTCGACTCAAGACTTCAAGCCGAGTCGATTAGAATCCATTTCAGCTTCAATGATAATTCAACTAGTTTGGTTAAGTTGGGTTAGGTTCGAAATCTTCAAAATGCTGTAATTTTTCACCGCAGTATCTCCTTAGCCTGGGAGTGGTATTGTTTGACTCAGGGCGTCAATCCGCATCGATTGACAGCAATCTAAACCCCCATTTCGGGTTTCTCTAAGTTTCGCTAAAACGAACCCTTACCAAAAATACATTAGGAAGCTACCGTTCCAGTTGTAAATTGGAATGTTTTTATAAAATACTCACTAAATAAAATAGCTTCATAATGATTACAACTCTCGGTCGTCTCTCGTGTGTAAGGCTCCATTCTTCGTCACTGGATATTCATCGTGTTTTGGTGAGATACCAGCCTCGAAGGCGTCGCATACTCAGGCCGCGGATGCTTGCTCTTGCGTCTTATCTAAAGTCTGCGCGATTTATGGCACAATTTATCGGCATTTTCATACTTCACCGGTGTAGATAGCCGAGGTAATAACGAGTTTACACCTCCCTCATCGTGAGTCGAGTTACCCATATCGCTCCCACACCTTTAAGATGCTTAGGTGTTTCTGTTACTGTAAAGTTACGATACCATTTTAACCGTGATAAATTTGTAGGGAAAATAATAAACATAAGCATTTGGGTAAGTGCTACACTGCTGGTAAAATGTTGTAATACAGGGAAAGAAAACATTTAAACAAAGTCCTGATATATTGAACTCGAAAACTACATTAAAAATTGTCCACTGGATCTTTTCCAATTATAACCTGAGTATTAATCCAGGAAAGTCCAAAATTATGTTGTTTTGTGCTGAGCGAAGGAAAAATTACGTTGTTTCCAAATTCATATCAGTAACGAAAAGCTTGCAATTTGATGACTATACAAAGATTATTGGAGTAGTTATTGACATCAAATTAAGGTTTATCGAGCACGTTAGAAGTATTTCTTAAAAAAAGACTTCGTACCTTGATTGCAGATTTCATCTAAATAATAAGTTACATAAACTGTGTCAGGTGTTGGTGATATCACTCCCAAAGTACTGTAATATTTTGTACCTTCCATGTTTTTGATTCATCTTTAGAATACTAAATTTGACCATGTTTCATCTAAATATACCCTACACTTAATTGGCTGACAATTAGTTACTTGTTGTAGTATAATTGTTCAGTTTTTGTACATAAATTATTGCTAACGTCACAGCCTCTTTGCAGTACACCTTTGGTGACTTGTTAGAGAACTGAGTACAATTTAAACCATCTTGATGCTTTGTAATATCTTTTTTAATTGCCTTTACAGCTATACATCGCCTGAATAAGTAAACTCAGTGATTCTTATATATGTAGTCAGCAAAAATCTCGCGAACTGCATATGTTATGCTTACATTGATACAACAACTAAACACGTCAACCTTCGCAGTATGATAAATTAAAACTAGAACAAATACATTATGAGGCATATTGTCCTAGATTAATATCAAATGAATTACGAGCTAAAATTTTCCAATGTAATGATCTCCTACATTTTTATCTTAGAGAAGAAGTTTCAATCAACATTCAAGGTACATAATATAGTTTTCAGGAAGATACTACGACATTATTTCAACGAAGTTTCTCGTACAACGTTACTATTTATAATTCTATACCAGATAACGTATAAACAGCATCCATTATCAGTGTTTCGACAACAATTCAAACATTTCAGATTTAATTCATCATCCTCACCAGATAGGTTCATCATAGAGATATTACACAAGCTATACAGGGTGTTTTCAAAGTTGGGACTTTCCTTTTCAGAAAAAGTTGCCTTTGAAATGACAAAGCTAATGTACAGTGAATCAGCAGCCGAAGAAGAGAACGAATGGTACTAAAATAATTACTGTTTTGTTCGCTGCGAAGTTTTAAGTGCGGTGCTCTCACATGAGTCATATAAAAAACTAAGTGCTTCTACTCCAATTTGGACCCTTCGAGGTTGTCTAGACCATCCAACGAACTACGATGTGAATACAAATATCTTCAGCCCGACTGGGGGGGGGGGGGGAGGGGGGGGGGTGAAGACGAATTCGCCTACTCTGAAAATCCGCGTTCATTATTAGTGATGCCGGTTGCACCATTTTTGTTGCTGTTAAGGTCTGATGTAGCACGTCAACATTCGAGTGAAGTCAAACGTGCGCTGCTACGTCCATCTATGCTTCGCTCAATTGTAAACTGGGTTTTTCGTTTTTGCTTCTGTTTTGATCTAATCGCAGAGAGACAGAATTAGAAATGAGGATTTTCTTACCGGTCAATACCCTGATATCCCTAAGCATTTCGGTTATATGTAACTGGGAAAAATCACTCCTTCTGGCGAGTACTATATGTCATATGAAGAAAAATCCCAACTTAAGAAACACCTTGTATTTTCTTTTGTTTAATCGTGTTATCCATTATTATTGCACTTAGTTCATGTCTTTATAATTTGAGCCGTTACCTATAAGTTTTAAAACCTCAATGGTTATGTATAAGAGTAGCGCTTGCTAAACTTCGCCAATGAATTCTATGGTTATTGTTACCATATAATTGTAGCAAAATAAGTCATGCCATGAGAACAAAACTGTGGTCGTACCGCTCGGTGGGCCGCATAATTATAAAGAATAGGCTCAGAGGAGCAGACTCCGTTTAAATTCCGATGGAAGGTCGCCAACCATCCGTCGGTAAGAAAGTGGCTGGAGGTGGCTCATCACGGCTACTCAAATTGCTTTTCTCTGAACTGCGTCAAGTATGGATAGGCTAGTAGTGGCAGCAGCTCTCAAGATATATGAGAAATACACCAGGTCAGGTCTACATTGGGAATGTATACAAGGTAAGAAGATTGGATGGTGAATAGGAACCTTCTGGCTAGAAAAAAGACCATGATATTCCTCTGCTGTTGAAAGTTACATTTAATTAATATTGAAAATAACCGACATTTGGTTATATAGGTATAATATATATAATACCCGGTCTAAGTAAAAAATAGTGACAGAGAGGTTTTAGTAATATACTGTGTGTATACTTAGATATTTTGGTTTTAAAAGGCTGTTATAAATGTTTTTTTGTCTTTTTGTTGCAAAATCCTGCGGGTCTAAAACTTTTGTGTCATGTCTTTCACTGAAGGAACACTGGCTATGACTTATTCCTACATATGCCTCCTCGTCGATTTTATTACTACTCAATTCAACCTTACATACTAATAACCACTGAACTTGCTTTCGGGTGTTGAATAGGGCTAATGTATTGTGCAAGACTTTCGCTGTTATGGACCGATGAACTGTTGGTTCTTGGGCGGTTTATAAGAAAAAAACCTGTGGGAATATTTTATTGTCTTTTTATAACAAGCAGCTTTCACTAAGCTGTTTTTCTCACCTTTTGGGAATTATACTACTTGCAAGTAAAATCTGAACACCGAGAAAATAGATGCGGTTCATGAAATGCGGCAGAACTCAACATTGAACGAACTCATTTTCCATAGTCAATTTATTACAACAAGTTCCTAATGGGTGGGCTGTTCCTGTTGACGAATACACTTCTCCAGCCCATGCACTATGCTCGTAATCTGGTTGTTAATACGCTCTAAAGATACAGCTTCCCAAGCTGCCCTCACAGCATGTTCTACATCGTCCAGCATGGTCAGAGGATTGGGTGAATCTCAAATGTAGCGACCCATCCATACTTTTTTAGTTGGTTGGGGTAATCGTAGGGACAGAGGGCACCCTGACCTTAGCTTCTTGTAGAAACTTCAGAGACACCCTTGAGATATGAGAATGTGCATTATCTTGCTTCAATAAATCATTTTGAGGCCTCGGACATGATTATGGAATGGCAACAAATTCTAACACGTCATTCAGATAACGTTAGGTCATCACGTGCTGTTAAATTCAATGACACCCCAAATGATCAAACCAATAGAGCGTTGTACATGGCGCTCTACAGTAAACTGGAGATCACGTCGTTCACCCCGTCGTCGTCTAATGTGTTGGCCCCCAGAAAAAACATGGACTCATCAGAGAAGGCCATCTGATGCCACTCAGCATGATATTGCTGATGTTCTTGGCACCAATCTAACTGTTGGCGACGATGATTTGCAGTGCGCGGACGCACTAGGTTCCATTTCATGCACATCATGCAGATTCGAAGGAGCCTCCCTTAGCTGCATACCAAAAGGGTCAGCAATAGCTCGACTGAACTCCAGAACCTCGAACTCTCTGCATTTGCCTTCTTCAATTCATTCGCGTGATGCCGCTACAACTGTAGCCACGCTACGTTTGATGGTTACAGATATTGCTCAAAACTTCATATGTTCATCTTAGGCGACCGCATATTTCAGTTATGAAAATTTTGAACCGACAAGTAGACCGATAGATAGGTGGACAGATAGACAATCGAAATGATAGATTGTTGTTCTGGAGAAGACATCTCAAAACGTCAAAAAACTCGCACAGCCTATGTAACAGACTAATATTAAGACCGCCGTCTCACTGATCTGTCATACACAATCGAGCACGAGTGAGCAAAAGTGTGGTTATTATAAAAACTATAATGTTTAATCTTGAATAATAAAATACTGAAACATTAGTCACTGCTATCTGTTTCACTTAAAATGTTTTTAAAAATATACTTACACAAACAGTATAACAATATTTTATGATTGTGACGACAGTATTTGAGGTTATTTGGTTGATCACACTCGATAATACTGACCATTCAAAGAAATTTTACCTCATGCAACTTTTGCACTTGCTTGTGCTTAATCGTGCTAGATTGGTCAGTGAGACTACGGCTTAACCTTCTCGACTACATATTTTTTCACCATCCGGCCTATTTTCGATGTCTGTGCTGGAAGGAAACAATGCACTGCTAAAAAATGCAGAAAATAGAAAAAGAGGGAATAAAAAGGCATCCCTATACAATAGAAAATGAGCGCAGTACGAATTTGTTAGTTTACGCGCCAGGGAATGTTAAAATTACACCGGAAACCGTGCAGTTGATCGCTCACATGCACTGAAAAAGAGATTCGATTGTTCATTATTTGCAGGAAAGTGTGTTAAAATTTAATAACACGGCTCGTAGAAAACACGGGGATGGAGCAATATTAAAAAATTTAATCTGTTTGCAGAAAAAAGTATAATTGATTGGATTGCCACTTCCAATGTGGGAGGTTTTTTAACGTACTATTTATAGACATTGCTCATTGCTCAAGTATTATATCGATGCAATAGATTATTTCTACCCATTATTCCTGGTCCAATCTTCAATAGGTTTAATGATACTGAGAACACTAGACATGCATTTCGAAAATCTGGCACTACTATATTGCATTCGGCTAACAGTGGTCCAATGAGGAATGAGGGATCAGCCTTTGCACCGGGACTTTGTGACCTAACCAATGCTGAGATTTTGGTCATGAAGGTCATGACATTAGGGGCAGTACTCTGGAACTCTTGAGATCATACTTACCCATGAGAAAACAGTATGTCTTAGTCAATGGAGGGAACTCTGACTTGTTGCTCGTAAAGCGTGGTGTACCTCAAGCATTCGTACTAGGACCTTTATTGTTTCTGTTATGCATAAACGACTTACCCGCTATAACAGAAAGTACCACATGTATCTTATTTGCTGATTAGACAATGTTTTTTTTTAAAATCTTCTAGAGTGGTATACCTTTCGACCTCTATACGGTGAAAAACTGGTTTTTCCGCAATAAGCTAAATTTGAATGAAACCAAGCACCAAACAATCGCTTTTAGTTCCCATAAACTACGGAAAAAATTTGAGACAATCAAATTCCTAGGTGCTATACCTGATTCTGGCTTAAACTGGCTTGATAATTGAATTTATTTTTACCCACTAGCATATTAAAAGCGGTGTACCATGCAACTCTCCACTGTCATTTAACGCATGGTAACAAAATTAGGACCAAACCGGTCGAAACTTGATGAAAACTTCTTGGTTTTTTTGTAGATAACACAAAAAATATTCTCATCTCTTTCTACTAGACAGCTTAAGAGAAATTTGAGCTCAGGTTTCGATTTTTCACGTCATTTTTGTTAGAAATCGTTAAAAAATTGTTCATATTACTTAAAACGTATAACATTTTATACGGTCTTGGGAGGTCCATCTATAACATGTATCAATTTCAAAGTAGATAGCTTGGCTAAAAATGCTATTATTTCCGGTGATCCAATTGATAGTCCAATCAGCAAAATGACGTTTTTGTAACACTTAAGAACAAGCTATATGAAAGATGGTGCGAAGGATGGAGAGAATATGCATCCAGCAGCCCTACGAGATACACCCGAATTCACCCAAGTTTGCCTCGCACGTACTGGCACAACAATTTCAAGTTACCTAGATGGTACATACCTTCTATAATTCGGACTAAAATTGGACACGGTGCCTTTCTAGTACATTTAGCTAGACTGCATGTAATACCGTCATCACTGCCACGTGGAAGGTGACATTGATCATATTTTTTTCGGCTGTACTAAAACCATTGACCATTGCAACCAATTTTACAACAGTTTAATAATTACATGTGGCATATCTGCCCCTTTGAGTTCGTCACATATCTTGTCTTTGCACAGGACAGATGTAATTTCGTGTTTTGATAGTATTTCTGAAAGATACAGGTTGGAAAATGTATTTAGTTTTGTCGTCTATAGTTTTTCCCTTGTATCTATCCTCTGTGTTTTATATAACCCGCCCTCACCGTGGCCTAATTGTTACTTGTGTCTTGAAAAATGCCTCAATGGGTCCTTAGGCGAGAGGACTGTGTGACCCTGTTTATCCTGTCCTATATCCTTACCATTATAGATTTGTCTATTATTTATGGGTAGGTTCCTTAGATTGTACAGAATATTCATTCAGGTTTATCTTTCTCTTTCAATTGTACATACTATCTATTTATAGCTTTATGCATTATGCAATATCCCATTAATTACTATAGTACATTACTATACAGGGTGGGTCAATAGTGCGTGGACGGAGGATTGTGGGATTACTACAAAATATTTAAAAAATCTGTCACTTGATGATGGTAGGCACCCTTGAGTGCTATAACGTAAAAATATTTTCTCTTAAATTTTGACGTGTATACAGGGTGATTCATATCAAACTTACATTTTTTTGAATGGAACTCCCTATATGTTATTGGATATTTAGATTCCTTGGTCAATTCTGGTGTGACTTTATCTATCACACATGAAACTTTAAACGAACCGTTTAGGTACAAATCACCATTTTTGGTATAAGTAGGTATCAGAAAAAAATTGAATATCGCAGCGATTATAAAAGTTAGAAGGCCTTGACTTTGCAGTACGACTAAGCATGAAATGCGTCGCCTTAGGTCAGACGGCTAAATTTGAATTCTTTTTGTACTTGGACAAATCAGAGGATAAATTAAGGAAACTTCAATCACAAATAACTTAATTTTTTCAAATAGAAATGCCTATTTTGCTTTAAAGAATCAAATGTAAAATTTGACTACCTTTCTAAAGATATAGCATTCTTGATATCAATCTTTTTTGGTTTTCATTTTATTTCAAATTTTCAGCCAAATCGGTGTTTTTCAACTTTCCTGCATGCAAGCAACCTAGCAGGCCATGAAAAATAAAACAAAAGCTCGTTAATATGGAAGAAAGCAACTAACTCAGTAGAAAGATGCAAACTAACTAGAGCAACGAGGCAAGATTATGAGAATTCCTTACAACATATTAGCTCTAACCAGAAACAATAGCTTTAACAAGAACGCTCATTTTTCACAGCCTACTAGCTATTAGCCAATTTCCAAAGTAAGTAAAAGAATATTTAATCAAAGGAAAACTACTAGTTATTGTTGCTGGCAGTAGAATACCTATGTCTTCTGAATAAATTTTCACATTTAATGCTATAAAAAAGTAGCCATTTCCGTAAGTCAAAAGTAATGATACCTCTGACTGGAGCCCTCCAAATTCTCCAGTAGGTACTTCTACTTACTAGCAAGGTCGCGGAAAATAAAACTTGATTTGCAGTCTGTTTGAATTGTAAAACATAATTTAGTTTGCAGAAAATTGCATGAAATAATCACAATTACAACATAGCGTAATTAAGAAATTCTAGCAGTTATTTCAATAGATGTTCAGAATTCTCCACTTGGGGATATCTTCACTTTTGACTTAACTAAACGGAAATGACTAATTTTTTTATCCCATGAAATGTAAAATTTTATTCTAAACATGACTGTAAACAAAAATCGCTGGTAGTTTTCCTTTTGTTTCAAAACTTTAATGGTTTTGGAAAGTTGCCAAGCTCTAGTAGACCTCAATAGCTAGTAGGCTGTGAAAAACAAACACTTCAGTCATACCCCAGCTACTCATTGACATTAGATATCTTGCTGCTGCGGTATCCGGTTAGTGCTAATATGTTGTAAGGAATTTTCATAATCTTGCCTTGTTGCTCTAGTCAGTTTGCATCTTTCTACTAAGTTAGTTGGTTTCTTCTATATTAACGAGCTTTTGTTTATTTTTCATGGCCTGCTAGGTTGCTTGCGCGCGGGATAATTGAAAAACATCGATTTGACTGAAAATTTGAAATAAAATGAAAACCAAGAAAGATTGATGTCAGGAATGCTATATACAAAGGTAATCAAATTTCACATTTGATTCTTTAAACCAAAGTTTCCTTAATTAATCTACCGATTTCTCGAAGTACAAAAAGAATTCAAATTCAGTCGTCTGACCTTAGGTGACGCATTTCATGATTAGTCGTACCGCAAAGTCACGGCCTTCTAAGTTTTATAATCGCTGCGATATTCAATTTTTTTCTGATACCTACTCATGCCAAAAATGGTGATTTGCGCCTAAACGGTTCGTTTAAAGTTCCATGTGTGATACATAAAGTCACACTAGAATTGACCAAGGAGTCCAAATATGTAATAATATATAGAGAGTTCCATTCGAAAAAATGTAAGTTTGATATGAATCACCCTGTACAAACATCAGAATTTAAGTGAAAATATTTTTACGTTATAGCTCTCAAGGGCCCCTACCATGATTAAGTGACAGGTTTTTGAAATATTTTTTATTAAGCCCGCAATCCTCCGTCCACGCACTATTGGCCCACCCTGTATGTGTACGTTTTACTGAGCTATATATCCATGTGACAAGCTGCTAGTGCCGTTAAAAAAATTCTTCCATGTTTATTTTGTTTAAACGTTTCTGAAAGGATACGTGTTCATTAATGTCACCCCCTATAGGGGTTGAAAAATGCGGTTACACATAATAAAAAAGGATGACATTGGTATGTATCAGTCAGGCCTCCCAACAACCTGTATAAAAACAGTTACCCGTTTTAAACAATAGAACCATCCTTTAACGATCTCTAACGAAAATGATGTGAAAACTCGAACTACAAGATTGAATTTCTCATAAACTGCCCATCAGAAACGGATGATAGTATTCTTTGTACTATCTATATGAAAAAGAATGTAAGAATTTTCCATCAAGTTCCGACTGGTTTGGTCGCAATTTCTTTATTTTTATTTTAAAAAAATCGGTACGCGCAAACCGCCGTAGATTTCGGATGACGATTTCTTGGAACATCAGTTGGTAGATGTATTAAAATGCTATCATATTTTCATCCGGTTACTTAACGACTTTTTTTCACATTTTAACACCCAGCTCATCACCCATTCCTCCCATTTTGGGGTTATGGTGCAATAAAAAAAAGTTTCCAAACTGCCTCTAGAACTCAAATACTATACCAATACCGTCATCCGGTTTTTTCTCGACACTAAAATTACGCGTCATTGTTTTGAATATATACTTTTGTATATATTATTCTATTCTTAACTTTAGTATTATATTTGTATGACTGTAGGCATTTTTTTTGTATGCAATCAATCAATAAACAACATTCATTCATTCAATGTTCCGACCAAAGGTTTTTGCAGATAGATGTGTCTACCTAGGTTTGTAGTCGGGGCCTACTGCCAATCTTTTAAAATTGTTATGCTGGTTCCGTTTGCGTTGCGTCAAGTTAAACACAGCAGAGCGACAAAAGGCCAATCGTTCAATTACCGGTTTCCTGTTGGCCAATTGTCGTGTTCTCGGTAACTCATTACCTATCGGACAATAGAAACGCGATAGGAATCTTGCCGAACGGCCGTGTTGGTCTTGTCATTGTACACACGGGATCTCAATTCACCGGAACCGATATTCTACCAGTGGTTTACCGCATGTGTTTGCAAAATACGTGGATTTTCTCGTTTATTTAAATCACGCAGGGTTGTTCCATTAGTATCCATTATACAAGAAGTCGAAGTTCGGTCGGTATCAGACGATTGGTCATTTATTGATACTTATCAAAAGAATGAAGTCAAGTTGATTAATTCAGTACTTCCCACACATTAGCTTGAAGATATGTGGGGCGATTATGCCTCCTTCCACTGCGACTCTATTGTGTCTATTGTGGCTCTTCCCGCACATTACTATGATATCATTTTATTATTTTCCCATTGTTTGTAGCTACAGGGCTTTCCATTTCGTCCTTTCAAGACGCCATATCATAGCATACCAAACAATCAGCATAATATCTCAGGTTAGCGGCAATCATACGTGCATTTCTGGTGTGTATCTGCCAAAAGAGGCAGATGCGTCGGTGAACACCATTGGCGCAAAGGCGACGCTCCTATTTGCTCATTCCTGAAACAAAGTGCATAGGCGTTGCGGTGTTGATAGTGTATGATCCTTAAGATGGATAAACAATGTGCTGGAAATATGTGTGCAGCGAAACATTAGAAATAAGTACTATAATCGCTGAAAAATGTTTTTTAGATATCCGAATGATCCCTACAAACAAAAATTATGTACTCAAAAATGCACGGACACTCGCATCGATTGAGACGACGTAACTGACTTTTGAGCCAAATTTTATGCAAGGCTGTGCATTTTTAGTAATTATTGAACAAAAATTGGTGTAATCATGCACCTGAATGTGTACACCTATTGTATCCATGTACAGCGCTTCTGATTCGGTACAATTGTACTCATTCAGTACGCAAATACGGAACTGTCAAACTTCAGAAAACGGATTTGATATCTTCTTAGCCTAAAGTATCCTAAAGTATACAGTGATCATATTTTAAACTGCTTTTTTGAACGTTTTTCTGGAATTCAATACATCTTTTTGATCAATTTCAGTGCATTTCGAAACACGATAGGGCTGTGTGTGTACAAAGACGTACCTACCGATATTCTTCCCTATATTTTTATGAATAAAGTATCTTAATCACAACTAAAAAGTAGCTCTCCATTTTCTTTGCAAAATATCAAGTATATATATTTTCTATTTCATATTATTTGAATAACAACTTAAAAAATAAGAAACAAAATTTTACTCAAAAATTTATATTACTGTATTGAGCATTTTTGTCATCGATACTTTTTGAGCGAGTCCAAGCTGGTACCGATCGTTCTGTAGGGGTATCGGAAATAATAATAAATAATTGAGAAGTGTAATCAATTGCACAAAATTCGCTGTATGAACCAGACGTGTCTTCATTGGCGTGTACAGCTCGATACTTGGCCAAAAAAATATTGAATTGGTACCGGTATCGATACTTATTATTTTCTCATCTCTACCCTGACATCCCACCCATAATGGCGTCGTCAAGGTCAAATTCTGTAGCAACCATTTTTATATAGGAAATCCTCAGAGATATTCTGCTGGTTGTTTACTATGCTGTGGTCAAATCATTAGTTAAATCTTTACCATTGTAGAAGATGGATCGTTTTAGCACCGCATGACGTGTTAGTTTTGTACAATTATACTACAAAAATGAACGAAAACCAATGAAAGTTTTTCGAGCATTACGAAATGAATTAGGTCGCCGTGGATGACCAACAGTGCAAGAAATTGGACAGGTAGTAGGAAAATTTGAACGTAGCAGATATTGTGAGACCTGTGCACGTTCGTAATGCGCGTACGGTCCAAAACATTGCTGCTTTTGCTGCCAGTGTTGACGAAGATCTGAGTGTTTCGATTCCATGACGTGATCAGCAATTGGGCTTGTCAAACGCATCGTAATGACGAATTTGGACTTACATCTACATCCATTAGTCCAACTGGTACAAGAAATTAGAGTGTCGTGACCATGGAATGCGTCGGGCATACGTCGATTGGGTAAACGAACAACAACAGCAAAATTCTGAATTGTCGCATCAAATTTTCTTCAGCGACGAAGCACATTTTGAGCTTTTGAAATTTCCGTATATGGGGCTCAGAAAATCAACACGTAATTGTTGAGAGGCCCTTGCGTCCGCCAAAAGTCACTGTTTGGTACGCATTGTGGTCTCGTGGAATCATTGGGCCGTATTTCTATGAAAACGAGGACGGTGAGTCGATGTGTGTGAATGGTGAGCGCTATGGCCGCATGTTAACTGATTATTTTGGCCCATATAGTGTTGAAATCAAAGACATGGATACAGATGATATTTAGTTTCAGTAAGACGGCGCCACGTGCCACACAACACGACCGAGTATGGCCATATTGCGAACAAAATTTGAGGGACGCATAATTTCGCGTTTTGGTGATTTCATCATGTGATTTGAGCCCGTTGAACTTTTCTTATAGGGATACATTGAAGACCAAGTCTACGCTGACAATTCACAATTGCTCGAGCATTTTAAAAAGAACATTCGTGATGTTATGGCCGAGATACCACCCCACATACCTATGTGCCGCAATATCATAGAAAACTACCTGTTTCGGATCCAGGTCTGCGACGAAACCCTAGCTGGTCAGTTGAATGATGTTATACATATTTCACACAAAGTAACATAAACCAAGCTTTATTTGGAAATAAAAGTTCAATCGAGAATCGGATTTTAAGTGTGTTTCATTTCAATTCACTTTTGAAAGTTGAAAATGGAGAACCCTAATTAATCTGCCTAAACAGCAACTGGCATGATAGTTACCACTTACAACTTTCTGAACTGTATTCCTGTATCCTTATTCTGCAATCTGCAACTGATATCCTAATCACACGGCATGCTGATTTTCTGATGTTTACAGACATTATTTCGTGGTTTCCCAACCACCCTATTCGATACCTTATCCTACCTCGAATCACTTTAATCATCAATCCAAAAAAGCAGAAAGCGATCAGAGACATCTATAAAGTATCCAGTAGCAGAGATTGAACGGCTTTTATGTTGTACTGTTTCTTTTAGTTTAGTTTCACGACCACCACCAACACAATTTCCATAAACAAACAATCCATCGAATTTATCGATATCTACCACGGCTCATGTTATGGTTAAGAAATTTCATTGCTAGCAGTTTCTCACTTTCACAACCTCTCACCCTCAATTTAAAAAAAGCAGGAAAGAATTTACTTCAGTAAACTCAAACGGCGCTGTCACTGCGGATCCGGAAGCGAGATTGACAAAACCGGATTTTTTTCGGACTAGTTTTTTCATGCTGATTCCGAATCTTTATTTAGTTTTTCGCTAGCACCCATAGGTATATAGGGGGCTCTCCATAAGCATAACAATCCATGCAGCGGTTACTGAGACTGCGGAGCTACATGAACGCCAACATACAGACAGACCGACAGACGGACCGAAATAAGTGTCGTGGAATTTTGATATGTAGATGTCATGAAACGCCCAAAAGGCATATTATCTCAAAATCGAAAACTTTCGCTATAACAATACTCCACTCACTTGTCAGTGTAGGAAATAAAATAGGTACTAAAAAAGTCAAGGGAATCTAACACTATAGGCATTTCTTAATAACCAAAAACGTCTAGAACCTGTGATGATCTATTAACTCCTCTGATACAAAATCGTGACTATTTCGTCAAATTTACTTTTTAAGTAATTCTGAAAAAATGTTACATAACAGTGGAAGCATGTTGCACCAAGGAAAAAATGGAGTTAAGTTGATTGACTCAGTACTTCCCACACACATTGATGATACCATTTTATTATTTCCCATTGCATGAAGCTACAGTCTAAAATCCTCTTGCAACTAAATTATCGCCCATCCGCCCGCAAAAACAACATCCAACACAAAAAACCCTCGTAAATAGTTTCTTGCGTCTCCCTCCTTTGGAACTAGGACGCCACAGTTTTTTTTCTGCATGCTTCAACTGGACGACGCGAAACGATCAAGAGCCTCCAACCCATGTAAAAACGAAGTTTGAGCTAATTTTTTGTCTCTGGTTTATTGATTATTGCTGCGCCGCCACTGACACGGTTTTTCAAAAACAGAGTCGTTTTCCATTCTCGCCGCGGTAATAAATTCTGTGTCAAAATTTTATTAAAGTCAATTCAATAATTTTCGCTTTATGCAATATATATAGAACGAAATAAAGCAGAACTCGTATGTACAGATCACAAAATTGGTTTCTGTAATAGGCAAACCAATGTTCGAATGGACCTAAAAAAGTTTAATATGCCGCTAAGTATTTCTTCTACAGGTCAAGGGACAGACTACTATGAGTACAACAATTTTTTCAGTTTTACAGCCCCCCAACCGCCCCGATTTCATCCCACCTAAAAAAAAAAAAAAATTGAAAATGATCAGGAACCAGTAAGTTTGAGCTGTTTTCATATCTTTAGTTTTTTTACTATTGCTGTGCCGCCACTGACACCATTTTTCCAAAACATACGCGTTTTCCATCCTCGCTGCGGTAGTAATACTGTGTCAAAATTTCATTAAAATAAATTCAATAATTTTCGCGTTACGCAATATAGAACGATCTAAAACAATACTTGTGTGTATACATCACAAGACCCTTGGTTTTAATAATAAGCAAGGCAATGTTTGGACGTAGGTACGTAAAAAGTGTATTATGCTGCTAGGTTTTTCATTCAAAGATCAATGGACAACCCATTATGAGTACAACAATTTTTTCAGTTTTACAACCCCCTACCGTCCAACCATCCCAAATTCACTCTCACCCTAAAAAAAGTAGAAAATGATCAGGAACCCCTAAAACGCCTAAAAACAAAGTTTGAGCTGTTTTTATGTATTTAGTTTTTTTATTCTTGCCGCGCCGCCACTGACCCGATTTTTCCAAAGCATACGCGTTTTCCATCCTCGCCGCAGGAGTAATACTGTGTCGGAATTTCATTAAAATTGATTGAACAATCTTCGCGTTACGCGATATCGAACGATACAAAACAATGTATACATCACAAATTCTAAGTCCCGTTGTTTCTATAATAAGCATACAACGTCCGGATGGACCTAAAAAAGTGTATCATGCCGCTAGGTTTTTCATTCACATATCAATGGATAGCCCATTACGAATACAACAAATTTTTCAGTATCACAACTCCCCACCCCCCAGCCACCCCAAATTCACCCCCACCCAAGAAAAAGTAGAAAATGATCAGGAACCCCTAAAACGCCTAAAAACGACGTTTGAGGCATATCAGAAATTTTTCGTTTTTTGCTAATTACTGCGCCCCCGTATAACGATTTTAAAAATTATAGCTGCATTACCTACTACGACCCCACAGCATAACGCTGCCCAAATTTCACCACAATCCATGCAGCGGTTATTGAGATTACGAGGGTAGAAAAACGCGAACAGACCGACAGACAGACAGACTGACGGACCGACGGAAATGAGTGACGTAGATTTTCTTTATGTAGACATCATGAAACGCCCAAAAAACGTATTATCTCAAAATCGAAAATTTTCGCGATCACAATACTCCCCTCATCTATCGGTGTGGGAAGTAAAAATCACTTTTTCCGAAAAAAGAACCTAATAACCCTTCGCGATTGACGCGGTTTACTTTGTAGACAAAAAAAAATGGAGTCAAGTTGATAGACTCAGTACTTCCCACACATAATGGTGATACCATTTTATTATTTCCCATTGCATGGAGCTATAGTCTAAAATCCCCTTGCAACTAAATTATCGCCCATCCGCCCGCAAAGCAACATCCAACACAAAAACCCTCGTAAATAGTTTCTTGCATCTCCCTCCTTAGGAACCAGGACACCACAGTGTTTTTCTGCATGCTTCAACTGGACGATGCGAAACGATCAAGAGCCACCCGTCTAAAAGCGAAGTATGAGCTGATTTTATGTTTTTGGTTTTTTTATTATTGCTGGGCCGCCACTGACATGGTTTTTCAGAAACAGAGTCGTTTTCCATTCTCGCCGCGGTGATAAGTTCTGTGTCAAAATTTTATTAAAATCAATTCAATAATTTTCGCTTTACAGAATATACATAGAACGAAATAAAGCAGAACTCGTATATGTACAGATCACAAAATTGGTTTCTGTAATAGGCAAGCCAATGTTCGGATGGACCTAAAAAAGTGTGATATGCCGCTAGGTATTTCTTCTACAGGTCAATAGACAGCTGAGAGACTATTATGAACACAACAAATTTTTCAGTTTTACAACCCTCCACCCCCCAACCGCCACGATTTCAACCCAACCAAAAAAAACTGAAAATGACCAGGAACCCGTAAAACCCCTAAAAACAAAGTTTGAGCTGTTTTCATATTTTTAGTTTTTTTATTATTGCTGCGCCGCCACTGACATATTTTTCCAAAGCATACGCGTTTTCCATACTCGCTGCGGTAGTAATACTGTGTCAAAATTTCATTAAAATCAATTCAATCATTTTCGCGCTATGCAATATAAATCGATTTAAAACAATACTCGTATGTATACATCACAAATTCAAAGTCCCTTGGATTCTATATGTAATAAGCAAGGCAATGTTCGGATGTACGTAAAAAGTGTATTATGCTGCTAGGTTTTTCATTCAAAGATCAATGGACAACCCATTATGAGTACAACAAATTTTTCAGTTTTACAACCTCCCACCCTCCAACCACCCCAAATTCACCCTCACCCAAAAACACGTAGAAAACCCTATAACGCTTAAAAACAAAGTTTGAGCTGTTTCTATATTTTTAGTTTTTTTTATTATTGCCGCGCCGCCACTGACCCGATTTTTCTAAAACATACAATTGAACAACTTTCGCGTTACGCGATATCCAACGATCTGAAACAATACTGGTATCTAAAACAAATTCCAAGTTCCATGGTTTCTATAATAAGCATGCAACTTTCGGATGGACCTAAAAAAGTGTTTCATGCCGCTAGGTTTTTCATTCACATATCAATGGACAGCCCATTACGAATACCACAAATTTTTCAGTATTACAACCCCCCACCCCCCAATCACCCCAACTTCACCCCCACCCAAGAAAAAGTAGAAAATGATCAGGAACCCCTAAACCGCCTAAAAACGAAGTTTGAGGCATATTTGAAATTTTTCGTTTTTTGCTAATTACTCCGCCCCCCGTATAACGATTTTCAAAATTATAAGAACATTACCTACTACGACGCCACAGCATAACGCTGCCCAAATTTCATCACAATCCATGCAGCGGTTACTAAGATTGCGAGGGTAGAAAAACACGACAGACAGACCGACAGACAGACAGACAGACCGACAGACAGACCGACGGAAATGAGCGACGTGGATTTTCGTTATGTATACATCATAAAACGCCCAAAAAACATATTATCTCAAAATCGAAAATTTTCGCGATCACAATACTCCCCTCACCTATCGGTGTGGGAAGTAAAAAACAATTTGAACTAACTGTACCGGAAAAAATGGTGGTAAGCTAGTTCGGCAAGTATTATTAAAAGCTGTAGCTGTGAATTTTCCTTCGCTTGTGCTTGATATAATTATTACATTGTAGTTTCCGTGAAATCTACTCGTCAGCACGAATATTTGTAAACATAAGAGAAAAAACACATGAATCACTGGTCCTTCTCGTCTCCAAACCTCATTCCGTTTTTCGTGCTCGTCGGTACCGTTCACCGATCCACAATGCTGAAACGATCGAGTGGATCCTCTTACCGGAAAAGTGGTGACATAACGAGATTAAAACGCCAATTACAGGAAATGCAGGAACACTTAATGAATATTCAAAGTGACTGATAGTGAATCAAGTTCCAGCAAGGAATCATTATGTAAGTTTTGGTTATTTAGTCTATACCAGACTAGCATCGCCTTACTGAAATGAAATCGCGTGGTTTATTCAGCTCACAACAATAGTACAGCTCTAGGTTTTAATCACCAAGTGGTAATTAACATCTTTAATCACGTACGAAGTATAGACTTTCAACACCGAGTGGTACTTGAAATTATACATTTTTTAAGTTTTGCTTATTTAGTCTATACGGGAGACAACTCGTGTTATTCCCTAGAACTAGGACCGCCGTACTGAAATGAAATCGCGTGGTTTCTTCAGCTCACAACAATAGTACAGCTCTAGATTTTAAGCACCGAGTGGTCATTAACATCTTTAATCAAGTACAAAGTATAGACTTTAAACACCGAGTGGTATTTGAAATTATAAATTTTTTTAAGTTTTGATTATCTAGTCTATACGGGGGACAACGCGTGTTATTCACCAGAACTAGAATCGGCTTACTGAAATGAAATCGCGTGGTTTCTTCAGCTCACAACAATAATACAGCTCTAGATTTTAATCACCGAGTGGTAATTAACATCTTTAATCAAGTACGAAGTATAGACTTTAAACACCGAGTGGTATTTGAAATTATACTTTTTTTTAAAGTTTTGATCATTTAGTCTATACGGGGGACAACACGTGTTATTTCCTAGAACTAGAGTCACCTTACTGAAATGAAATCGCTTGGTTTCTTCAGCTTACAACAATAGTACAGCTCTAGATTTTAATCACCGAGTGGTCATTAACATCTTTAATCAAGTAGGAAGTATAGATTTTAAACTCCGGGTTATATTTGAAATTATACGTATTGATCGTCAATAATACGCCTGACGACGAGATCGCTGCGCCGGCGGTTTTTTGCGTTCTTTGCACGATTTTGTTTATGTCGCAGGCACGATTGGTTTACCACAATATTCCCAAGGTAAAGATGATCCAATACAATAAATATACGGTCGTTATTTTGTGAATTGCACCATTAATAAAATCGGGTGATTTTATTATGGAGATAGACGAGATGTTTTTTATCTTATGCTTCTTGCATGGCCTTTACACCGTGTCATTTTCAGGCCTATAATTATTATTTAGACAGGTAATTATTAGGGCGACTATAAAGAGGTTTCCTCTTTGCAGACTCATCTACCAGTGGGAGTCATGAACCGCATATTCGGGAAGTTTTCCCAACTGCCAATCCAACACATACACCTCTTTAGCCGGCAATAGCTGTCAATACAGCGATCCCGCCCCTCCCAGATCCTGCTTTTCCAGAGCAGAATATTACTGGTTTAGGTATAAAGCCGGATTGCATTCATATTAATGGTACACCATTTCCTGAAGAAATTGTCGCCCGTTAGAACTCTTATTTACTAAAGGGTTTCACCAAAGAATGGCGTCGGGACATACTGAATCCTTATCAGATTCCGGCCAACTGTAAGGCTCTAATTCCTCCCATGCTTAACAGCGAGATTCAGGCTTCCTTGCCAAAATATGCGCTCGATCATGATAGTTTTTTGATGGCACCTCAAGAACAAATCACTCTTGGGCTATCAGCTGTCGGGACTGTCTTAGGCAAAATGTTACCAATTCCAGAACAAGCAGAGGACTTCAAAGTCTTAGCAGATGGCTGCCAGTTCATTAGTAAAGTTCACCATGCCATTTGAACGCACAGGAAGTTTAAAACTATTCCTTACCTAAATACGGACTGCAAAAAGGTGGCAAAAATAATGCATATGGATGAATTCCTGTTCAGCCGGAGTTTTGTTGAGGCAGCCAATAATGAGCAATCCATAAAAAAGTCCAGCTTCACTTCACACAAGAAGAAATCCATTGACCTATTTGACGTCAAATTCCTGTTTATTTACACTTTTGACCACGAACTGAATCCGCGAATTAAAACCATGGATCTATTGTTGATGTAAAACAGGTATTAGCAATATGACCAACTTTAATAAATCTAGTGCGCCGGAATGAATAAGTGGATTCTCACATTCTGCAGAAGCTACAAAAGACCGTAGACGCATACATTCAAGCTTGAGCTCCTCTCGGTCAATATCAAGTGGAGCTTGGAGGCTGTATTCATTTTCAGCTCCCATTATTATGTCAGGCCTCAACCACGAATATTTTTTTGCCAAATTCAGGATTTGCTGAAACCGTCCTGGAATTTCAGCTAATGCCCTGTCTTAGCACAAAAATATTTTCTGTCTCAAAACGTCTTCGTGCGATAGCTCAGCATCAATACTAGTTTCGCTCAAAGAGTGCCTACTTATAATTTCTCTTGGTGATTGAAGAGGAATATCGAATTTTTCACATAAATGTTCAGCGTAGCTTAAAGCTCCGTTTATATTAAATTCTCCTCGTTCTGAATCAAAAACTATCTGTAATGCTTTTATTTTCTGGATAGACTAATACAGGGTGTCCCAAGACGATTAAGACAAGCAATATATCGGAACTGGGTAGTAGTATAGTATCTTTTCTTACTATTGTGTCACCCGATGAGGTATTAGAGCAAATGTATTATCTGTCTCTATTATTGCTCACCAAATGAGGCATTTGTTTTTGATCACGTGACATCCAATTCAAAAATTTTAATCGGACACCCTGCATACTTGTGACTTTTTGTGTTCCTCCCGATAAAACAATTCCAACAAACTAGCACACTTGGGGTCTAAACTGATTAGTTCAAGAGCTGCAGGTACTTAAAGGACTGTACTCCTGTACTGAACACTACCTTTATGAAACACTACCAAACTAATTTAACTGTAGGGGTACATGTTACAACCAATGGTACTGTTACCATCCTGTAAGTACTTGTAGCTCTTGAATTATTCACTTTAGACCTGAAGTATGTAGTTTGTTGGAATTGTTTTATCGGGAGGAACACAAAAGGTCACAAATATGCAGGGTGTCCCATTAAAAATATTGAATCGGACGTCACGTGGTCAAAACCAAATACCTCATTTGGTGACGCAATAATAGAGACAGATACTACATTTGATTTAATTTACACCCCCAAAATTACAATTCGCTGCTACTGCCAAGTTCCGATATATTACTTGTCTTAATCGTCGTGGGACACCCTGTATATACCATGTCTCTCTGTCACATACATATAGGTATATAAACATGTTGCATGAATGAATGATAATGGTCTTATGCAGACTGTATCCTGTATCAAGATTCTGAGCTCTGCTATTTGCTATTTTTCGTCAAATCAAAACTTTAACAGACCGTTTACCTCAACTGATGTAACTTTATCTTATGGCCATTGAAGAGAAATGAAAAAATATAACTACACGATGAACTTCAGGCTCTCTGGTACAGAAACCACTTGTGTCGACGCCTCTGATTCTGTTATCAAACTTAATTATTGAGTAGGTAACACTAGGATTCTCGAAGTCTAAACAAGACAGACGTCATATTTTCGGAAACAATATTCTTTTCGCTTAAAAGTTGATTTTATTATTGTTTCAATTTTACCATCAATCATTATTAGGATGCTATGTCTTATGTGTTATGATATTGTGACACCTGCATTTTTCGTGGAGTTAAGAGAAACGGACTTAACAGAAATAACGTTACGGAATTATGAGATCTGGCTCCGTATCTTAAAATATTAGAAAAGTTAATTTGAATATCGGTCGTGAAGTTCTTTTTAAGAGGATTAGAGCCCTGTGGAGTAGGGCATTAAAAATTAAATTTTATCGATTAAGTGCAAGACTAATTCAAATAATAAAATTCCGCTAACCAGAACTTGGGAAATCGACTGATGGAAGAGATATTGGCCTACAAAATTCAGGGGCGCGCTTAATAAGTAGGCTAAGAGGGGAATAGAGAAAAGTTCTACAAACTTTTTGGTGAAAAAAGTAAATCGTCTAGCAGCTTTCTGAAAAATTATTTTCTGTTGCTCAACAAATGATCTCAATTTTTAACGAAGAAAAAAAATACAAAACAGCCACATAAATCCTTTCTTGAAGATTGCTCCTACAAAAAACAATAACTTTGAACAGCCAATATTCGGAACTGAATTTATGTCTTAAAAAGCTGGATATAGTTGTTCGAAAACAGTAGGTTTACACCATCTTACCAGTATATGTGCCCCATAAAAAATGCCTATATCAATGAAACAAAAAATTATAACATTCAATAATTAATATAAAATATTGATCTCCCCTTTTAAAATACTGGACACATTCAAAAAAATGAAGTCAAGTTGATTGACCCAGTACTTCCCACACGTTCCGCTGATACCAGTTTATTATTTTCCCATGGCATGAAGCTTTAGTCTAAGATCCTTGTAACCAAATAATCGCCAGCCCCCCCCCTAAAATTGTCATATGCCGCTAGGTCTTTCCTTCACAGGTCAATGGGCAGCCTATTATCGATACTACAAACTTCTCAGTTTTACAACCCCCACCCCCCAACCACCCTCACTTTCACCCCCACCCAAAAAACTTGTAGGAAATGATCAGGAACCCCTAAAACATCTAAAAACCAAATTTAAGTTGTTTTAATACTTTTCGTTCTTTGACTATTGCTACGCTGCCACTGACACGATTTTTAACAAGCATAAGCGTTTTCCATTGTCACCACGGTAACAATATACTGTGCCAAAACTTCATTAGAATCAATTTAATAGTGTCCACGTTACAAAATACAAAACGATTTAAACCAATAAATTCTCGTATGTATACAGAAAATTCTAAGTCCCTTAGTTTCCGTAATAGGCTAGGCAATGTTCGGATGGACCTAAAAAGGTGATTTGTGTCGCTAGTTATGTATCCAGCCGGACATCGACCCAGCTGACCAGACGGCGCGTGTGGAAGATGAACTCAGGAAATGCTGCGTCAGCTAAGTTTACCTTATCATGTATTTTATATAATTCAGTCAGTCTAGAGCTCAACTTTGTACGATTAACAAATAAATATTTTTTAAAAAGTGATTTGCTGGTTCCTGGAATTTAAGTGGCGCTGCGAACAGGATAACTGCACGACATTCCTAAGGATCATCGGCTCGTTTCTACGACTTGGCAGTTAACCACCGAATACCACAGAACAGGACAATTTGGAGGACCATACAGGGATGATAATCACGGTGATTCGTCTTCTCCTTTTGTAAGTCCATTTTCCATTTTTCCATGAGTTCTGAGTATCCACAAAATTCGTTAGAAGCTCTTATTGACTCCAGAACCCGAAAATTAGCAAAAGAAAAATTTCGTTTTAAGCCTTATTCAACCCCCTCACTAGAAAATATTTCTCACGAACAGTCAAATATTTCTCTTAATTCTATTCCAGAAGATTCAATCATGGTTTTATCTAATTCAGATATCAATAACTTGTGTAATACTTTGCCAGAATATTCAGCTGGTGACAATTTGTCAACTTTTGTAAATGCTGTTGATAATTTAATCACCTTTTTCTCTCAACAAGGTGCGGATGCAATCCAAACCTATATCACTAATGCAAATATATTATCTAAGGTTAAGGGTGAGGCCCGTGATTTTTTGAATCTACATAATAAGACTAATTGGGCTGAAATTAAGCTGCTTTTACTTCAAAAATATGGTGATCATCGCACCGAAGAAATTTTATTAACCCAGCTGACTACTACTGTTCAAAAACGTTCAGAATCATACCAAGACTATCATCACCGCATAACATTAGCTCTTAATGATCTTTTACAGCATGTTTCTTTACATGAAGGTAATACACAGGCAGTAGAGTTCAAAGCTTCATTTTTTAAAAATCAAGCACTTAGAACCTTTTGCACTGGTGTGAATAATCCTTACTGTGATCATCTTTCTCATTTCGATTTATCCTCATTAGATGAAGCTCTTCAGAAATGTATATCTCTAGATAATCATAAGCAACAGCAACAGTATATGTCCTATTTAAAATCTTCAACCTACCTCCATGAATATCAAAAGAACCCACCACGTCCCACCCAACACAACACGCATCCTCCTCAACATTATCGTAATGTACAATCTTCTTCTCAGCCATCTATGAATCAAAATTATTATAACACACAAAATCAATTCCATCAGCCTCGTCTACAGAATAATCCATTTTCTCAGCCTTTTACACCTACTAGAAATTTTGGTGATATTAATAAACCCATACCCCAACGCCAAAATCCTCCCACAAACAGGGAAGTATTTGGTGCTCCTTCTCGACCAAATAATTCTTACCAAAATCAGTTCAAGCCTACTCCTATGTCAATCTCACAAAATATTAGTCGTAAGCCAACTCCAATGTCTACTTCCACTCACAACAGTCGTACTTTCAACCATAATATAGAGTGTGGCCCAGATTCTGTCACACAAGCTCACGAAATAGCAAGTCAAGGATATGAAAATTTTGAGTTTTCTGAAAATTTTCAGGAACCAGCCGTTTTAGAACCCCCCGACCCAGAACCATCCAATTGAATAATTTTTCAAAGCACACAAAGTTGCCTTATTTTTACCTGCCCTATTCAAATCTGAAAGTTTTAATTGATTCTGGTGGATCAGATACCGTCATTACTCCAAAAGCTGCTGAATTCTATGATTCTAGATATGAATTCTATGAACCCTTTACCCTTATTTCTATGAAAACTCCAAAAACTTACAATCGAAATCTTTACTATCCCATATTTGATGAAATTGGCATACAGCAACCCCTCACAGTCAGAATTGCCGATTGGCACGATGATTTTGATATTCTTCTCGGTACTAGTGAACTTGATCAATTAGGTGCTAATATTGATTATGAATCTCATATATTTTCTATCAGAAAATTGAACATTGAAATTCCATTCAAAATTATTTATCGTTCGGCTAATCGCCTCAGTATTCCAGTATCTGTGAATAATGGTGAGATAGTTGTCCCAGAAATCTCTCATGAAGGCCAAATTATTTTACCGGAGTCTATACATTGTGCTAAAGATGGATATATTGAAATTCCCAAGTCAGAGGATATTGACTTGCATTTTTCAGAGCCCGTCTCTGTTACCCCTCTTTCAGAATTTGACGAAAAGCTTCCAGATAACCCACCTAGTAATTCTTTCAATATCAACATGATTCGAACTCAGCATTTAAATGCAGAAGAAAAACAAAAAATACTTAGATTATGTCATCAGTACAAGGACATTTTTCATACAGAAGATTCTCCTCTCACTTTCACAGGCTCTGTTAAACATGTTATCCGTACTAAGGATGACAAACCCATTTTTTCTCGAACCTATCGATATCCGAGAGCAATGCTCCCAGAAATTTCATCTCAGATTAATAAATTATTAGAAAACAATATTATACGCCCCTCCATAAGTCCATATTCATCCCCTTGTTGGCTCATCCCCAAGAAGGCTGATGCATCAGGAAAAAGGAAATTTCGTATGGTTATTGATTTTAGAAAGCTTAATGAAAACACTATAGAGGAACGCTACCCAATACCCCGTATAGACGAAATTCTAGATAACCTCGGCAGATGTACTTATTTCACTACCCTTGACCTGGCCCAAGGATTTCATCAAATCCAAGTTCACCCAGATTCCATTGAAAAGACTGCTTTTACTGTCCCCCAAGGCCATTTTGAGTATTTAAGGATGCTAATGGGTCTCCGAAATGCCCCTGCCACATTCGAAAGAATGATGGATGAAGTTCTAAGAGATTATATTTATAAGTCTTGCTTTGTATTTATGGATGATGTCATAATTTTTTCTAGAAGTCTTCAGGATCATCTTATTCACATAAAACAAATATTCCAAAAATTTCGTGACGTAAATTTGAAAATACAGCCTGATAAGTCAGAATTTCTTTGTAAAGAAGTGGCATTCCTTGGTCACGTAGTAACTCCAGAAGGCATAAAGCCTAATCCCTCGAAAATTCATGCAATTGAAAATTATCCAATTCCTAAGACAAGGAAAGAAATTCAAAGTTTTCTTGGCCTAGTCGGCTACTACAGACGTTTCATTCATAATTTCTCTAAAATTACTGCCCCCATGACAAAATGTGTTCGAAAAGGTGAGAAAATTGACATTAACAATCCACAATATATAGAAGCATTCGAAAAATGTAAGGCCGCCCTAAGTAATTCCCCCATACTTCAATATCCAGATTTTTCAAAACCTTTCACACTCACTACAGATGCTTCAGGTATTTCTATTGGTTCTGTCCTTTCTCAAGAAGGAAAACCAGTCGCTTTCTACTCCCGTACTCTCAATACTGTCGAAAGAAATTATTCAACCATAGAAAGAGAACTTTTTGCTATAGTAGACTCTTGCAAACATTTTCGTCCCTACCTTTATGGAGTAAAATTCACTGTAGAAACTGACCATAACCCCATTGTCTGGCTCCACAAAATTCGTGAACCCCATTCTCGCTTAGTTCGATGGAAACTCAAACTTCAGGACTATAATTTCGACATAAAATATAAGAAAGGTAAAGAAAATATCGTAGCAGATGCTTTATCCCGCATAGAGATCAATATGCATGAAACTGAATCCATTATTGCCAATCCCCCTTCAGAGTCTTCAGATGAATCTTTAGATGACGACCCCTTTGACGTCGATGATTTTGTCAATGAAACTTTCGAAAAGGAAACTGGTCAATCCACCCAACATTCCGCTCTCGAGAATCCAGTTGCCACGGTTCCATTTTCCGAGGAACCCATAAATCATTCCGCAAACCAAATTATTCTGAAATTTGGCGATAAACATTCAATTCGTTACTCTGTCAAGTTCAAAACCAAGCATCAACATCTTGTGACCTTAGTTGAATCAAATTGGAAAAATGATGTCAAGACAACGCTTCACGATATAATAGCCCCCAATCAGCGATATTACATTCTCACTGATAATCCCGATATTCAAAAATATATTTCCGAGTATGTTCGAAATACGTACAATGATACAATTCAAATTTTCTTCTGTACTAAACGTGTACAGGACATAGAAGATTCCGAATCCCAAATTCAATGTGTTAAAAATTATCATAAGAAAAATCACAATGGTATTGTCGAAACCCTCAATCAGTTGAAACTTAAATATTATTGGCCAAATATGCGTTGCACCATATCAAATTTCATTAATCAGTGTGATATCTGTCTACGAAATAAATATGAAAGACACCCTTATAAGCTTCCTTTGAAAGGCCCTCTTCTAGGACAAAAGTTTTTGATATTTTACATATAGATACCTTTTCGTGTTCCAAAGATAACTTTCTGACAATTATTGATTCATTTTCTAAGTATGCTCAGGTTTACCAAATTTCTGATAAGACGACAGTTACAATTTTAAGTAAATTGAGACATTATTTTTCACATCACAACTATCCTAGAAAAATTGTTTGTGATGCAGGTACTGAATTTTCTAATAATCTTTTCAAGGAATTCATGAAACTCCATTGTATAGAACTCCACTATATCACGGTAAATAATCCAAATTCTAATAGCCCCAATGAAAGATTTCACTCAACTTTCATCGAAAAACCCCGTGTTATGCAAGATGAACGTCCCAAAGACTATTTCAACGATTTAGTAACACATTGTGTCCTAATCTATAATCAATCAATCCATTCTGCTACTGGTTATTCCCCATTTTCTGTTCTTTATGGTCCATATGCCGAAGAAATTCAATTTGACGATGATATGCCGGTATACGAAAAATATAACCAACGTCACAAAGACGAACTTCGACCTTTCATCGACTCCCTTTATCGAAAACTTCATGACAAGGAATCTGCAGTTTTAGAAAAACGTAACGAAAATTTGCCAGATTCTACCCCAGCCCCCAGACCAGGAGATCCTGTGTATATTCAGAAAAACCCTCGTAACAAACTTACTGCACCCTATGTCTCAGCAAAAGTTACTTCAGCCAAAGAAACCCAAATTGAAGCGGTAACCTCAAAAGATAGGCCCACAAATACGCACCCTAGAAATATTAAACGTTTACGCAAGGCTACCTTGTTACAGGACCGGCCAAATGATGAGCCACAGCCTGGCCCTTCAAGTGCGCCCGATCCCCAATAATGGATACTATCAGGAACTAGTCGGCCAAGCTCAAATGTTTGACCACTATCATCGCCATATAGTAACTATAAATCTTACTTCTATTGATAACTCTCTCAAGGCAGCAATGATTCATCCTCTACTCTTTAACAAAATTCCTACCTCTCCTTATCAAAATATACTTAAAGAATATAGCATTTTATATCAAGAAACATTAGATAATTTTCAAAAAATAGTACGTACACGAAGAAAGCGTGGCTTAATAAATGTTTTAGGTTCAGTGATAAAATCTATCACAGGAAATCTCGATGAAGATGATCGCATATTTTTGGAAAAACACATTGAAGCACTTGAGTCAAAACAGTCCGAAATAATTACAGTTGTCAATAACTCCACCACCTACGCTTTAGATACTATAAAGAGGTACAATAATTTCATAACATCTTTTAACAAAAATTCTGTCAAAGTTGCACAAGAAATTAATTCACTCGAAGAAAGTCTGGGAAAATATTTTTCACTCCATAGCCAAATTCTAAGCATAAATAGCTTAAATCAGTTTCTTTTAAAAATTTTGAGAACTATTAGTCTAGCCGCCCTGCAACAGTCTAATGTAGAACTTTTCACACTTTCAGAAATTAGTGAACTTGAAGACCATCTAAAATTTTTCTATAAGAAAACTTGCCTTTTATCAGATGATTTACATCCCTTTGAACTAATTGAAAATTCTCATAGCACTATTGTCACAATGGATACCCAGATACTTATTATCCTAAAAATCCCTATCCTAAATGAACGTGAATTCTCACTTTACCATATTTACCCCATCCATAACAAAGACGCAATCATTTTGATACCACCCGCCACCCATTACGGAAATAACTATTGGTACGCTGACTGCAAGCACACTGAAAAGAAAATTATTTGCCAATCAGAGTCAACAGCCAGATGTCAACTGCCAACTTTGGAAAATTGTACTACAGCTGTTAGTGTGGTCCAGCATCCCATCATACATCGAACTGAGAAAAACCTAATAATAGTTAGCACAGCCTATCAGATCCAAATTTTTGAAAACTGTTCCAGAGAAGCTGAAAATATTAGCCAGCCAGTTATTGTCCAATCAACATGTGCTGTACAAATTGGTCAAAAGTGGTACTTTACGTCAAAGCAGAGTATTCAAGTTCCAGAGGTCATCCCAGTCAAAATTAACCCGAAGTTCCAGATCCAGCTAGACCAGATAGAAAAAATTCAAGAAACACCCCACCTATCAGTTATTGAACCCATGCATTTGAAGCCCATTTTCATCTCTTCTACTTCATGGACCATTGCAACCCTGTACGTTATCCTGGTTGCAATGATTATATACTTCACTGCAAGAAAACGCAAGAGGCTGCATACCCTGTTCTTCAAGCCCAGAATTCCCTTGAAGGACCTTCAAGAACTTCAAGCAAGTAACCAGAAGTTCGAGGACGAACTTCCATCTTAAGGAGGGAGGAGTTATGTATCCAGCCGGACATCGACCCAGCTGACCAGACGGCGCGTGTGGAAGATGAACTCAGGAAATGCTGCGTCAGCTAAGTTTACCTTATCCTGTATTTTATATAATTCAGTCAGTCTAGAGCTCAACTTTGTACGATTAACAAATAAATATTTTTTAAAAAGTGATTTGCTGGTTCCTGGAATTTAAGTCGCTAGATCTTCCTTCACAGGTTAGTCGACAGCCTATTATGAGTACAAGAAGTTTTTTAATTTTTCAACCCCCAACCCCTCAACCACCCCAATTTCACCCCCACCCAAAAAATCGCAGAAAATGATCAGGAACCTCTAAAACGCTTAAAAACGAAGTTTGAGCTGTTTGTATATTTTTAGTTTTTTCATTATTTCTGCGCCGCCACTGGCACGATTTATCAAAACCATAAGCGTTTTCCATCTTCGCCATGGTAGTAATACTGTGTCAAAATTTCATTAACATCAATTCAACAGTTTCCTCTTTACAATGAACTAAAGCAATACTCTCGTATGTTTATATCAGAAAAAATTCCAAGTCCTTTGCTTTCTGTGATAGGCAAGGCAATGTTCGGACGGACCTAAAAAAGTTATTTATGCCGCCAAGTCTTCCTTCACAGGTCAGTGGACAGTCTATTATGAAAGCAACAAATTTTTCAATTTTACAACCCCCCACCCTCCAACCACCCCAATTCCACCCCCACCCAAAAAAAAGTAGAAAATGATCAGGGACCCATAAAACGCCTAAAAACGATGTTTCAGCAATATTTAATTCTTTTTGTTTTTTGCTAATTACTCCGCCGCCTTTGCACCGATTTTCAAAATTATAGGAACATTACCTACTACGACCCCACAGCATACCGCTGCCCAAATTTCATCACAATCCATGCAGCAGTTGCTGAGATTACGAGGCTAGAAAAGCGACAGACAGACAGACAGACCGACGGAAATGAGTGACGTGGTTTTTCGTTATGTAGACATCATAAAACGCCCAAAAAGCGTATTATCTCAAAATCGAGAATTTTCGCGATCACAATACTCCCCACACCTATCGGTGTGGGAAGTAAAACTATAGCTTTATTCGTGCTTATATGGAAATAATCAGAAGCTTGGAGTTTTGTTCCGCTGTAGGAAGCTGTATACACCACAGCAACTACTGCTGCTCTACAAGGCACAGATCTGACCACCGTTGAAGTAATGCTCCCATGGGTGAGGATGCACTCCGAAGCACTCTCTGAAGCTTCTGGACACTATCCAGAAGAGAGCAATTAATTAGACTAATCGATATGGCTAACCTCATAAAGGACTTCCACACCTGGGAACATGGAAGAAGGGTGGCTGACCTGTCCCTGTCTTACAGATTTGAACGAAGGACGCTATCGAGGCTCTGCGAGCTTATTCTTACCAAGTCGAGGTTCCTACTCCCCGAACCAGTCTCCTCCAGCATTCCTTCATTTGGAGAACTTCGACGCTGTGGAATGAGCTGCCGAGGAACTTGTTTCCCGACGGCTTCAATCTGCAGCGTTTCAAATCTAACATGTACGGACGCTTATCCTCTCGCAGCGCTTCTACAGCGCCAAAGGCTTTCAGCCTTTGTGGGAGGCTGACCATAAATAAATTGGGGACTGTGACTATTAAAAGGACCACATTAAGTTGTTCGGTACCTTGCCTATTTGCAACTAGGATAGCGATGCACCGCTGCATGAAAGCCCCTTCCTTCACTAATCAATAAACGAGGTTCTGATTTCTACTGTAATGTGAGCATTCATCAAAATCTAATCAATTTGAGCTGTGCCATGTTTAGTTTTTAATGAGACGATACCACCCAGTTACACGAAATTCAGCGTGATCTATTATTTTCCGATTTGACCCAGTCCACCTTCATGCGCGCCAATATGGGTGGTTCCAAGACGAGAAAAGGAGAGAAAAATCGACAACCGCGGATTTGTTAACAGGGTGACCAGGACTGCCAGGATATGTGTTCATTACGCCTACGAGTGTTGGTCTATTCGAGTCCCGCGTTAATACAATTTTCCTTGCAAAGCTTTTCCGTAGCAACTGTGGTACATCTGTATTTATGACCTGCCTTCGCAGTTTGACCAGTTATACAAAAAAGTTGGTAGCTAGAAAGGTCCCTGCACTTTGAAATCCAAAAGTCATTACTCAGTTACAACGGGGAACAAAGAGCGAATCAAGTGATAATTTGTCAGCAGTGGAAACAGCAAATACAACCTAATCGACTTTTTAAATGATGTAGTTACATGGGGTACAAGTTAGTTTTATCATTACAACCCTGAGTTGAAATCTCGAGGTGTACAAATGGAAGCCTAGAGACAGCCATAAAGCCCGAAACCCCAAGACGATGGTTAAATGTTGAACTTGATTTTTTTGATAAATGTGGAGTTATTTACGATCACATTGTAGATAGAGGACATACAGTAACTAAGCAGCAGCACCCTTAAGGACCCTTATATGTACAATTAAACAAAAAATAGCCGCTTTTTCAAGACTTCGGTTGGACAGTGACTCAGGACAATACTACGCCTCGCTATGACAATTGAAGAATAGGGAAGTTTTCTAAAAAACAAAATTTGAAAAGTTCATTATTGCCTGATAGTATATTTCTTCACTTGAAGAATGTCGACAAAATCATCTGAATATTAAAAAAAATGGCAGAGTTATTCAGTTTTATATTTACGGAAAGCGACCGCGGTAGTGGAATGCCTTATGACGTCACATGTCATGAATCGTTCGCGGCAGCCGCACTCGGGAGGTCGGGACTACGCTATACATACGCTGTGCGACATTTAGACTTGAGTGGAATGGCGAAGGTGTTTGTTGTAACGGGCAGACGCCAGTCCTTTTGAAGTATGAAGGAAGGTTACGTTCGTGTCGTGGTGATTCTAGTAATTTTCCTAAAGTGGATCTCTGGATCATTGCATAACGAATATCCACGTCACTCATGTCCGTCGGTCTGTCTGTGCGCGTTTTTATAGCCACGTAATCTCAGTAACCACTGCATCGATTGTGATGAAATTTGGGCAACGATGTGCTGTGGGGTCGTAGTAGGTAATATTCCTTTAAATCTGTGCGTGGGCGGAGGAGTAATTAGCAAAAAAAACCGTTTTAGGGGTTTTTGATCATTTTTTACATCGTTTGGATAGGGGTGATATTGCGGTGGTTGGGAGGTGGGGAGTTGTAAAACGGAAAAATTATTGTATTCATAATAGGCCGTCCACTAACCAGTGAAAGAGAGACCTAGCATCATAATACACTTTTTTAGGTGCATCCGAACATTCCCTTGGCTATTACAGAAACCAAGGGACTTTTTTTTTCTGATGTATACGTGCGAGTATTGCTTCTGATCATTCTGTATTGTGTAACTAGGAATCACTTGGATTGATTTTAATCAAATTTTTACACAGTATTACTACCGCTGGGAGGATAGAAAATGATTATGATTTTTAGAAATCGTGTCAGCGGCGGCGCAGCCTAAAAATATAAAAGCAGCTCAAACTTCGTTATCAGGCGTTTTAGGGGTTCCTGATCATTTTCTACTTTTTTTTTGGGTGGGGGTGAAATGGAGGTGGTGTCGCCTACCCTACTGAAAACAAGGAATAACAACAACATGAACGAGGAGGCCGGCGGCGGCGGCGCGGTGGCTTGGGGGAGCAGCATCCTCGACAGGGCGCACACAGGCTTGCGTGGTGTCGCGTGATGTCATAGCGGCTTCGCGCGTAGAATACGGCTATTCAAACTTTGAAGGACTATAAGTTTTCTATTAATGGAGATAATTACAATTTTTTTTCGCTGTTGTTCTCTAACTTTTTAGGACTATCTGATTACCTAAAATTTGAAAGGGTGGAAACTTTCTCATTAGGGATGGAAATCATGGACCATCCTCTCTACTCTCGCGACCTTGCTCCATGTGACTTTCATTTGCTTCCTGATATCAGAAAAGAATTGAAAGGTCGAAGATGTGATGGGTATGTTGAACATATCAAAAAATTAACCAAAAATTGTTTCACAGAAGTCTATGACAAGGGGTTAAAGCGATGATATTGAATAGAATTGATAGTTCCTTGATCCTTCCTATCATCAGTTCATAAGCTTTATAAAACAAATGTACCATTATGATGTATTTCAATGACACTTAAAGGCAAAATTAAAGCAAAACCCTGAGATTACTGTGTACAGCCTATAGAGCCTCTATAACATCCTTTTGTTCTGCCACTGAAGACGACGAAAGTTTCTCAGAAGAGCTTTTACTAGAACTACTACTATGTCACATTTTGTTGCAAAAATCACTGAGCTATCTATTTGTAAAAGACTGACTTGAGTGTCTATGATGTAAGAAGTAGCTCATATAAAATGCTTTACCCCGATGCTTTTGTTAGTGCATTACTACTTTTTTACTATTTGACTTCTACCATATTCATTTTCCCTTGTGACTTCATTGATTGTACTTTTCACATGTCAGCTTAGTAAGTGAAACTACACGATATATATATAAATCTTTAAAGTTCTGTTGCCCTTCCTCGAAGAGAAACTTGTACACGCACCTGGTTCTGGCAAGCAGTGTAAATAGGACAATTTTAAATTCTTCCAGTTGGAGCAAATAAAAACAAAGTAAAAAGCAAACTGCAACCCAGATTCTACGTCGCAATAGAGACCTCGCAATTTTATCAAACGTCCCATTTACTGAACAAAATTCATTCTAAAGTTTTAAGTGCATTAGTGGCGCTGTTTAAACGTCGAAATAACTTTCATTCTATCATCCGGAAGCTTTTGTAGGTCGTGCACGCTCGGAAATCTTTGATCAATCTGATACGCGCACTTGATTGAGAAATCTTCCTGAGCACTTTGAGCGCTATGAATTTCGATACTGTTCGGAAAATTACGGAACATTAAACTGTCACTAATGTTTTGGTCATTTATCGATAAATCTACGATGATTAAGACTAACGTTGAGCCACGACCGAGGGTTGCTGATACAATGAAAGTCATACCTCATTTTCTGGTCAGCTAGTTACAATAGTCGTACACTATTCTAATTCTATTTTCCAAAATCAAACAGTTATATACGAGTATACGATTTCTCTAGATGCATGAATTCAGCCATCTGCCTTGCATCGAAAATTCCAGGTAAAAATAGCAAACTACTTATCTATATCTTGTTATCACAACTGATGGCGCTAGATGAGTGCCCTTCTAACAAACCTACTACAGACCCCTAAATTCTATTAAGATCAAGGTATTCATCAGCTGTGAAGTGTGTGTATTCCTCCTTCTTGTGCTCAAACCACTTAGATATCCACTTGGCGTTGGTGCTATCAATTATGGTAACAAGGTGCAAAACAGAAGTGAATTATGGGGCACCTCAAGGAAGTCTTCTGTCCCTTTACAGTCTCAGCTTTTTACTAATGATATTGACAATCAACTAGATTGCAGTGATTTACTCTTACTTCTTTCTATATGCTAATATGACCGTCGCTCTGAGCTATGAATCGATTACAGAACTAGAAATCAAAACCAACAATTTGCTTTAAAGGTTTAATACATGGGCCTGAAGTAACAAGCTCAGCAGGTACTTCATGATGATTTCAAATCACCGGGAATTATAAATGTACCTCAATTCTGCGTAAATCAATATAGGATACACATTCCTGAGTTTTTTTTATGGCATAGCTATGTTGATTTTGTAGCAAAAGCAAATGAATGAATGAATTAATGAAAGAGGGAGAGAGGCTATCTGACGACTGGAACCACCAGTGCATAGGCCTACCAACGGGCCCTCTTGCACCTCTCCTTACCCTAGTTCCCAAGTCCAGCCCTCATCGCAAAGGTGAGGATGGCCTTGGGTCCTGCCCATCTTATATCTTCAAGTTCAAGAGCCCTTGAACGGAGTATGGTCTGCCTGTGATACCCAAGGGCTTCAGAACGACATAGAATGTGTGCCGAAGATTCTTCCTCCTCGCTCGCCATAGCGTGTACACGTCAGATCATTTGCCACCCCCATCATATGCAAATGACGTTTGAAGGTGTTATGGCCGGATAGCAGGCCGACAAGTAACCTTAGTCGGCTTCTGTCCAGCGAGAGACGGAACCGTCCCACCTTATCCAGAGGTCCTGAAATAAGTTCTCTAGCTTGACGGAGATGTCCAGAGATTCCTCTCCATCTGATAAGACGCTGATTTTGCAACCACACCTCTATTTTCCTTCTAATGGTACCTGCTGCGAGCCCCAAGGCTGGCTCAGGACACAAGAGGTTGTTCATCGATCCTCGCTTTGCGATCGCGTCCGCCATTTCATTACCACTAACTCCAGCATGACTCGGCACCCACATAAGTGACACCTGATGTCTTGCCGAAATGTCAACCAAGACCTTTCTACATTGCAGAACGAGCCTTGATGTAAATTCGCAGGCACTTAACGGTTTTAATGCTGTCTGGCTCTCATAGCAGACAGGTGATCCGCCTGCTTGGCCCCTGGATCTTGTAAATATGAAAGAAACAAGCTAAAATCGCTTACATCTTTGCTTGGAATACCGTGGTGTATCCCCCAAGAGAGAGGGAGAGCTTTGTTTTTGGTCCATAGACCCCAGCGCCGGAACCTTCGTCGGTAAGTGAGCCGTCGGTGTACCAGACTGGCCCTTTCCCCTCAAAAGGCCGCCTGCCGCTTGGCCTCCACTCTTCCCTTGTAGGATACCTCACGGTAAATTTGCTGTCATGTCGAAGCGATATGTAGGAGAAATTATATCACTCCTCATATGTAGGATAAGGTCAACCCTTTGCAGTTCCGAGAGGATGGCAGAGTGTCGTCTGCCAGGATTCACAAAGGATGAACTGCCTTGACTCCACAATCGGAACGCAGACACCCTTGCCTCCCCTTGAACTACCAAGTGAGTGGAGGGAGATTCAGCAGTGCTTCTAATGCGCTCAACGGAGTCGTGCGTACTGCACTTGTTGTACTAACACAAGCCAAGCGTTGAATTTTATTTAGCTTTGCTTTGATTGTTTCTATCCCCACATATGACCACCACCCCAGTGATCCATACAATAAGGACGGCCTAACGATTGTAGTATAGAGCCAAAACATCACCTTAGGAGTTAATCCCCAATTCACTCCTACAGCCCTTCTGCATGCCCATAATGAATTACGTGCCTTATTGACTTTATGTTCTATATGTTGTCTCCAATTCAGCTTCGAGTCTAGAATTACCTCTAGATATTTTACTGATTGGGGAAGCACAAGTGATGTTCCAAAGAAGGTTGGTCGAATATATCCATCCAGTTTCCTTCTTCTAGCAACTTCAACATAAATAGCTCGGTCTTCTCGGCATTGACCGATAGATCTACCTCGTTGCACCACGATTCTACAGTGCGCAGAGCGCCTTGCATTATGTCGCTCAGCCTGACCAGAAGTTCATTCACCATCAGACACCACAATAAGGGAGATAGGACTCCGCCCTGCGGACAGCCCCGCGCTACTTCAACGCCGTGCGAAATGTCATTCAGCATGGCAGTAGCCACTCGACCCTCTAAGATGGAGATGATCCATTCCACGAGGGAGGATGTCACCCCATGCCTTGCCAAGGAAAACATTATTGAATTGGAGATGGTACAACTAAACGCACCCTCAATATCTAGAAAAGCTACCAAGGCTACTTTCTTTTGTTCCAGTGTCTTCTCCAGTCTATAAACTAGCTGGTGAAAGGCAAGTTCAGCTCACTTACCAGCCTGATAAGCAAACTGACAAGCATGAATGGCACACCCTTCCAGAGGTGCATCTCTTAGGTGTCTATCAATTAGCCTTTCCAAAGTCTTCAACAAGAATGGAGAAAGGGTAATCGGTCTGAAGCCTTTCGGGTGTGTATAACTACCTCTACACGGTTTTGTTATAAAAACAATCTTGGCCAGTAGCCAGCTTCCAGGTGTGAAGCCAGCGGTCAGACAAGCTCGAAATATCCTCATAAGCCGTGGAACGATTTGTTCCTGCCCTTGTTGTAACATCACTGGGATCACACCGTCCAGACTAGGGCTTTTATATGGTGCAGATATATTTATTGCCTATACTACTCTGTCGTATGTTACGATCCCACGTGCCATCATCCAGTCCTCTCTAGAGGGACGACGTGTTGGCAGTTGCCTTCCCTGCAGTTGTACTGCTGCCGATCCAGGGAAATGTGTTTCCATAAGCAGCTTCAACGTCTCTTCCTCGTTGGTCGTAATATGACCAGAGGAGTTGGCCAAGGACCCTATCTTAGACTTATTGTCCTTGCGTAGGGTTCTATGCATTCTCGCAGTTGCAGGAGCGTCGTTAATGGATCTACAGAAATTCCACCATGACTCCTTAGAGGCCTTTCTGATCTCCTTCTTGTACTGCTGCAGTACCTTTTTGTACTTCTCCCATCCCGAAGAGTCTTTCTTATGCTTAACCTTTCTTAGTAATCTTTGCACCGCCTTCCTTTTGTTTTCCAAATTTTTTGCATTGACTCCTGCACTGAACTTGCGCAGGGGACGGCTAGTTTCAAAACACTCCTTGAGGTCCCTACAGAGGGACTCCACTGCTGCCTCGATGTCATCTCCACTACTGAGGTTATGGTCAATAGATCCCGGTCTGTTAGCCAAGTTCTGTTTAAATAAGGCTCAATTAGGATGCCTCGGATTTCTGATAAGGATGTCTGCTCTCTCTCCGTTTATCTTGAACACGATGTGCCTGTTGTCAGACAAGGATGGTTCCACGGAAACCCTCCAGTCTTTCACTTCATTGCAAATGTGGAGTTACCCAATGTTAGGTCGATGACCTCCTCTCTCACATTATTACAAAAAGTCGGAGTGTCACCAATATTCAGAACTTCCAAATTAGTGGAACTTAACAACGCTTTTCAGTCCTTCGATACATCTGGCTATTCAGATGTTGTCCGCCATCTGCGTATCATATGTCTGAAGAATGTTTTCTGGTTGAGAGGTAAACTGAAACTACCTCATTGTGGTTTATAGAAGGCTGCAAAGCGATTGTTTCTGGTAGTAGAATGTAAATTAAATTTATGGGTAGCGCGTTTCGGTAAATACATACGCGGCAAATCTCCGTAGATGTGGTGGCGGAACATAACAGGATAAGGTTTTCCTTTTAAGATCAACAAGAAAGCTTTCATCTCCCTACGTGACTTTTACGATTGGAAGAAAGTGCAGGATTTACAAACGCTAGCAATATGGCGCTCTCAAGAAATAGGTATCATTTTCACTCGCACTACCCTTACATCAATATAATGGTAACAGTTTAGTATATTATTCAACGATGCGGTAATGATGGTAACAACTCATGCGATGAAGTTTGCAGCACGAGCTGGAGGCGAGTGCTGTAAATCAACAAGTGAGTTATTACCATTACCGCGAGTTATATAATCAGAGTGTTCCTAAATATCATGTACAAACGAAGGGAGGAGATTCTTTGGCGTTTTGGCGTCAAAAACTTCAAATAAACATAGGTCCGCAAACCCTTCGTTAACCATCTCAATTTTTGAGCTATTTATCTCAAATATAGTTTATAAATAGGTGACACTATTGCACATGTCAAGCGGTTGCCAGAATCTACAGAGTGCTATTTTTTCAGGAGTCATGCCTTATTGTCTTACCCTGATCTTTTTTCCGGTGCGCCGCACGTAGATTCAAGAAACAAAATAATATTCTATCTTGTTTAGAAACTTTTTATCCCATTGCAATTTTTTTATATCTCCGACCCTTATCGAAAAAACAAACAAAACAGGATTCTGTGTTATTAGGTGGGTGGAAATAATGCATTTGAAATATGGTCTAGTAGGCTATGGCTTTGTGGGTAACTGTTAATAATACGTGATCGCTGAATATTTTCGAATATCCATTAAACTTACGAGCAGCGCACTGATGTGAGGTTCAGGGAAAGAAAAGGGGCATGATGCCTGAAAAGGCCAGTCAGAGCAGGAAAGGCTTCTGAACTCCAACATATCGCCGGAGAAGACAAACTGGCAAATTCTATATGTCCCGTGGAAGGCAGCGATGTTATTTGACTGGCTAAGTCTTCTGTCTGTATTCTTTGTTAGCCTTTGATATCTCTTACAAAATGTCTCTTCCTTATTTCATCGGTCAGTTCCTTTTGTTAGCTATTTTCGCACATAGTAAGGCTCTATGCCTTCTTAGCAGCATCCTCCGAGCAACTACCAGATCTCTGACTGAACTACTTTTTTAAACTTCTGGTTCCACAAAAGGTGCCAGACCAGCTTTCATCTAAAGGTTTTGCCAGATTTTTACATAATTTTAGTTTTTTTCTCCATATTTTTGGCTATTTTTCTTCTAGCTTTTTCTCTTTACTCTTCTTTCTCTGGAACTCATAACAGATATAGGTTTTGCTTGGCCTCTCTCTTCTTTCTTAGGTATTTAAGCCTTTTCAGGACTCGATTTCAGCTTATCCCTTCGCTTCCTGTCGTACTGCCTTTCCTTTAGTTTAGGTTCTTCGTAGCTTATTTTCATTTTCTTTGCCACTGTTCGTCCCTGAAACAAGCAATTGATCCAAAAAGATAAGCTGTCTAATTTTAAAATCATTCCTTTATAAAGCGTCATACCCTCACATCATATAGGAATGAGGGAATGACGATGAGGGAATGACGAAATACAGCAAAATCAAGAATGGCGCGTGACATAGCTTCGCTTTAAGAGAGACTTATTGTGCATGATCAATACCCCAGAACAGCTATTCTACTGAGTAATCAATAATTGCTGAAGTAACTTGCCTTTTGTCTTTGAAGGATATAAGGGAATGACGGTCACAAATGCAAGCTTGAACAATTATTTGATAAACGCTTTTCACACAGAAAATTTGAAGCTCCTAGGATACATCAGGCATACTAGTACATTGATAGTACTGCCACCTATTAAAGACTGGTAGTAGGACTCTTCATCACCATAAATGCGTTCAAAATTGATCTATCAAAAAGGTGTAAGTCATCATTTTTTAAGTCTGCTTTTTACCTTCTTTATCCAAACTGAACTTTTTTTTCGTAAAGTCATTATATATTGAATGAATCAGTCAAATCTGCATTATCTTTATTCAATTTTTGTATTTGCTACGAGATATAAATGCAACTTAATATGACGGACATAGTAAGGGAATGACTTTAGGGTTATCGTTGGGATTATGTTTTTTTATTCACATGCATGGATTGGAAATTATTACAAGTACTTTTAAAAAGAGTAATATAGATTGCACAGAAGCAATATTTTATGTTGCCTCTTTGTAAATTTTCTGCTGAAACTGAAAGGACTCGAATTTCTGGAAACCCTGAGAACTACCCAATTCTCTACTCATACTGCGTTTGTTATATTCCAAATTTGAGCTGAATACCATTAAAATTTAGAGCTTTATTAAGAAAAAGGTCGAAAAATATTAAAATTTTAATACCTTGTAGATCGTAACGAAGCGTTTGCTGACCTACGTTTATGTGAAATTTCAATTTTAAAGAAACCAAAGAATCCCCTTCTTTCATTTGTACATGATATTTAGGCGCACCTATACGTATACAGGGTGAGTCCAAAGTCGATACTTTTCTTTTGACAGGTAAGTCGTTAAGATAAATAGCGTTTTCAGATAACTGTTTTCCGAAAACTGAAAGATAGGCGAGATACAGAATCAAAAAAGTAAAGCTGCCCTTGTGTTTCAATACGTACAGTCTGTTTTTGTTCAGTTTTTTGCTCGGATTTTTGTCTTATCGATCAGGCATTGAACCCATCAATTAGTGCACCGGGCAGTTTTATCATAGTTCTATCTGACAGGTACAATTCCTGATTGATAAGACTAAAATCCAAGCAAAGCCCAAACAAACTGCCTAGGTCCGTCTAAATAAATAAGCCCCGATTTAGTTTTGAAAAAATGTCTCATGATGTCTAATATCCATTGTTTAACCTTTTGTTTGTATGAGAAATGACACTTGATGGTTTTTACTGAATCTGGTAGTATGTCATATATGCAGCAACATAAATGTGTTCAGGTTTTTTTTGTTTATTGACTTAGTTGCAAGAGGTCTCAAAGCTTTATTCTTGGTCCTTTTATCATGTTTATGGCTATTTTTTGTAGCAAAATATTCGCAAGTGGAATCCAAACACCTAGAAAGAAAAGGGACATTTGCATTGAAACTGTACACAGCCCGGCGGTACCATCTAGTACACATGTAACACTTTTTGTTTAATCAGACGCTATTGACCTACATGACACCTCTAAACACTATAGACATGTAAAAACAAAGCATGGTCTTTTGTCGATTCAAAAACGCTGATATCGGTTGCAAATGTGGTGAGAGACTAGTTGATGTGTAAAAATGCCCCCTTAGACAATGACATCCCCAGCTCACGCAGTTAAGCCCCTTTGAACGGGGTCAGATTGTAGGCCAACAAGAACGTGGTGCTTCTTTCAGACCAATTGCTGTAACCATGGGGCGTAGCGTGGCGACAGCTGTAGTAGCATGACGTGCATGGATCGCACAAGGGGCGAATGTAGCGAGCCACAGGTTCTGGAGCACGTAGAAAAACTACAGACCGGCAAGATCGCCATCTACGACTACTGGTCCTTCGAGTCAGAATGCGTTACACTCAAGCTGTTGCTGAAGCTTGGTATGCAGCTATAGGGAGGCGGTCCATTCGAGTCCCCACGGTGTACCACAGATTGAGTGAAATGGGCTTAGGATCATATCGTTCGCATCTAGTGCTTCCACTCACTGCAAATCATCGTCACCAACGGTTAAATTGGTGCCAAGAACACCGAAAATGGCATGCTGAGTGGCATCAGACGGCCTTCTCCGACGAGTCCAGTTTTTGTCTGGGGGCATATGACGGACGCCAACGCGTAAGACGACAACGGGGCGAACGACGTGGTCTCCAGTTTGCTCTTGAGCGCCATGTACATCGTCCTATTGGTTTGATGGCATGGCGTGCCATTGCATTTAATAGCAAGCCACGTTTACTTGTGATTCATGGCACAACGACTGCGCAACGTTATGTGAATGAGGTGTTAGAACCAATTGCCGTTGCATATGTCTGAGGCCTCGAACAGGGTTTCCTCCAGCAAGATAATGCACGTCCTCATATTGCAAGGCTATCGATGGGCTTCTTACAGGAAGCTGAGGTCAGTGTAATCCCCTGGCCTCCAAGATCACCCGATTTATCGCTAATTGAAAGGGTATGGGATTGGATGGGTGGATATATAGGCGATTTACCCAATCCTCCGACCACGCTGGATGAACTGAAACATGTTATGAGGGCAGCTTGGAAGGCTGTACCTTTAGAGTTTATCAAGAACTAGATTACAAGCTTGCCGTGTAGGCTAGAGGAATACATTCGTCAACATGGAGAGCCCACCCATTATTGTATTTTTTTTATAAACTAATTATGGCAGATGAGTTCGTTTATTATTGTATCTCGTCCTACCGCAACCCATTTTTTTTTCAGTGTTCGGATTTCACTTCCAAGTAGTATAATTATTGTCAGATATCGTTTTTTTGGGATTCTATAAAGAATCTGTCCGACGGATATGTGGGTGCTTTGAAATGAACAATCTTTTATACAAATTTTTACAAAGTATCTATTATTTTTAAACGAGTTTGACATACCCCTTCCCAACCTATGATGCCATAATTTGGCTGAGACTGTACAAGAGAGTACATTAACCAAAAGTAGAGCCACTGGGTCGATTATGAAACGATAATATAATCTCAAATTGATTATTTCGTTACAAACACCGTTGCTGCCTTGTTTTCCGGAGCACAGGAAATAAAAACAGTTTTTCATAGACTTTAATAAGCTAATGTCTATGCTGTCATTCAATACCGGCGAAACAGCATTTTAGAGGAGGAGTTATAGCGTCCTGTTTTTGTATGTTCAACGAAAAACCTGGAGGCAAATTAATTTCAAAAAATAAAACCATTATGCGGCCTAATGTAATGTTAAATACATAAAATTTCCACAAAAAAAGTACAAGCACGACAAACAGTACAGTTTACCTGTAAGCCTTTATGTGCTTTTATGATGGATGATTGATGCATTTCACAATTTTTTCAGAGTGACATCCGGCAATGACTGTAAATGAGAACCAATTGTATTCTAATCTAAATAAGGATAATACAGAGCTATACTTTACTGAATTTTAGAAATAACTAATTGCACAGGGCTCTGTCGATGAATTTAGTCATCTTAATGTTTGTTAGCATATATTTAGACCCTTAGTACTAAGTAACAGTTTTTAACTACCCCTGGGATATACAGAGACCATATCGCTGGCATATTCAATCGTATGTTGTACAGCGAGCAGTAATGACCGTAATATCTCACGCTGTTGCAGGTTGCTGTACATCAACAGGTCGTCCCTGCACAGTAAAAGGACACAACTGAAAATTTGCAGCTTTTTGAGTTTCTCTACCTACATACTCAAAATAGAACGTACTTTATCAGGAAAATAGTCATAAATTTATTTTCAAAAACAACTGCTAGATGGCGCGTGTGTCAGTGTGTTTAATATCAAGGCACCTTCTAGAAAAGCGGCATTAGACGGTAGCGTACCCTCCGATGACACGGGGCACAGTAAGGCGTGTCTCGAAAAATGACACAAATGTTTCATTATAGTTGGCTCTCATTCATTCCATACCTTTCAAGAAAACTGACAAATTATTTGGGGTTGTGCCGATTTTAAGAAGGTTCCTTTTCACAGAAAACCACTAATTTGTCATAATTATTACCGTAGATATCTGAGAGATCCTACTGGAGTAAGACAGAAGCAGGTTACTCTTATCTATATTCAAGTTATTTACGTCAAAACCTTTCTGAAATCTTTAGACTTATCTCCTGTAAAATCACCTTTTTGAGAAGTGTCAGTTTTGCTGTGTGCGAACGAAGCGAGTTATTACCATTGCCAGATTTGAATACTGTACTTTATCTACAACCGTAGCAATTAACAGTACGATTTATATCATAATAATTTATGAACTTTTGCTAATTCAGCTTCAGTTCTGGCACTTCAAAAAATACAGTACACCGAAACATGTCACAGTATTGAAAAATAAAGTCCTGATCAGTTTTTCATTTAACTGTTGTTTTTAACAGCTTTCTTGACCTAAGCCGTTCAAGATCCTTTTTAGGGGCATTCATAGAATATTTTTTGAATTTAGCATATTAAGATTTTTGGCATTTCAATTCATTCTTCAGTTCATTTCTGTGTTTTCTTTTCGTTACATAATTTATAAAATAGAAACAGTCATTATTAGAGAAACATTGCTGGAAAAATTTTATTTGTAATTTAAAGAAAAAAAACTTCCAATGATCAACCGAACTTAACTTTTACGGCCAACAGCATGAAATATACTTTTGAAAGGACTACGGAATTTATGTACCTAGGGGTAATCAAAGAGCAAAAGGTACAGGAGAAAGAAGAGATACAGGTAAGGATCATCAAAGGAAACCAGAAGTATGGAGCCCTGAAAAATCTTATGAAATCCAGATATGTATCCAGAAAGACCAGAGAGAGAATTTATACAACTGTTATAAGACCAACAGCGACATATGCTTGTGGGACATGGACTATGAACAAAGAGGAAGAAGAAAAAATTATAAGATGGGAAAGAAAAATGTTGAGAGCTATTTATGGAGGCGCAAGGACAAACGAGGGATGGAGGAGAACAGCAAACCAGGAACTGGAAGACATGCATGAGAACCCCAATATTATAGCAGTCATCAAAGGGACCAGAATGGCAAAACTAATTCTCAACCGGAGACCAATAAGAAAAAAAAGGAAGGGTAGACCAAGATTGAGATGGCTATAGAAGGCAGAAGATAATTTAAAGAAAATTAATATTAAACACTGGAAAGAGAAGATGGCAGACAGAAACAGGTGGCGTGGAATAGTTCAGGATATACTCAGGTGGTAAAAGTACCCAAAGATAATTTTAAGTTATATGAATTTTAGCGGTATAAGATCAGATTGTACTCATTTCTGCGCTAGGCCTTCATGGTCTGTTCTTCTTCTAATAAATAAGAAATAGAAGAAAACAACTACTGATGATGTACTCGAAAAACATGTTTATGCAATAAAGAAAAAGTTTTATCCTAATTCTTGCTTTCGAGAAAGGCAAAAGTTCTTTGGGTTTAGGGCTAATGACAATTTGGGTTGTATTTTTTGGGATTAGGTGACAGTTAAAACAAAAGCTTTAATACTCCTTTATGCGATGTTTCAGCTAATATGTAGTCTTCAACAGAAATAAAAAACTCAAAGTTTCCATTGTGTTAAAGAAAATGGTAAGAGTGTGGCTAGATATCAGTTGAAACACAGTAGTACAGTTAAAATTTAATTAAAATAAGGGACTAGAATGTGTCTGAACTCCAGAAAAGAAGGCTAATCAAAACCTTCAGAGATAAAGTCGGTCAACATCATTGCACAGGGTTATGAAGATGCGTAAGCTGTTTCTTAAAAATGCTGACGTTTCGGCGCATTCATATCATGCCTTCCTCAGGGCTAACAAGCGCACTGCTATAGTAACGAGAAACATTTACCGTTAGAGTTAAATAAACATGAACTAACAGATCCTCAAATATTTCAAATTATTGAACAGACCGGTGAAAGCTTTCCAACCTAATTGACTACCTGCAATGAAATGTTTTCATTTTAACTTATACCGACCGTGTAAATTAATTACCTGGTAGAAGCGAATAGGCAATTTCTTCCCAGCCCATTTTATCCTTTCAAATTCGATCCTGTAATCACTCTAATGATGTCAAGTCACGGAACCGTTTATCGATAAAAAGTTTATATTTTTAGTAACAACATTTTCAGCGAGTCTCTGTATAGCGTGCCGGTTGCATTTCATTCCAATCAAGGTGAGGCGAATATGGGGTTAACGGACAAAAGTTCGAACGCTCTTATATTATTATGCAAATTGGTTCATAGTTATAATTTCTGAATGCATAATCGTAAACTAAAATACAATAATACAAAAATTATCTACTCCAGGACTTTTCTTTACTTTGATGTCAACGGCATCGCCTGATACGGTTATTAGCCTCGTGTTCTTTGTAGGCTTTGTCGCTGTTTCCCAGCGCCGGTCATCCCAGATTTTTTATTTTCGATTTTGAAGTAATTTTTCTTTGAGCTTCTCATGATGTCTAATCAGCGGTTAGATTATATTACATTAGATTGGAGTGGACTCTAGTCATCACACTTCAACCGAAGCTTATTGTGTGCTCCGTACTTATTCGTCGAATAAGCCAATTCCTGTATCCTTGACCAGGATCAGCAGCTTTCTTCCAATACTATAGTCAGTTTCGTCATCTAACTGCAACACACCAAAATGAGACCTTCTTCTCGCTCCAAGTGCCTAGCAATCCAAACTGATATGTCGAGCAGTCTGTTAATGCTGATGGCAAAGTCTACAAACCTGTTCTCTGCTTTGATTCAAGTGGATAGGATATCTACCTAAAATCATTCCTCTTGAGCTTCAGTAATGTTGGCTCGTTGCTGTTAACTATTGATGTAGTGCTTTTTCAAAAACGTATGTATTATCCATCGAGATAGCATACTAAGGATGTGACCTGATCGATGGAAGTGAGTCCGGATCTGCCATACTAGTGTATTTGTCACAATTAAGTTTGACATCTCTAGATATACAGGGTGTCTCACGACGATTAGGACAAGCAATATATCGGAACTGGGCAGCAGTAACGAATTATAATTTTGGGGGTGTAAATTAGAACAAGTATAGTATATTTTCTTATTATTGTGTCATCCAATGAGGTATTTGTTTTTGATCACGTTATGTCCGATTCAAAATTTTTAATTGGACTTGTGACTTTTTGTGCTCCTCACGATAAAACAATTCCAACAAACTAGCACACATGGAGTCTAAAGTGATTAATTCAAGAGCTACAGGCCTACAGGTACTTGAAGGATGGTACCAGTAAAATTGATTATTATAACATGTACCCCACAGTTATATTATTTTGGTAGTTTCATAATGGTAGTGGTACAGTCCTTTAAATGCCTGTAGCTCTTTAATTAATTACTTTTGACCCCAAGTGTGCTAGTTTGTTGGAATCGTTTTATTTGGAGGAACACAAAATGTCACAAGCATACAGGGTGTCCCATCAAAATTTTTGAATCGGACGTCACGTGACCAAAAACTAATACTAATATAATAATAATATGCTATGTAACGAACAGCACCGATCCCCTGATCCGCTTTGTGCGAGAGCACGAGAATGCGGGAAAAGGAGCCTTTCTTTTTAGCGCAGCGAAACGAGCAGCCGAGGAGCTCAGCCTCACACTCGACTTCAAGCGGAGGTGTCAGCAGTCCATTACGGAACTTGCTCCCGCAGAATTAAAATCCCACCTTAAAACTGCCGAAGTCGACTTCCTTTTAAGACTTCATAAAGATAAGCCAATGCATGGAATCTTCTACAAACATCTGGAAGAGCATGGCTTGTCTGAGCAGTTGACCTTCTCTTTCCTAAGGTCTAGTGGGTTGAAGTCGGAGACTGAGGGCTTTATAATGGCTTGCCAAGACGGTGTCTTCAACACCTTGGTGTACCGTAAAAGGGTTATGGGTCTAGATGTACCCGACACCCTTTGTAGAGCTTGCCGACAGGCGCCAGAGACGCTTATGCATCTCTTGTCGGCGTGTAAGACGTACGCTGGGACGGCTTACGTCCATCGGCACAACGCGGCTCTACGAGTGCTCTACTATCATTTGAGGCACTCATACGGTATCGATGAGACACCGGTGCTGCCATACGCTCCAGGGGATATAGAGTCCGTTGTGGAGAACGAGAGATGCCGGATTTACTGGAACTACTCGTTCCCCACGCTCGAGCTTGTACAGGCAAACAAGCCCGACATAGTCCTTCTCGACCACCAACAGAAGACGATGTCCGTTATTGAGTTTTCGGCGCCTGCCGAGGTGAACATCGTCTCTAAGGAGGAGGAAAAGCGGACCAAATATCAGGAGTTGCTCGGACAACTTCGCAGGCTCTGGCCAGACTACACTGTAAGTCTGCTGGTTATGGTCATTGGATCCCTAGGGGGAATGAGGAATACGCTGCTCTCTGCACTGCGCAAAATACCGGTGTGCCGTGCGGCGGCGCACATCTTAGCCGCCAGAATGCAGAAGGCAGTCATCCTTGGGTCCCTTCGTCTACTTAGGGCGCACGATTCGCGGACCCAGTGATTGCTCACCTCACGGTGTGAGGAGTAGTCATTGGGTAATGGAACAGCAGCCCGGTGTGTCGGAGCCCGGGCTGCACTTTTTTGTTTTAAACACATAATAATATAATAATAATAAGAAAAGATACTATAATTGCTCTAATTTACACCCCCAAATTTGTTTCGCTACTGCTGCCCAGTTCCGATATATTGCTTGTCTTAATTGTCTTTGGACAGCCTGTATATGTGTGATTTTTTCAGTTAATTATCGCTTATCGTTTTTTTTATTCCAATTTTTGTCTTCTATATTGAAAATAATATGGAATACCAAATTTCAAGAAAAGGCACATAAGTGTTATTCATAAGAAAATATTACACCTCACAAGCTAGTATAAACAATAGACAGGTGCGACCTTCAAAAAGTGTTCGTATACATAGGTATACAGGTTTGTCAGAGGGTTAGCCAATCTTTGTGGACGTATAGATAAGCCCATTTTGAAGATATTTTATTAATCCACATCTGCCCCAATATTCCCCAATTTATAATATTATTGGTTTTGTTGTTTCAAGGAATTACAGAAATGGACACTGTCCATAGGAATATTGTTATTATCTTGCCTTGTTACTCTAGTTGGTTTCTTCCATCTGAACTAGTTTTTGTTTATTTTTCATGGCATGCTAGGTTGCTTATATCTGACAAAATTGAAAAACACCGAGTTGACTGAGAATTTGTAATAAAATGGAAACTAAAAAAACTGATAATAAGAGTACTGTATCGTTAGAAACGTAATCAAATTTTACATCTGATCCTATTAACAAAAATAAGCATTGCCATTTGAAAAAATCAAGTTACTTGTGATTGAAGTTTCCCTAATTAATCTGCTGATTTCTGCAAGTACAAAAATAATTCAAATTTGATCGCCAGACGTTTCTGATACCAAAGATGGTGGTTTTCGCCTAAACGGTTCGTTTGAAGTTCCATATTATGAAACATAAGGTCACACTAGAATTCACTAATGAACCAAATATATGGAATTTATAGGGGGTTGTATTAAAAAAAAAATAAGTTTGATATGAATCACCCTGTATAGCGTCAAAATTTAGGTGAAAATATTTCAACCCTGAAGGCTTCCTACCATGAGCAAGTGTCAGAATTTGGACTGATGACATCAAGTCTAAAAATCCGTCAGACCTCAGAAATATCCTACATTTGGGGGATTTTGAAATTTCGACTGGAGAAGTCAAGCCGAACGACCTGGCAGCATTTGTTTGAAAATAGTCCTTCATTTGGGTGATTTTGAAATTTCGACTGGGGAAGTGAAAACGAGCGACCTGGTAACACTGACCTAAGAAAAAATCTATATTTGGCTACCATGGATTCATAAAAATCCTAAATTTGATGGACTATTAAATTTTGACTGCAGAAGTCAAGCCAAAGGGCCTGGCAACCCAGGAAAACTTGGGCGATTTTGAAACTTTGACTGGAGAAGTCAAGCCAAAGAACGTGGAAACCACGACAAAAATAATCCTATATTTGGAGGATTTTAAAACTGGAGAATCTGGAGAAGTCAAGTCGAATCACCTGGCAACACTAGTCTAAGGTCGAGCATAAGGATTTAGTAATCCTAGGATCCGAAAATTTTTATATTTGTGGGGTTTTTAAATCTCGCGTGAAGAAGTCAAATCGAAGAACTTGGCAACCTTGGCTTAAGAAACATCCTATATATGGGGAATGTTTGAATTTCGACAGATGTTGAGCGTGAGGGTCTAGCAGACCGGCATTCAGAAGGATACTATATTTTTGAAGGACTTTTTATTTTCGACTGGAAAAGTCAAGCCCAAGGACCTGGCAACTTTGCGTTCTGAACAATCCTATATTTGGGGATTCTGAAATTTTGACTGGGCGGGTCAAGTTTAAAAGGATCTATCGACTCTGGGTTCGGAAAAATCATATGTTTGATCAGTTGTTGAATTTCAGATAGAGAAGTCAAATGGAAGAATGTGGCATCCCTGACTCGAAAAAACCTATATTTGAGGGATTTTCAAATTTCGGCTGAAGAAGTCAAGTCGAAGCACACAGCACTCCTGACTTCAGAAAAATCCTATATTTGAGAGACTTTTATATTTCGACTGGGGTAGTTGAACCTAAGGCTCTCATTTGGGGAGAATTTCGAATGAAGAAGTCAAGTTGACGAACCTGGTATCCCTGGGTTCAAAAAAATCCTATATTTGAGGGATTTTTAAATTTCGATCGGGGAAGTCAAGCTGAAGGATCTGGCAACCCTGGCTTCACAATGTCCCGAAGTGCATTCCTGAGTTGCACGCAGCGTAGTCGGGAGAGCGCGAACGTTGCATGTTTCGGTTAGATTTACAGTTGACAGGGACGGTCTCTTATGGTAAGCAGCCCTTATCGGTCGCCTGCTAGATATACCGCCGACCTCGCAGACATGTATATTCCTGACCCGGAACGCAGCATTGTTACCGTTGTCGGCGGTTTTTGGCGTCAAGTGATGGCCTGCTCAAGCCCTTCTCTCTGTCCTTTACGCATGGCGTGTTGGAATGAAATCGGTCGAGAGGCTTTTGCATGCGGAAGATATGAGACGTCTGTGTTTACTAGTGTTGCCAGACCAGATTCACAAAATTACCGCAAATTGACGAGAAGAAGAAATACAGTATAATACAATATTTCATGTTGTTCATCATATTAAAAATAAGGTCCGAAATTGCGTACAGTGTCTGTTTTATACCTGTTCGTCCGGTCCAGTACAAAAGAGTGGACACTTTGCGAGTTGACGCCTATTATCTTAGTGTAAGCATCACAGTTATCATGATAATTCTCCGCCCTAGTTTTCTTGTTGTTGCGCTTTCTTGGTGAGGAATTTCGCGGGTTGACCCTTAATACTGATGATCTATGAGATGGAGTTATGTTCTATGTTATTTTTGTATAATTGCGCAACATATTATTTCGTCTACCCATTTCGTGCTTAAAGAGTTACTTGGTGTTTAATCTAATTATGTTTATTTTTTACCGTTACTAACCTGGTTGTTATGTCAATCAGGCCAGTATAAAATAACGTCATTAAACATCAATTTCATTCTTCTTCAATGAATTGGCTACTTAGGTACCGTTTCAACGAAGTATTTCCTTTAGCATATGAATTATCTAGATAAATGGTGCCGTAAGAATGTTGTCCTTTTTAAAAAGGGTTCTGCAGCTTGTGCCTGGTGGTGTTCCTTACAGTATACGAACCGCTTGTTTTTTAACGTGGATACTCTCCCAACTGCTGCTAACCCACCCCACTGCAGCATGCCTTAGTTTAGGTGACTGTCGACAATAGATAAGTGGGCTAAGCGTTTACGCTGATACAGTTGGCATATTTTGAGCGAGCGCATGGAAAACAATTGCGAGGAAAGCTTGACACATAGAAAATCAACGTGACAAGACCAAGAGAGAATAAGGTGTTACTCACAGCTGAAAGCCCATATTTTAGCGGACCTGTTGGCAAAAAGGGCTACCGATACCGATACTTTGCTTCAGCGGACGTAAATTAGTGAGAAAATTTTCTAAAATATAAAGGTACTCATTGGGGTGAGAAACATTTACTCTCCGAAATCCGGATACCCGTCGTGGTGTTCTAGCGCAAATAAAACTATAAAATAGTGTAGTCGTACGGCATTGTCACTAGAAAGTTCTTTACCTTCGGCTGGAACCTGTGCCTGATTTGCGTGAAATGCCGAGCTTCCGATTCGAGTGTAGTAGAAACGTTCGAGACATACCCGGCAGTAAATTTTATGGCACGAATCTTTCAAAACTGTATCTCCACTAATAGCCAGAAACGTTTGTTATTCAACTCACAATGTCGCGTGCAGAATGTTGAGGACAGAACCATCCAGGGCGGAGTTCTAAAAAGAAGGTCTAGGTGCATATTATACTTTTTCCAGATCCATCCTCATCTACTATCTATTACAGAAACCAAGAATTCTTTTTTCGAGTGCGGGCAGACGATGATTTGGTTGCAAGGGGATCCCATGCTTCACGCTATGTGTGGGAAGTACTGAATCAATCAACTTGACTCCATTTTACTTCCCACACTGATAGGTGAGGGGAGTATTGTGATCGCGAAAGTTTTCGATTTTGAGATAATACGCTTTTTGGGCGTTCTATGATGTCTACATAACGAAAATCCACGCCACTCATTTTCGTCGGTCTGTCTGTCTGTCTGTGGGTCTGTCGGTCTGTCGGCCTGTCGGTCTGTCGGTCTGTCGGTCTGTCGGTCTGTCGGTCTGTCGGTCTGTCGGTCCGTCGGTCCGTCGGTCCGTCGGTCGGTCGGTCGGTCTGTCGGTCTGTCGGTCTGTCGGTCTGTCGGTCTGTCGGTCTGTCGGTCTGTCGGTCTGTCGGTCTGTCGGTCTGTCGGTCTGTCGGTCTGTCGGTCTGTCGGTCTGTCGGTCTGTCGGTCTGTCGGTCTGTCGGTCTGTCGGTCTGTCGGTCTGTCGGTCTGTCGGTCTGTCGGTCTGTCGGTCTGTCGGTCTGTCGGTCTGTCGGTCTGTCGGTCTGTCGGTCTGTCGGTCTGTCGGTCTGTCGGTCTGTCGGTCTGTCGGTCTGTCGGTCTGTCGGTCTGTCGGTCTGTCGGTCTGTCGGTCTGTCGGTCTGTCGGTCTGTCGGTCTGTCGGTCTGTCGGTCTGTCGGTCTGTCGGTCTGTCGGTCTGTCGGTCTGTCGGTCTGTCGGTCTGTCGGTCTGTCGGTCTGTCGGTCTGTCGGTCTGTCGGTCTGTCGGTCTGTCGGTCTGTCGGTCTGTCGGTCTGTCGGTCTGTCGGTCTGTCGGTCTGTCGGTCTGTCGGTCTGTCGGTCTGTCGGTCTGTCGGTCTGTCGGTCTGTCGGTCTGTCGGTCTGTCGGTCTGTCGGTCTGTCGGTCTGTCGGTCTGTCGGTCTGTCGGTCTGTCGGTCTGTCGGTCTGTCGGTCTGTCGGTCTGTCGGTCTGTCGGTCTGTCGGTCTGTCGGTCTGTCGGTCTGTCGGTCTGTCGGTCTGTCGGTCTGTCGGTCTGTCGGTCTGTCGGTCTGTCGGTCTGTCTGTCGGTCTGTCTGTTCGCGTTTTTCTACCCTCGTAATCTCAGCAACCGCTGCATGGATTGTGATGAAATTTGGGTACCGATATGCTGTGTGGTCCTAGTAGGTAATGCTGCTATAATTTTATGAATCAGTGCAGGGGCGGCGGACTAATTAGCAAAAAACCAAAAAAATTAAATATCCCTCAAACATCGTTTTTAGACGTTTTAGGGGTTCCTGATCATTTTTTACTTTTTTTTTGGGTGGGGGTGAAATTGGGGTCGTTAGGGGGTGGGGGGGTTGTAAAACTCAAAAACTTGTTCTATTCATAATAGCCTGTCCATTGGCCTGTGAATAAAAGACCTAGCGGCATATTACCCTTTTTTAAGTCCATCCGAACATTGCCTCGGCTATTACAGAAATCAAAGGAATTCTCTGATGTATACATACGAGTATTGCTTTAGATCGTTCTGAATTTGGTAACATGGAAATCATGGAATTGATTCTCATGAAGTCTAGACATAGTATTATTACCCTGGCGAGGATGAAAAACGGTTATGGTTTTCAAAAATCGTGTCAGTGGCGGCGCAGCAATAATAAAAAACTAAAAATATAAAACTTCAGTTTTTTAGCAATTTGGGGGTTCCTGATTGTTTTGTTTGGTCCAGTTGAAGCTAGCGGAATAAAAATTGTGTCGTTTTAGTTCCTACGGCAAGATTTAAGAAACTATTTACTGGTTTTTGTGTTGGATGCTTTTTGAGGACAGGCGGGCGATGATTTGGTTGCAAGGGAGCTCAGACTATAGCTTTATGCAAAGGGAAAATAATAAAATGATATCACTGTTAGGTGTGGGAAGTACTGAGTCAATCAACTTGACTCCATTTTTTATCCACCTTCGATTTTCACAGTACAATCGTCTCTCGAACTAATCGACCCCACTAAATAAGGATACAGCAATACAGTTCAGCAAGCTGGTAACTCTCATGCTAATTGCTGTTTTAGTGCTAAGAAGAGGTAGATAAGAAAAACTAATTTCAGCGCCAGAATAAGGTAGTGTAAATTTGTAGTAATTCTTTAAGGTGTTATAACCGTAAACTTGCGAGAGATAATAAAGGTAAGTCTTAAACTGAGCAAAGGTTTCATTTTGTTTAAGGCATAAAACATGCTGGATGCCTAATTACGGCAAGAAAGAAACAGGGAGCAAGATAGTAGAGAGCAGGGGGGAATTTTAATACTTCGTCTTCTTGGAGAGTATAAAAATTCGGGCACTTTGGGCCTGAAATGAGTGTAATAAGAGGCATGCTTAGTTTGAACTGGTTAATCTAGATAGAGGTATAAAATATGTAGAGAAAATATGACGTTTTGAAATTAAATTTATATCGCGATAACAGGAAAGGGCATTATGTTGGTTAGATCTTTGTAAATTGGTGCACTGATGATGGAGCGGATAATATAATTTTCCATTTGATCGAGAAATTATTCTTAAGCTTAAAATACCACATCATATTGCGACCATGTTGACCATAAATTGCAGGTTGCTAACAATGTGACATGCTGCTCTCTTAAACAGGCTTCCGAACTACGACATTTGTTGGTCGCAGACTTCTTCTCAGGTCAAAAAATGTCTGCAGTGGTAGACGGTTTCTCATCTTCCTTCCTTAACGTCAAAGCTGGAGTTCCGCAGGGATCGGTATTGTCTCCGACTTAGTTTCTGCTTTGCATCAGCGATTTACTATCTACGAGTACAAAGCCAATAACCAGTGTGCCGGAGGTCCGTGCAGTTGGAGAATCATCCTTGACCTACAGGCCAGTGGTATTTCCATAACGGCGTCCAGTAAGTCGGTGTCCAAGAACTGCATATGTATGAAGCCATTTAAATGAATGATATTCGTCGTGGATTGGACGTGGTGGAACAATCGCTGGGCCACCGCGTTCACCGGACTTGACCCCACTTGATTATTGATTATTTATTGTAGGGTACAATGAAACAGAAAGTTTATGTCGACTTGCCAAATACACGCGAGGAGCTTATTTGCAGAATTATTTAAGTTGGAAATGAATTACGGAATGACAAAGCGAAAATTTGTACCTTTTTTCCCGAAATAATCTCGTGACCACTAAGTATTTTGTTTTATTGCCCCCTCAACTGCCAAACTAGACAATAAAGTGTCATATTAAACCACCATAGCTTCCAAACTACTTGGTTTTTTCTAACGGTATTGCGGTCAGTTAAATGAAACAATTTTCCTTTCCACGACGTTTCAGTTTATTATATCTAAACCATCGTCAGGTGTCTATAAAGAATTATAAAAACAGGTAAATATGTTGTCTAGTAGATGAAATGTATATATATAAGAAAACATCTAGTAAAAATGAAAAATAAATACTACTTAGCAATATATATAACAGAAAAATATACAATGAAAAAAAAATATTTTTTTTTGATTAAAAGAAGATAAAATGAAAACACTACTTACATTTTGCTTTAGTTTGTTACATATTTTTAAGCGAAACCGTCCCTAAGGTTTTAGGGAACAGAATGACCTTAAAGTTTGGAATTATAAGATGCCAATTATAAGATGCCATACATTTCATCTACTAGACAACATATTTACCTGTTTTTATAATTCTTTATAGACACCTGACGATGGTTTAGATATAATAAACCGAAACGTCGTGGAAAGGAAAATTGTTTCATTTAATTGACCGCAATACCATTAGAAAAAGCCAAGTTTGAAATCTACGGTCACGAAAATATAAAATCATCTTCTAAACTACTTTACTTGGGGCTAAGATGTACAGCTATTTTGTTTAGAAAATATCATGTACTATCGCATAGAAATAAAAAAACTGTAGGTTAACAGCTCAGATTTTTTGAAAAAGTTAATATTGTAGAAATAACGCAAAAAATTACATAACTATTTACTTTTAACAATTTTTTTTGCCCTTCTCTGAAATAAAATTTGGAAAATATTTACAACTAGTTTATGGTTTACATGTTTCTATATCGAATGAGGGTTATTTTGTGTTTCTATGACCCCTAAATGGGTAACTATGGCTAAATGAGTACAATACTCATCCTTCGATTAAAAAAAAAACAAATTGGCTGCCAGTTTATTACGGTGGAAGAAAAACTACTTATAGGGGGTGTTTTGTACATGAAAGGTGGCTCTTTCAAGGATGTCATTTATTATGATTTCATGCTCTTGTTGAAATTCCAGACTACGAATTTCAGTTGGACGTGTGTAGGAAGGGCGACTTCTTTATTGATTCTCATTGGTTACTATATCTAAATTGATATATCGTGAATGGAATTTGATTTTTGTATTATAGATAACAGTTTGCATGCCTCCTTTCACGTGCTCTGAACGCTCCTGTAACTGTTTTTAGAGATGCTAACTGTAACCGCTCTAGTATTTTGATTTTGGAACTTCTTGCTGAGTTATATACAACCCTAGCGTAGTCGATCCTAGCTTCAATCAGGTTCTTGTATACTTTTATGTGACCTCAGGATCTGAACCGCAACGAGTATTGCCGATGCACTTAATCAAATTGAGGAATTTTCTACATCTTGTGGAAAGATATTTTTGTCAAAAAAGCTTGAGTTGCTGAATCTACGAAAAATATAGCACAAAACGTCCAATGCATTTTCCACAATAATACTGGTATTTTTCATTCATTATTTATATTATGAATCATTATTCAGCTTCAAAAGCGTGTCTTTAAAATTTTTCTTGAGCTACATTTATTTTATTTGAAAACAAATACTCTCTTGTAGTCAGTAACAAATATGTCTAAAGTACTAGGAACAACATACATTACTTCTTTGCTGCACTATAGTACGCTCGTCAGAGTAACATTGTTTTCTTGAGCTTGTCTTGAACATTCCGTGTATTTTCATAAAAGGATAGCTAAAATATCTCTACGCTTTTATTGCGGTTGACCAGCCGCTGAATTGCCTGTCTGAAAATAAAGGGTACTTTGACCCACAACGCCGGCGTGAAAAATGCCGCAAGACACGATTCCCGATTTTTATTGGGATTATAGTACATAAAAGTTGGTTCCCTAAGGCTATATATCCAGACTATCTGTAGTATGAGTGACGAGGATTAGATTTAATGAAAGAGTAGGCAAGGTCATTCCATCTTGACCCTTTCAGTAAAAGCATGTCTGACAGATGTACAGGAAAGGAATGAAACCGTTCGTTGGTTTTTTCTTTTCTTCATGGCATCAGCGTCTAGGCCTATTAGTGGTTTGTCTGATTGGTTCAAGTTCTCGGTTTATGGAAAAATTGAATTGAAGAATTGCTTAACAGACGATGTGAAGATATACAGGATGATTCTTAAGTTGATATCTTTTTAAACAGTGTCTAGAAAGCGTTCACATAAACAGCTTTTTCAAATTACTTTTCCCAGAAAGCTGAGAAGTAAGCGAAGTACAGAACAAAAAGGTAATACTGGGCTTGTGTAGCAAGACGTACCTATTGTGTTTATATTTAGTTTTTTCTCTGACTTTTGTCTTATCGGTCAGCCATTGTACAATTTCTGCTTATCGTAGGTAATTTTAAATTGGTGAATCTCAAAAATGGAATCTTATTATGAAACATAGGGACTTATGGATATATTGCTTGAAGTACGGCTGCTGCTTCGAGACTAGTTGTGTTGAAATTGATTGGCTTGTCGCAAAAACGGATAAAAAAAATGAAGTCAAGTGGATTGACTCGGTACTTCGCACACATTACTGTGATACCAGTTTATAACTTTCCTATAGGATGAAGCTTTAGTCTGAGATCCCCTTGCAACCAAATCATCGGCAACCCTCCGCCTAATATATTGTCTTATGTCCTTCCTCCACAGGTCAATGAACAGTCTGTTATCAATACTACAGACTTTTCAGTTTTACAACCCCCCACCACCAACCACCCCAATTTCATACCCACCCAAAAAAGGTAGAAAATGATCAGGAACCCCTAACATCTAAAAACGATGTTTGAGCTGTTTTCATATTTTTAGTTTTTTGATTATTGCTACGGTGCCACGGACACGATTTCTAATAACCATACGCGTTTTGTATCCTCACCACAGTAGTAATACTGTGTCAAAGTTTCATTGGAATCAATTTAGTAGCTTCCATGTTACAAACTACAAAACAATCTAAAGCAATAAATACCCGAATGTATACAGAAAATTCTAAGTTCCTTAGTTTCAGTAATAGGCTAGGCAATGTTCGGATGGACCTAAAAAGGTAATTTATGCCACTAGGTCTTCCTTCACAGGTTCCTGGACAGCCTATCATGAATACAACAAATTTTTCAGTTTTACAAACCACCACTTCCCCCCCCCAATCACCCCAATTTCAACCCCGCCCAAAAAAACGCAAAAAATGATGAGGAACCTCTAAAACGGTTAAAAACGAAGTTTGAACTGTTTTTGTATTTTTAGTTTTTTTATTACTTCTGCGCCGCCACTGGCTCGATTTATAAAAATCATACGCATCTTCGATCCTCGCCACGGTGGTAATACTGTGTGAAAATTCCATTAAAATCAATTCAAGCGTTTCCTCGTTACACAATATAGAACGATCTAGAGTATGTTTACACCAGAAAAAGTTCTAGGTCCCTTGGTTTCTGTAATTGCAATGTTCGGATGCACCTAAAAAAGTTATTTATGTGACTAGGTCTTCCTTCACAGGTCAGTGGACAGACTATTATGAAAGCAACAGATTTTTCAATTTCACAACCCTCACCCCCCAACCACCCCAATTTCACCCCCCCAAAAAAAGGAGAAAATGATCAGGAACCCCTAAAACGCCTAAAAAGGAGGTTTGAGCAATATTTATTGTTTTTTGTTTTTTGCTAATTACTCCGCCGCCCATGCACCGATTTTCAAAATTGTAGGAACATTACCTATTACGACAGCATATCGCTGCCCAAATTTCAGCATAATCCATGAAGCGGTTGCTGAGATTTTGTGGCTAGAAAAAGGCGCAGTCACATCGACAGACAGACAGACAGACAGACAGACAGACAGAGAGACCGACGGAAATGAGTGACGTGGATTTTCGTTATGTAGACATCATAAAACGCCCTAAAAGTGTATTATCTCAAAATCGAAAATTTTCGCGATCACAATACTTCCCTCACCTACCGGTGTGGGAAGTAATAAAGCTACTTGTGCTTTTAGGGGATGACTGGATGACCTATAACGCATGCTTTCGAAAACAAATGCCTTTTTTATGCTTTTTTATTACGAAAATGTTACGTCCCAAACAAATGCACATCTTATACATTTTATGTGAAAAAATTGGTTCATGTGTGAAGTCAAAGGCACTACAAGATATTAAATAAAATAATGACCTCATTAATGTAGGAAAGGCAGTGGGGCGCTATTTGGAAAATAAGTAGGGGGCAAGCTTTAGGGGCTGAAGTAAAAAAAATGTTTCGAAAACATGGTGTGATAGGTCATTCGGTACCCTTGAGAGGCCCACTTAGTTCTTTTATATATGTTTTTCTTGCGAAAATATTACGCCTCAAACAAATTATTATTTTACTTTATGCTTATGACTTTACGCAATAAGTAGGTTTTGGTATAATATCATGGGTACTACAAGATTTTAAATAAAATAAAGACTGAATTTGTTTTGGAAAAACTATTAGGTGCTATTTGAAAAAACAAAGTTTTGGGTGGGTTTTAAGGGTTGAAGTACAAAAAATGTTTTTTGAAAGCATGGTATGACAGACCCTGTACAACTTTCAAACATTCCACTCAGTTTTCGTTTGAACATTTTTTTTTGTTGTGAGAATATCACGTGTCAAAGAAATTCAGGGACACCCTGTACAGGACAAAAGGGCTGGTACATAAAAAGTAGAACAGCTAAACACAGAAGAGATGAATGTAGGATAAATGGCATTTCTGCTCTAGTACAACATGCAAAAAATTAAAATCACCAATCTGACTCTGACAATATAACAATTTTGAGTTGTCAGCACATGTTCTTCAAAATATTAATCGGTGATATGATCCATATTCAGAAAAATAAATGGGTAAATTACAGACAGGATATCAATTCCTTAAGCAATGTGTATCATAATTTAATTAACAAAAATTACCTAATAGATGAACCAAACCCTAACTTATATTGCATATTTCCTGTACTCCGCCTCTCGGTTTTTGCTGAAAAAAAAATATTTTGTTTTACAGGGAAAAATGCTCAATATCTTCTACCAACTCATCCTCCTACCCGTCTTTGGTGTGAAGGCACACTGCTGATTGCATCCTGTTCCTGTTTGTTTTATTTTTAATTAATTTTTATTGTATGTGTTTTGTGACTTTGTATTTCAATACCATTGGCAGTGTTTAACAAAACGAGTTATGTTCTATCCAGTCAAATTCCTATGGTCCATACAAATCTGAGCGCCACGCGCGCTCAGCCTGTTCGTCAGATTTTTACGGGGTTCTCAGGTGGCGTTCGCGCCTCGCGATATACCACCTGTCGGTTTTTCAACGAATGCTTTGTATGTTTGCCCTACAGATTTGGACGGGAGCGTGAAATATTTTTCGTTTTTGGGCAAAGTTTAACGAACATCTGACGCGCAACGGATGCGCGGTGCACACAAGGCGCGGGCTCGCAGTGCGCAGATGTGTACCCACCTTTATAATTATTTTCATACCAACGGTTCACTAAATTTTCTGGTGGGTCAATTTATTGGAAAAAAGATACTTTTTTTGGTTTTGAGGTATATGTGTTTCTTTAATACCATGTTTAATACAAATCAAATCACTCGTACGTTTTAGCAATGGGCATCCATTATTAGTTTCAGTTTTATTTTGCTATTGTAAGGCTTTCGAACTATTTTGCATCAATCAATCAACTTTATCGATAAAAAATAACATGAAGGTACGCGCACATAAATCGGCATCGGACGGACGGAACCGATGGATCGGCCGGTACGGTACGGATTTTTCATTAGGGTATCGCACCTATCTGATCGGAATCGATGGAAGAACTGGAAGGCAGTAGCAAATATGTCTTCGAACGGTGACGAGTTGGCGATTGTTCTGAAAGAAGAACATTTTCAAAAACGTAGAAAGCGTAGATGGGTGTGGGTTCATGAAGTATGTCAGAGAAGGGCAGTTTTTGGGGAATATGTACATTAATTTTTGGTCTGAATGAATAATGAAAAAAGGTTCTTCAATTACTTCAGAATGACGCGTTTAAAATTCCATTTTCTACTGTAGGCCTTAAGGAGAAGCCATTACTGTAGGAAAATGTCCATCCCGCCCAACTATTAGAGCAAAAGAAATGTTGGTGATATGCTTAAGATGAGTAGATATTCGCAAAATGCCGACGGTGCATCGGCAATCTACGATCAGCATCGCACATACGTCTGTATCGGCACGCACGGCACGCGTCGGCCGGCATTTAATCCTAGTTGCTATATTCTCGCCGGATTTTGAAAATTCGATGCCTACGATCCGGACATATGTGCGCTGGTCCATTAAATTTCATAGAAAGCATTTTTTCCGATCCGTGCCGTCTGTCCGATGCCGATTTATGTGCGCGTACGATAAATGTACTCACGTTAAATTTCGCATGTACTTTTTAGTGCTAAAAATTTGAACCTCCCAGAAGTGCTGATATCCCCCCTCAGGATAAAAACACTTACGGCCATCACATTGCTGGTTGGTATAGTGTGTCAGAATTTTGAGCAAAGAAACATCAGAAACTGGACTATGATGGTTTGAATTCAATATCGTCCACTAAAACCAGAGTGACGTGGTAGATGAATGAAAGCTAATAAACGATGGATGCCCTATAAGGATATTTTATCCAAACGCAGTTTGAAGGCAGGAAAGTATTAATGTTTCATTCAGCGCTTGTACTATTATCTATTATTAGAAAAATTGCTCCTTTGTAAACAATCATTTTCCAATAAAAAAAAGACATTACTAGCCTTTTTTATGTAACTGTCGTTCAAGTTAGGGTCGTATTCGTACTCGATGCTTTAGGGCCCCTTAATACTTGAGGGTCTCTTAAGTAAGGTTTTGTGTTTCGACAGCTACTTGAGGGTCCCTTACGTAAGGCTCCCCTGAGTAACGAGATGTGTACGGTGTTGTCAGTTTATATCACATCCGGAAAAATGTCCGGCACAAAACACAAAATAATAGCACAAAACAAAAAGAGATAACAGGAAACATCAAAAGGCGTAGACATAGGCATAACAAGTTGACTTACATTTGAAATATGACAACGTCGCCAAATGAATCCTGCCGAACCGTGTTGGTTGATTGTGCTAACGCGCAGAAGCCATAAGGATAAAAGAAAGAAAGAAAGAAAACAGATGTTTTCTAGGAAACAGACACGCAAGAAAAGCCACACTTGAGAGTCCTTAAAGTATCCGTTGTGTGTTACTTAAGGGAACTTTGAGTATTACTCAAGAGACGACTATGAATGTGGCACTTAGGCCCGATTTTATCAACATGCATATTTTAGCAAAGGCTTTGACAAAGCTTTTGTATTGGATGTTATTTAGCAAAAGCTTTTTATTGCGTATTGCGGGCTAGGTTAATAAATATCGTCCAATAGTATTTTATCAATATTGAAAACAAAATGTCAAAGCTGGACGACACTTTTTATCATATCGTATAAAAGTTTTATAACAAAACTATTGTTATAACAAAACTATTGTTATAACAAGAGTATATTTGCTGCAACATAGGCGATGAATTAAGTTTGCAGTTCGAGAGAAAGTTTATGACCGAAATAAATATATTATTGAATGGTTGAAATTAGATCAAATATGTTCCGTTGAGGCGATCCGCTCCGCAAGATGCTGGGTGGCGTAGTGGTAAAGTGGTCGACAGCGAATCACTCTGTTCGAGGGTGGTGTTGGTTTGAGACCCAGCCCTTGCAACTACTTTTTTTATTTTTTTTTAATTAAAATATTAATTGTAATGCCTTTTACTCATGTTACACACATTTTTTTGTGCCATCGACATAAATTTGTTTTTGATTCAAATTTATTAGACATTTTGCTTGACGTAGTGCAAAAACTAAGTACCAGAGGCGGTGGAGAGTTCAAACTTAGTGAAAGTGGAGTTTATCCGTCAATATCAATCGTCAATTGCTCTGATTGCGGTACCTATCAAAATGAAATTATTCCAAAAAAAGAGAAATTATTCATAATTTTTGTTGTACTAGCAAGACATCCAATAAAATTTGATTTGAAAAACACATTTATGTCGATGGCACAAAAAAAATGTTTGTATAACATGAGTAAAGAGCAAATCAATGAATATTTTGGTCAAGAAAAAATAAAAAAAAGTAGTTGCATGGGGCTGGATCTCGAACCAACACCACCCTCGAACACAGTGATTCGCTGTCGACCATTATACCACTAGGCCACCCAGCATTTTGCGGAGCGGATCGCCTCAACGAAACATATTTTTAGGTACTTTATTACTGGGATTTGTGATCTAATTTCAAACATTCAAAAAGATATTTATTTCGATCGTTGACTTCATCTCGAGCTGAAAACTTTATTCGTCACCTATGTTGCAACAAATATACATTTTAGTTACAACTGTTACAATTATTTTCGCAAGTACGTCACACGGGTTCGGAAGCCGTCGGCGTCGGCGTGTTTTTGGTACTTTTGTAATTCAAAAACCCATTTCTACTTTGATATAACTTTTGAATTATTGCGAAGAAAGGGTATCAAAAACAGTTTTGTTGTGAAATTTATATTTGATCTCTCCATTTATCACAAAAGAAATTATTCAAAACCCTAATTTTTTGTCATCATTAGGTATCATTTGATAGAAGAAAAAACTAGTGATCAAATGTATTGGTTCTGTGGAATCTGATTGGTTCAGATTGGCAGTTGCTAAACTCTTTGTTAAACTAGAGAATGCAATTCTTGACCCATTTGGGATGGAAAATCAGACTGGAAAAGATACTAGATGGTTCATAATGGTCGATTGTATATGTATAAAGCATGTCATTTTTCACCTTTTTGAGGCAAACTTCAAGGGAAATCAATAGTTTTCCGAGAACTTTGACAGACGCATGTTCTTGAATGGGCTGCTCTGATTGATCAAAGCCTTTTTAAAATGCGCCTGTTGATAAAATCGGGCCTTAATCTGTTTTAGCCTACATCAATTGTTTTAGTTGCCGGATGATTACATAATATAAGTCGAAACATAGCACACAGAAAATAAGGCATTTTTGTTTAAATGATCTTAATATCCTACAAAAAGTAACTCAAATCGCTCCCGTTCGTCAAGACGTTATTGTTTTTGATCGATTTCAAACACACGCAGCACCCACTTCGCACATAGCTTTCACATATCCAAACATTAATGGACCATATGATATGGTGTCAAATTTATTTACCACAACAAATACAATTTGATAGACAGCAGAAAAATGCATATATACAAATCTATAGCAGGTACTAGTTTAGGGTACAAGATAGCTCTAGCATGACGGAGAATTCGAACCAAGTTTTTTGTGATATGACTTGAGAAAAAATGCACAATATTACTCTGATATACGAAGTGGGTAGCAACATATCGCATGTGTTTTGGTGGGAGCATATTGACGCATGAGTTTGGCCGAACTATTGGTGGCTATGCAGAGGAGACAATACAATTCATCAATATGTAAATTCAGTTAACAGAGTTCGGACAGAAATTCAAGCTCAACAATGTTTGTTGGATCGCTCCCCAGCACATAATATGTTTAATTTGGAATATTCGGACTAATTGAAGTTTTAATAAGATTAAATGTAAATTGATTAGACCATACGCACAGTTAATGATCGCAACTAATCTACTATGCCGTTTATATTGTCGGCAGAAAACACACTGTGTTGTCTTTTCAGCAATTCGGTTACTAATGTAAATATTTTATGACGAACGGATTTATCATTGCAGTTTCGGGGAATCCATTGCATATGGCTTTGAAGATCTAAACCTATTATACATATAGCTACACTTTACAGTCATGTGCAGTATAAACGAATCACGCATAATTTAAGCGCCACTCAAAGCGTTATAGCTTTTTATTTTCACATCGAAGATATATGTTTTTGGCAAGTAGCCCACCTTTGCCCCCTCTTATCAAACCGACTGAACCAACACTGAAAACACAAAGAGGCTATTTCCTAGAAAGTTAAACCTGCCAGACATCTTGCCGAAAGTCAGCATGTCCACCCAACTCGCTAAATACAGGGTGATCAAGCTATATTCCCAAGTTTGATACCTCCGTTATTAATGAGAGATACAAAAAGACTTCCCAATAATGGTTGTTGGTCTTCATTTTAAAATTATTTCATAATATACAGGGTTATTAATAAAGTCACGGCATACCAAATCTGTGTTGTTTCAAATGAGACACCATATATATTATCTCAAATTTGAATTGCGATCGCTTTCCTTATTCCGAAAATATAAGGTTCTATTAGGTTATACTGGGTAGTTTCAGAGATATGGCCACTTTTCTGTGAAAACCTTGATGAATAGTTCATCACCCTGTAACTTAAAAAATCAATATCTTTGAGGAATACGGAGAGCGAGCACAAATCAAGTATGAGATAATATATATTCGGCCGAATATCTGAACCCTGAACATAGCACATCTGCCCTGTGGAACGCTGTTTTGTCCTCCTGCTAGCATCTGGAGCAGATGGGGCCCCTACCACCGTCATGAGTCACAAATGTCTATTCAGCCAGCAAGGGCCTGTGAGAACCCCCCACCAAGACGTTGAGTGACAGAGTGTCTCTCTGTCTATATTCAGACATAGCGCTCGTCCCTCATTAGGACCAGCAAAGAAGGCTGTTGTTTGCCCCTAATCATCTCTCTCCAACCAGGCTTCCCCCAGTTCCTTGTGGGTTCAGTCGTCCAGGGCAACATTGACCTGGCGCCTGCTAATTGCAAGCATCATCGGTTTTGGATCGATCCAGGGGCTTCCGGCCTCCACATTATGAAAATTTATGTCACTCATTTTCGTAGGTCTGTCTATCTATCTGTCCATCGGTGTGCTAGCCTATCTGTCTGTTGCTGTTTTTCATCCTAATCTCAGCAACCGCTTCACCTATTTTTATCAGGTGAGTTGCTATATACTGTGATTCCATAGTATCTACTGCGTATATTGTAGCAAAAACTAACATCCTAGGAAACCGTCTTGAATTTCGCGCCCAGGTGCTTAAGGGGTCCCTCTTCGTGTTCCCTGATCCTCTAACCTAACTTCTTCATAACAGTCGCGGTACTCTAGTTTGCCTGTCTGCCTTAGCAGATGCCTTGTTTTAATTGGCACTAAGATTTTGTCTCATCAGTCCGAACCAAATAATAAATAATCATGATATTCAAAACCTAAATCTAAAACTGAATGGGAAGGAGTCAATATAGAGACATAAACAGCGACACACGCTTCTCGCCTTGGTGTCTGTCAGGGCTTTTCTAGAAATCAGAAGAATGCAAAAACTAGACCACGGGCAGATAGGAAATTCCAAAAGAGAACCACAACATAAAATAAATCGTCATACTACAGAAACGAGTAAATGTAACTAGAGCTGACAGAATGTCATTCCTGTTCAAAAACAGCATGTGCAAAGTTTTAGAAGGGGCAGACAATCCAAATTTTATCTAACTAGACTGTAGTGTATTACAAGTCAATAATTTTGAGTCTTGCCAGATGGGACAGGAATATACCGTGTCCAATTTTTGCTGGTATGATATATAACTATGTATTTTCTATGGACCTTAAAGTCATCACTTCAGTAGGATTTAGTTATAAGCGGCTGAATTAACGTGTAGCGTTAGCGAAATAATACTTATCCCACAGACTACACAATCTTTTTCGTATCTTTGTCTCGCGCAGGAAATAATGATCTTTTGTATACTAAGATCCCTCTTTCACCCGACTTACTTAGATTGTCAAACTTTTCATTAGGTAAGGTATCTGGAAGGGCTTTAGCTCAAATCAAACTTATATTAAAGCACTGCTCTACAAATTGATGGTTTTTGTGTTTGATGCCCAAAATATGAAAGTATGCATCTTCGGTGTTTTGTCAATATTATAATTTATAATTTATTGATGTTTATTCCAATGCCTGCCGGATGGAAGTGGCTTCTAACGAGGCTTCTAATGAAATATTGACATATTCGGGGGTAACTTGGAGGTTGCATAGGTATCTGAATTAAGTACATAGTATGCATAACTGGTGACTTCTGGAATGTCACTGTAGAATGGAAAGGTAACTCTTATAGTAACATCTTCCAAGAAAAATCCTATCTATGTTATTAGACTTGGGGTTTGGCAGTTGCTCAAGCTATAAAAGACTTATATTCGATCCGGTTTCATAGCTCTCCACTTAATTACAGGCTAAACGGTCTAGGTTACGAAGGAAGGCAAAAAGACTGGTATCCAGATGACACGTTTGGAAGCTGACTGATGGCCGTTTGAACTGGTTCCCCTAAATCTATCACTTTAGGCAGTTTTTCGTCATCCTAATCAGTTGAAAAAATGTGCGGTATCAAAACTGTGAAAGTAATTTATGCTTTGGTATATTCTTCTCGGAGTTCCATATACAGGATGTCCCACGAAGGTTAAGACAAGCAACATATCGGAACTGGGCAGTAGTAGCAAATTATAATTTTGGGGATGTAAATTAGAGCAAATATAGTATCTTTTCTTATTATTGTTTCATCCAATAAGGTATTTGTTTTTGGTCGCACGATGTCCTATTCAAAATTTTTAATGGGACGCCCTGTATATTTGTGACTTTTTGTGTTCCCCCCGATAAAACAATTCCAACAAACTAGCACACTTGGGGTCTAAGGTAATTAATTCAAGGCTACAGGTACTTAAAGGATGGTACCAATACCATCGGTTATAACATGTACCGCTACAGTTAAATTATTTGCCAGTGTTTCATAATGGTAGTGGTACAGTCCTTTAAGTACCTGTAGTTCTTGAATTAATCACTTAGACCCCAAGGAATTGGTTTATCGGGTGGAACGAAAAAAGTCACATTAAAAATTTTGAATCGGACGTCACGTGACCAAAAACAAATACCTCATTGGGTGACACAGTGATAAGAAAGGATGCTGTATTTGCTCCTATTTACACAATTATGATTCGTTACTACTGCCCAGTTCCGATATATTGCTTGTTTTAATCTACATGGGACACCCTGTATAATGTGACTTAGTTTGTCCAGTTCATCCAAAACTTCCACAACGTTAGAAAAACAGTTTATCTACGTTTTTCCTTAGTCCAAAAATGGCACAAAACTTCACCAACTGACATGTGAATAAAATAATTATAGGTTAAGTGCTACTTCACCCTAAGAGACCTTTTAGGTTTAGATTTTTGGCCTTCAAGCTTCCGTTAAAGTTATGAATCACAGCGGTGCAATTCAAACTTGTGTGATAATGTTCACCTATGATTAAGCTTCAGTTAAGCAAACCGATGCAAACGGCCATGAGAATTGGAGAAGATAATAACATCATTGACGTTTTGTACTCCTGTATCACAGACTACACCCCCACTGATTCTGTATATTACAATATCTGCAAGACACGAGTTGTCTCTGCCGAGAATAAAGACATATACGGAGGTAATCTGTAGGTTGCATAGGTATCTGCACTCCATACATAGTATATACAAACCACCACAAATTCGGTCTTTGGTGCTTCAGTAGAAAACAGCGTGGTACAATTCCTCGATAAGTTAGAGTAAATTGATGAGAATAGTACATTATTGACTTCTAGAGTGTCACTGTAGGATCGAAAGGTAACTTTAATATCGTTAAAGAAATGGCGCCAAAAGTCTTGAAGGAAAAGGATCAAGACCACAATATTACCCTATCCCCTAACGATATGTAAAGTACAATTTGTAAAACGCTCTAGATCCTCCAAGTCGCCTAAAAACGAAGTTTGTGCTGTTTTTATATTTTTAGTTTTTTTGACTATTACTGCACCGCCCCCGACAGGATTTCTAAAAATGCGATTTCCATCCTCGCCGCGGTAATAATACTGTGTCGAAATTTAACTAAAATCAATTCAATAATCTCCAGGTTACACAATACAGAACGATCGAAAGCAATACTTTCGTATGTACCTGTACACCAAAAAAGTCCCTGGGTTTCTGTTATAGGCAAAAGGTAATGTTCGGATTGACCTAAAAAGTGTATTACCTATGCCGCTTAGTCTTCCTTTCACCGGTCACCGGCCTATTGTGGATACAACAAATTTTTCAGTTTTACGACCACCCACCCCCTATAACCACTCAAATTTCACTCCTACCCAAAAAAGTAGAAAATGATCAGGAACCCCTAAAACGCCTAAAAATGAAGTTTGAAGAATATTTGGAATTTTTTGTTTTTTGTTAAGTACTCCGCCGCGCCGCCTATGCACCAATTTTCAAAATAATAGTAGCGTAACCTACTATGACTCCACAGCAAGCATATCGCTACCCAAATTTCATCACAATCCATAAAGCGGTTACTGAGATTATGAGGCTAGAAAAATGAAAACAGATAGACAGAAATGACTAATGTGAATTTTCGTTATGTAGATTTTATATTCTTAAAACGCCCAAAAAAACGTATTGTCTCAAAATCAAAATTTTTCACGGTCACAATACTCCCCTCAGCTATCGATAAAATGAAATATATTTCATAGCTCCCGGCTTAATTACAAGCTAAACCGTATGGGTTATAAAGGAAGGCAGAAAGAGTATCATCGATAATTTATATTGTGCACCTCACATAAGGTCATTGAAGCGTATTTACTGCCAAATTCGAAGTTGCAGTAGATTACCTTCCTACTTGTCTTGGATGCTTTGAAATACAAGTGAATGTATAAAGCAAGCTAAAAGCCGAAGCGAATGATGTGTTACAATTTTGTCCTTTTGCTTGCGAGAGAGGTCCGCATTTACAAAAATAAATGACCGCATAAGAAAATATCCCATTACCGAAAATAGTCCTGTCCTCTCTGTTGACGACCGAAGCAGGATAAGTGTGCGCGGCGTCAGCCTTTATTTCCGTTTTTATATCCTGCCGAGCCCAGCGCTTTACTCCCGTGAGAGAAACGGGAATCCCAGAGGACTTCAACGTAGCGCCACCATCGTAAACGCAGAAATATATGGGCGGTTGCGCTGCCATATTTTCAAGGATATTCTACTATTCAAAAATTATGAGAATTTGGTGTATCGGATCCTAGTGCCTCATAGTATAGTCACGATGCAACGGATTTGCTTGTCTGATCTGATATGATACAGCAATGCGGAAAATGTCAAGCGATGAGCAACCAAACCATCTTCGGATGTCCTTCAACCAAGGATTTTGGCGCATGCCGACAGATATTTTACCTTGGACTTTTTCTTCTACATATAATTAGCATTTGTCTCCTCGCATGATAAAACCTATATAACTTAATTGATTCCCTCTCCCTTCCCTCTCTCTTGGGGGAAACAGCACGGTATTTAAAGCAGAGATATAAGCGATTTTAGCTTGTGTCTTTCGTATTTACGGAATCCAGGGGGCAAGCAGGCGGATCACCATCTGCTCTGACAGCCAGGCATCATTAAAAACATTAAGTGCTTGCAGGTTTACATCTAGCCTCGGTATGCAATGTAGAAAGGTCTTGGATGACAGTTCGGCGAGACATCAGGTGTCACTTATGTGGGTGCCGAGTCATGCTGTGTTGTTACACTCTCGAAGGTTCACACTTACAGTATGTTTAGAAATGATTTTGGGTATGTAATATTAGGTTACTGACCTTATGATTCCAGATATTATAGCTCTGAATGAAATTTAGGGTCTTCATCGTTCACAAGGACAATATGATTTAGTAGTCTGTAAATCTGTAACTCATATGTAATAGGTTACCATCTATAAAATAGTTCTTAGGAATAAGTTATAAGTATGTTTCGGTGACACCTGTAGAACATCTTCGCTGTAGTCGCAGAGTCCTTCCTGCATTCCCTGAAACAGAAAAGTTCATTAGAAGTTGTCTTGGTCTTAATGATGGTATTTACATCATATTTTACATGGAATCCCCTTATTTATATCATACCTTAGATGACATGTTTTGTTTACTTTTTCAACCTGGTTGAAAGTAAGGTTGGATTTACCTTGGCAGACACCTGTCGATCTGTCTTGTTCGACAGTGTTGACAGCAGTCAATTATGACTGATGACTGATAGATTTTCCGCCAATTGGAGAAAAAGGAGGGTTTTTTCTTCTCCTTGTTGGAATTTTTCTGGAAGCTGGTTTAACGCATTTTGCGGATTTATTTCTGGACAAATTAACCAACTGTGTAAGAACTTGTAGGTTATTAGCCTGTTGGCAACCAAATTTTGGGATTCTGAAATCTGCTGAGTTCTTTACACAAAGGAAATTCTTTAAGGCCACCTCACATCCAAGGCCTTTTTATTTCATACACTTAATTCTACCTCTGCTTGATACGCTGCATGGCTTCTTACCTCATCGCAGAGCTTGCCGTCTAGAGGCTACACCAGCATCATACCCTACTTGCTACCGTATTGCATGCCAGTCATCCCCCAGCTTGCATGAAACCCCTCACACCCTAGTTCATGCTTCGCACCCTAGTGCATGCTTCGCACCAACCATCACTCACCGTTCTAAGCCTGATGAACTCCAAGGAGTACTAGTGGAATCCAGGTGACATTAGTCCATAAGTTCTATTGATCAGACTACTCGCCCTCAGGACTATCTGAAACATACATATAGTTAAGATTTAAGTATAAGAATTATTTAAGCATTTCATTTACCTGGTAGTTAGCAATGTTTAGGTTGTTCCATGCGTTAGATGGGCCCCATCTCTAGTATCGTAGTCCACTCTGGATGTTTTAGTGGTAATGCGCTGTAAACGCTCTTCAGTAAGGGCTTTGGTGTTATGTTTATGATAAGCCTTTATAAGGATTAGAGACCAGGAACGAACTGTAGTGATCTTTACTATATAGGTAGGTGTGAACCCTCGATGGTAACAAATCATATAATTCATAATCATTCTCATCTCGCCTAAATCCCGGTAATATAGCATATTATTTTGACCTTTGAACATTTTGTTTTTGACACCCGCTAACCTTACTTTCTTGGCAAGTGACACAGAACAACAACATAGAAACGTCGCAAACAACACAAATCACTTCTTTCGCAGAACAAAGCCCCTTCAACAGATAGAACCCGCGATATCCGTAGGTGTTGCTCACTTCACGAGCGCCACCTACGGGGTTGTCCGCAGTGCGGTAATTCAAAATTACTCTTTGCGTGACAGCTGGAATTAGTGGTAATGAAGTGGCGGACGCGCTCGCAAGGCGAGGGTCGAGGAATAGCTTCCTGGGTCCTGAGCCGGCTTTGGGGCTGGCAGCAGGTACCATCAGAAGGAAAATAGAGGTGTGGTTGCAAAATCGGCATCTTATCAGATGGGTAGGAATCTCCGGACATCTCCGTCAATCTAGAAAACTTATTTCAGGACTTCTGGATAAGGTGGGACGGTTCTGTCTCTCGCTGGACAGAAGCCCACTAAGGTTACTTGTCGGCCTGCTGTCCGACCATAACAACTCCAAACGCATATGTGATGGGGGTGGTAGATGATCCGACGTGTACACGCTGTGGCGAGGAGGAAGAATCCTCGGCACACATTCTTTGTCGTTGTGAAGCCCTTGGGTATCACAGGCAGACTATACTCGGTTCAAAGGTTCTTGAACCTGAGGATATAAGATCGGCAGGAACCAAGACCATCCTCATCTTTGCGATGAGGACTGGACTTGGCAACTAGGGTAAGGAGAGGTGCAAAAGGGCCCGTTGAAAGGCCTATGCACTGCTCCAGCCACCAGATAGCCTCTCTCTCTCTTTCATTCATTCATTCCAACGAAGAATCTTCCACAAGGAGGCTCTTTAGGAGCCAAACTTCTATCGATGGCTCCCCGAAGATAATTTAGTTATCAGCGTACTGTACTGCAACTCGTATATCAAAAATAAAATTTTGTCAAATTGTTATCCTGTGTTTTTCATTTCTGGACAGCTAATGGGCACACGCACCCACATGCCCTGGTCTCGTGCAATCCCTCTGAGTTGCCAGCCCAGTGACCTAATCGTTAGTTACCTAACGATTAGCAATCTATGTTACCAAACAATTATACTTTCTACAGCATAATCTTTTCATAGCCTTTTCTGGAGTATTTAGGATTTGCGTTCGCGATCCGCTTAGTGATAAAAAAATTAGGCTTTGCCTGCGCTGCTGCTTAATGCTATAAAAAAATTTGTTTTTGTTAACTCAGTTTCAATTTGATTTTGAATCGATTGACTCTGTTTGTTTGGTTCAAATAAATCTGTGCTACTTTGGTAGATATCTAATTTTAACCATCGCTTTTTGACGTTGTTAATTCTAAAACATGGGAGAGCCAATGCTACTGAATATTAACCACTATCCACTACCAATAATTAATGTGGTTCCAGTAGAATCTAATCGTCTAATCGTGTAATCCCGGTATTAATTTTACATGATGCTCAAGCCTGCTCACTAATAATTATTTATGCATAGCAATCGTATCTGCATTCTCCCATTATCAACTATCACATTTCCCTAATAATGATCTGGACGCACACATTACGTGTACCTACTTGAGCTAACGGGCTGTTCAAAATAGAAGACTTAATTGTGCAGTTGGAAGTTTTTGTTTATTTGGTGATAGTGCGCAGCTTTTTCATATTTATTAAATAATATGTCAAATAGTTACCTCAGTCTAGTTATCATTATATACCGTTTTTGTTGTTCGGTTTTTTTAAATAACCGAGTAACGTTTATAGCACTTTCTGTCTGTATTGTGTATTGAATGGAGAGTGATATGCCAAGGTTACAGTACCTAAGCTCCATTGTGCCTCTTGTAAATCCTCCCAAGGAGCTCTCAGATCTGAACGCTCAATCATCCCAATCTAAGTAATGTGTGACTTCATTAGTCGTAGCTTCCCCATACAGTTGAACTACAATTAGGAACAAAACGTAATTTGTGTTGTTGAAGAACCACAGTGAACTGAGAGACTCACCTTGGCAGATACCGTGTCGTATGTGTAGCTCCTCGGTTTGGATATGGCCGCCGAGTTTTAAGATGTATGTTGGTTCCCCATATCTCCATGGTTCTTGTAAGGAACTGACGAAGGCCTGGGATAATCTTATATATTCGAAGTCAGTCATTAGTCAGCTATGTGGTACAGAGTCAATGGCTTTTTTATGATCGATGAAACAGGTATGAAGGTTCCTGTATTCTTTTCTAGTTTGCTCCATGATCACACTATCAATTATAAGTTGATCCTTGCAACCTTGGCTTTGTTTTCCACATCCCCTTTGTTCTTCAGTCAAGATATTGTTCTGCGTAAGGTGTTGTTCAGTCATTTTGCCTATTGTTGCGGTGATGATCTTGTACAAAGTGGCGAGACAAGTGATCGGGCGGTAATTGGCAGTGTTCTTGGTATCTGCGCTTTTGGGTTTTATGTAAGTTATTCCTAGTGTGAGGAATATCTCAACTCTCAAGCTGATCGTATTCTTGATCGAAGTAGTACGAGCTCAGTTCCAAAATATGATATCCTTACCAAAGCGTTATGAAATACTTGGCTGAAATGCTAGTTGTGAAGAAAACTATATTCGTGGTCAGGGCATATTTCTTTAGGATGAGTATATATCAAAATAAAAAATGTATTTTTCTTTACTAAAATAAACCATAATTTTCTCAGTAAATTTTCTTAGAGCGGGAACAGAAATGTTTTTGTCACAAGTATATCTTTCAAACATCAGAATACTTGAAATGAGAATGTATTTTTATACAGGGTGAGTTTTTGGTGCTTCGCTACTGCGGAAGATAGCGAAAAAGTCGTATATAAGAGTTGTAGCAAAGGATATGCTCCTTATTCAGAAGGTATTTTGAATTATATAGGGTAGTCCGTAACTACGTAGTGATGCAAACATGCATTTTATTTAATGAGACACCCTATATATTATTCGAGATTTAGATTCTACTAATCATTCCCTTTCTTGACATTTAAGGTATTGTAACATTATGCAGGCTATTCGAAAGTATGTAGCATTACTTTTGTTCAACGAGCAACCAAATTATAGTATTTGATGAAGTCAAAACCTTAAATTGTCAAAATAATATGAGTCAAGTATCAAGCAGATTCATCAGGTAGGCTTTGAAATATTGGCAGTTTTCGTAATCTGCTCAGTAATTTCATACTATGTGAAAACTATAAAATGCCATATAAGTAGGAAAAAAACATATTAAAAGCACTTTTTGGTATAATTAAATATGAAGGATTGCATTTATAAAAACAGAAAATCTGGAATTTGCATTCCACCTCACTCTGTATAGGAATATGCTTCAGCAACTTTTTTTACAGCCTGCTTTAAAACAAGAGGATCTTTTTCATCTTCCATGTAGGAAAAATATTTTTTGATTCATTAGTTTCCAATATACAATACGTCCATTTGGCAGCGATTTGGATATAAAAATGCTCATAACTTTTGAAATACCCTGTATAATGTGACGATGCCTTATATTTAAAGAGGGAGAATTATTAGTAGAACCTAAATATGGAATAACATATAGGATGTCTCATTTGAAAAAATGAATGTTTGCATCACCACGTAGTTTTGGATCACGCTGTATAAATAAAAACATTTTTTCAACAAGGAGCATATCCTTGGCTGCACCTCTTATATACAACTCTTTTCACTATCTTCTGCAGTAGTGGAGTTATTGACCGATCCGGTACAAAAAGCTCACCCTGTATGTGCGATAATTTTGTTCTAATCTGGCATTCCTACTCACGACCAATTCACTATATTCCTGTACATCAGATCGCTATAGCAGTAGACATGATTTTCCATTTAACTGAGACTTAATATTCCCCGAATGATCGTTAAAGCCATGCCTCGCTGAGCTGCTTTCTGCTTTTCTTTTTCCGTCGTTTCTTACCACTGCGGAGGCGAGAAATGCTGGAAAAAATTTCCTACGGGGATAGAAATTCCCCCACTTTTACAATTCTTTCATTATTCCACACACAGATACATATCTTAGTCCTTCCTTGATTGAGCGTTGAGGCTGCACTGCATGAAAGGCTAGTTTGATGTTCTCCCAAATTCTGCCATTTGAGTGAAGTATACCTATATAGTACCGGATCGGTCTATAACTCTACTACTGTAAATGATAGCAGAAAAAGTTGTATCAAATGATAAGGTCCTTTGTCATAAAATATTTTTATTTATACAGAGTGATCAATAACTACGTGGTGATGCAAAATACATTTTTTCAAATGTATAGTGTCCAATGTTTAGATTCTACTAGTGATCCCTCTTCTTATAATATAAGGTATTGAAACATTATACAGAGTATTTTAAAAGTTATGACTAATTTTATAGCCAAATAGTCAAACGAACGTACTGTATATCAAAAAGTAATGAACCAAAAATTATTTTTTTTACAAGAAGATGCAAGATGCATGTTCGTATACAGGGTGATGTAAAATGAAAACTCTAGATTGTATGTTTTTTTTTTAGTGTAACCCTCAATATTTTATTATAGCAAAAGAATTGCTTTTAATATGCTCTTTCACCTCTATATAGCACTTGTTGTACCTACATCCATCAGATTCCGAGATATTTCGATTTTTCTCTAAATTTAAAATATATCTTCTATTTGTGTACTAAAATTTATTTATTTTGAGAAAGTAGTATCAATTTTTTGTTATTTAACAAGCAGCTAAATTATAAGGTCATAGTAGTATTTTATAAGGTCAGCACCCTGAGTCTTCTAGATAATAAAGTCAAGTATGCTCAGGAAACAATTTTGTAGGCGTGATAATTATTGAGCAGATCTATTAGGTAGACTTTTAAAATTTCACAGTTTTCATAATCTGCTCAATAATTTCATACTGTGTGAAAAACGAGCTTTAAGAATTATTTTTTTCATTGAGAGCATTTAGGAGAATCTTTGGAAAATTGCCTACTTGCCTCTAAAGGGGGTTCTAAACGGGCAATACTTTTGCTGCAATATTTGGCTCTATTGCTGGTAACTATAGCCCGGCCATGACGACATTTTGTTGCAGCATATGGCTCGGTAATATGTACCCCGGAAATATGTTCTGCAATAGTATGGCCCAAAGATTTGTTCATAGACGGGCTATACAGTCGGGCAACAATAGCTGATGAAATTATACTGACGCAGTGGCTTAACGAAACATTAAATAAAAAAGAGGGGAGACAGTGAATTCGCCCTTACCCCAATAGGCGTGAAATTTTAGATAATTTGAGTTTAGAAATAAGTCTTGATAATATACTACTTAAGAACTTTTCAAGAATCTCAAAGAGTGACTTTGAATTTCTTTCAACGACAACTGAACCACAAATAAAGAAAGAAATGATACCAGCATGCGAAAAGCAATACGACCTGTTACTACAAGACTGGCGATCCACTCTACGGTTTTTAGCAACTGGAGATTCATATAAAAGTTTGATTTATCTGTTTAGAGTTTGAGATGCTTCGATATCTGTTATTGTTATACCAGAATTTCCTCGACACATGATATTTTCGTAACGAAAAACGGTCCATTCAAGAACTGAGTTGTAATTCTGAAGGTACTATAGGGTCTACCATACCATGCATTCAAAATATTTTTTGTACGTCATCCCCGAATACTCACCCTCAACTTTTTTATTTCAAATATGTTTTCCTACATCAGTGATATTTTATTTAAAATCTTACGGAACCTTCGATGTTATACGCAAACTTATCATTTGCGTAAAATCATAAGCATAATATTATGTAAGCATAATGTATAAATGAAATAAGAATTTATTGCACGCCTAATATTTTTGCAAAACCGAATAAAAATACCAAATGGCTTTTTAACGGTACTGAATGACCTATGATGCCATGCTTTCGAAAATAATGTCTCTTCTATCCTTTTTTATTACGAAAATATTACGCCTCAAACAAATCCTCATTTTATTTACTTTATACTTATGACTACGAAAAAAAAAATGATTTGTGTATGAAATCAAAGGCAGTACAAGATGTTAAATAAAATAATAACTTCATTTATGCGAAAATAAGCTGTGGGGTGCTATTTTAAAAAAGAAGTTTGAAGGTAATTTTCAAGGGTTGAAGTACACAAAAAAGTTTTGAATGCATGGTATGATAGACACTATATAGTACTTTCAAAAATACCACCCAGTTTTTGTTTGAACATTTTTTAAGTACGACAATATCACGCGTAACGGAAATTCTGGGAGAGCCGGTGTATCTTTTTTGGCGTCTCTATCGTTATATATTCTCGATTTCTACTTTCCATAACTCAGGATGTAAGTGTATTTGAGTGATGAATTTAATGATCCTCTCGTTGGTCCAAGTTTTAGCCATTTTCCTACCAAAATTTTCAGAACCAGCAATGAACAAACACCAAAACAGAGCAATATCGCTAGCCAACCGATCGTCCGGCCATGTTCCGGCAACACACAAAAATATATCGGCAACGCCGAATATAAGTCGCCATATGGCTAGGCCATACAAGAAATATTGCTCACTCTGGCCGCTGTTGCCGAAAATGTTGTAGGCTACACTATTGCAGCCACACATTGCAGTAAAAGTGTTGCCCGTTTAGAAGCCCCATAAGATGAATCAACTATCAACAGCAATCTCCAGAACGGAGGCACTCTAAAACTAATGCGTTTGAGAAATTGAAGAATCGTTTTATTCGAACTGTTTCGTTCAATATTTCATAGCCTACCTGATAGATCTGCTTGATAGTTATGCATCACGTCCATAAAATTGTTTCCTCAGCATACTTGACCTATTTTATCTCGTTAAATCAGTGTTTTGACTTGACGAAATACTATTATGGGCTTATATTTTAGTTGTTCGTTAAGTAAACATGAAATTTGGTAGTACTTGTTCAAAATAAATAAATTTCAGTAGACAAAATAGAAGGTATATTAAAAATTTGTACAAAATTCGAAATATCTCAGAAACTAATGAGTGCAGCTTTAACAAGTGTTATACAAAGGTGAACAGCATACTAAAAGCAATTCTCTGGTGTAATAAAATTTTGGGGTTTATATTTAAAAAAAGGGAAAATCTAAATTTTTCCTCACTCTGTATGTTGATATGCGTCGTAGACTTTTTTATAGTCGATTTTAAAACTCTATCTTTCCATGTAAAAAAAAATAATTTTTGATTCATTTTTTCATTCAGTTTTTGATATACACTACGTTCATTTGACAGCGATTTGGATATGAAAGTGGTCTAACTTTTGCATCACAACGTAGTCATAGATGACCGTAAACAAAGATATTTTTATACTTTTTTGCTATCTTTTACAGTAGTGGAGTTATCGACCGATCCGGTACTAAAAACTCACGCTGTATATCTTGAAACCTTACGACTCTCTGGACAGTGGTTGTACTTGTAATGCGCCAAAAATATCAGATTCAATGGATATGTTTTAGAGGAAATCCTAATCAATGTCCTTCAGACCAAACTTTGTCTCTTAGATTTAGCATAAGGCACGTTTTTTTCTTGTATTTCTGGATTGCATTTTTGTGATACAAATTTCGTTGATAAGATAAGCGACGTCATAATCCGATGGAAGCGGCATTTAGAGCTGCTAGTCAATCTTTAAATACAGCCGAAGCAGCTACAGTGCTACAGCACCAAAACACTTATCGTACAGATTCAATAAAAATTACTGTTTAAATCGACATATCGCTTGTTTTTATCTGCCCTATAACACTGATGAGCAAAATATACATCTGGCAACACTGGCACCACTATGAGTGAATGAATAAAAGAGGGAGAGATGCTTTCTGGTGACCAGAACCACCAGTGCATAGGCCTACAAGCGGGATTTTATGCACCTCTCCTTACCTTAGTTCCCAAGTCCAGCCCTCGTCACAAAGGTGAGGATGGCCTAGAGTTCTACCCATCTTATATCCTCAGGTTCAAGGACCCTTGAACCCAGTATGGTCTGTCTGTGATACCCAACGGCTTCACAGCGACATGTGTGCCGAGGATTGCTCCTCCTCGCCACCAGCGTGTGCACGTCGGCTCACTTGCCACCTCCATCACATACAAGTGACGTTTGAAGGTGTTGTGGCCGGATAGCGGGCCGACAAATAACCTTAGCCGGCTTCTGTCCAGCGAGAGACAGAACCGCTCCACATTGGCCAGAGGTCCTGAAATAAGTCCTCCTCTCCATCTCATAAGATGCTGGTTTTATGCTGCTGGTATTAGCCTTCCAATGGTACCTACTGCCATCACAACAACCGGCTCAGAACCCAGGAAATTATTCATAGACCTTCGCTTTGCGAGCACGTCCGCCACTTCATTGCCACCAACTCCAGCATGACTCGACACTCACATAAGTGACACCTGATGTCTTGCGGAAATGTCGTCCAAAACCTTTCTCTATTGCAGAACGGGCCTTGAAACCTACAAGCACTCGACTCTTAATGCTGCCTGGCACCACTAACTTGTTGATATACATGAAAATGAGAAATTATAGACACAATCAAACAATAGCAATGTGAATTTACTGATTTAGGCGAAACTGCTTTATGTTATTAATTTCATTATTAGTTTTTCTAGAGACAAGTGTGGATAACATTAAAACCCGTTCCTCATAATGGGCGGTCACAGTAAACAGCCAGGAAGTTGAATTTATTTATTAATTAGACCTTGGTTTGAGAAAGGAGTAATTTGATATAAAGTAGACATATAGGATGAAGGACATCAACTGCACCTTTACATTCTCTATGAATATTTCTATTTGAAGTTCCATAACAAGCATGCATCCAGTAGATTTTAGTACCTTTATAAAAGTATGTATGTACCTATAATTAATTTCTGTTACTTTTACGATTATGTCACAAACTATCGCAATTTGAAATTAGAAATGATAGAATAATTAAGTTAAGAGTCGAAAATCATTCATTGATTTGCATGTTAACCATTTTGTCTTGATTTTCTGCTATGATTTTCATACATAAGTTCTAAAATTTTTTTGACAAAAGTATCATCCAGCTTTGGTATTTTGTTTTCAGTACCGGTCAAATACTATTGGGTGATGCTCATTAAACTATAGCCCTCAATACCCAGTAAAAAGAGTTCATCAAACATCCAACTGGAAACTTCTGTCAAAGCCTTTGTCGGAATATGAACGTTGATACTTTAGATACATACCACATATCTATATACCTTGAGTGCAGTTATGCTTCTTGGATATAGAGGCAACTTCTGAGGAGATCGGTATTTGTCAAAAATTCCATGAATATTGGATATACTATTAAGGTCAACCTATATAAGAAATTTCGGTCCCCTTTTGAGCACGCGAAGTTTCTTATAAACTTCCATCGACCTTTTCGGGTATAAAAGATTATATAAAGCCATCCGTATAATGCAGGTCACCGCAGGATAAAATTTATGCTGAAGGACCTTTAGGACTCGCTGGAAGTTTGCACAGGACCGGTCTACACGCACACGCAAAGTGCTCTCTTGTTAGGAGTGCTGAAATAAGTTTATCATTGGATAACTTATTTTTTTTTTGATATCCAGGTTCCCAATAGGGTGAAAAATATGTAGTAGTACCAGTGGTAGTCATGGGGAGGGAAGTTAGGTAAGTAGACGACGTTTAACCGTCTTGGCCGAGCCCACAGCACTACCAATAGTATATGTACACACCTAAAAATAAATTCTTGCACCAAGGAGTATACTTTCATTCAATTATATCATGTCTTCTTGTGGTATTGTGGCGTTTTATACCCAATATGATCGAGTTATATTAAGTAAATATTTTCAATTCAGAACTGGCGAATTCTTGAAAGTAAGAATACCGAAATCTGGAATAATAATCTTGAAAACAAAACAATAGATATATCCATGAACTGTCGGTTCTTGGGATATTTGGTCGGCGTCGACACGCTCCGCCGCTTTGGCGTCGCCGTCAGTGCGCTTCCCTGCTTGACGTTTTACCAACACGAGTGGTTGACATCCCCAGAAGGTGATGGCGTGTTCAGTTTCTCGGAAAACGCCGAACACGAGTCACACAAGGAATCTAAATGTGCAATAATATTTTATATAGGGTGTTCCAATTAAAACAAAATTTGGACGTTAAACGAAATAGACTTCGTTCTAGGAACTTCTCCGACTCAAGTGGTTGTTGTCCCTACATTTGAGTATTTAAATTTTTTTAATATCTTAAGCCTCCATTTTCGAATAGACTAACATGTGCGATATATCGTTCTAGACTTAAAGACACATCTTTCAACTGATGCTATCAAATTTATATGTCGTATTTAATTTTCTTGTGTACCCCCCACTCTCTTCCACACTCCATTGTCCGAACGGCACCAAAATCTTTTCAACTCGAAAGAAAGCAACCGTTTAAGGCATTTCTGAGTAATCGTTGGAGAACGAAATCGCGGATGCACCTACAAATACACAGAAGGACATCAAGAAACCAAAGTTTTCCGATTTTCTTCAAACTTGGTCACTATAAAAAGGTTATCATTAGAAACCAAAATCTAGTTTTTGGTATTGATGCGATGATAAAAAAAGGGGTGGGGTATAATGCTACCACAATAAAGAACATGTTTTTTTATGTTAAAAACGCTACAGCGCATGCCACAAAATTTTCAATAAAAACTAGCATATTTTTGAACTTTGAAATAGCAGTGTCTCTTAAAAAAATGTTTAATAAAAGCGTGCCATATCAAAGTTATGCTTTTTAAATGGAACACCAAATATATTATTGAATATTTAGATTCCCTGGTCAATTCTAGTGTGACTTTATGTATCACACATGGGACTTAAAGTGAACCGTTTAGGTGAAAATCACAATTTCTGGTATAAGTAGATATCAGAAAAAAATTGAATTGAATATCGCAGCGATTATAAAACTTAGGGGGCTGTAACTTTGCCATGTTACTAAGCATAAAGTGCGTCAGCTTAGGTTGGACGGTCAATTTTGAATTACACTTGTACTTGGATAAATCGGTAGACTAATTGATGAAACTTCAACCAGAGATAACTTGATTTTTTCAAATAAGAATGCCTAATTATTTTTATACAATCGGATGTAAAACTTGATAGCATTTCTAGTGATATACGGTTGTAAATATCAATCTCTGGTAGTGTTCATTTAATTTCAAATTTTCAAGCAAACCGGTGTTTTCCAAATTTCCTACATATAAGCCACTTAGAAGACTATGAAATATAAACAAAAAACTGTTCAGATGGAAGAAAACAACTTACTTATCAGAAAGATACAGACGAACTAGAGTAAAGAATTAAAATCATAAAAATAATTTACAACAAATCAAGTCTAACCAGAATAAAATTTCACATTTAATGATTTAAAAAAGTTATAATTTCCGTCAGGTCAAAAATAACGATAAGCAAGATCGCCGAAAATGAAGAATGGATGGAAAGTTTGTTCAAATTATAAAACATAATTTACCTGGAAGGAACTTAACATCTGATTTGTCAGTATTCCTTTTTGGCGATCTTGTTAATAGATACTGAAAGATTTAAACGACTACAGCCGGATAGTGAAAGGCATCGTTACTTTTGACTTTGAGGGAAATGACTACTGTTTTATACCATTAAATGTGAAATTGTGTGCTGAAGATATTAGACTGCCAGCAATAATCGCTGGAGGTATTCCTTTCATTTCAAAGATTTTAGTAGTTTTGGAAATTTTTAATCTCTAATACGTTGCAGTAGCTAGTAATCTGTGAACATTATTATTTTCTGTAGTATTCCAGCTTCTTTTTGACCCTAGACATGTTACCATCGTTGTTTCTGGTTAGAGTTGATTGGTTGTAGGGATTTATTAAAATCATGTTCCGTTACTCTAGTTCGTCTGTACCTTTCTGTTAAGTTAGTTGTTTTTTTCTTCCACCTGAAAACGTTTGTTTATACTTGTGAAAAAAGACATGCTTTATATATAATGGATCATTATGAACCCTCTAGTATCTTTGCTAGTCTGATTTTCCATCCTAAATGGGTGAGAATTGCATTTTCTTGTATAACGAACTGTTTAACGGACACTTGATTTAAACCAATCAGATTCCACCATCTGATCAATGGATTGTTGATGTATTAAAAAACGATAATGAAGAGAAGCAATTCAATTACTGCATTATTATATAAATAAAATGTTACTAACTATAACAATTATTATGAATACCTGCAATATACCTTTGTATTATAGTAAAAATGGGTAAACAACATTTTGTTGCATTTTCCAAAGCTAAACACATTATTTAAAATTTATGCAGTGCACTTTTATATGAATATGCTGATGTGAAGAAAATCTAATTATTATCTACTGCCTAATTCTGATAAAACAATAATTATAAATACCTGCGAGATACCTTTGTATCATAGTAAAAAAGGATATATGGAGGTACTTCACCAACTTCATGTTTTTCCTATTATACCACCTTGCCAGGTTCTCTTTTTAATAATAATATTAGTCCTACCTCAAATATTTTGGAGGGTGTCGACCTGTTGATATTCCAAGGTAAACATTTGTATATTTGAAGCCCTACTGGAAACGCAGGTACATAATATAGCTGGTTTCAATTGCAAAAGACAACAATTTCACTATTTTGTAAAATACCAGAGCAGATAGGATAGCCTTGACTTGAAATTTGAAATCTTATGTTTTTTGTTTTTGTCTGTTACATCTGTTAGTGACGTTACGTTAGTGTCTAGTGATGTGACAACAGAACTCGTTTCGCAATTGCTGCCAGTGGCGAGTAGCCCCAACGCTGTCACCGACGATAAATTAATAGGTGGCTTGCCGTGACCGAAATTCTGTATAATAATCAATTAGTCAGTCACTATATTGAAGTTCAGCAGCCTGCATGAAGTTTGTGATTAACACACCTAGCTGCAAAACCAGAAGTATTCAACTTGTTTTAAATAATAATGAGGTGATAAATCTATATGATTTTATTATACAAAAAGCGTGAGGTATTCGGCATTAATTGTTATAGACATTTTATCATTTCATGGGTGACTATAAGTCGGTATTTTGTTATACACAACATAAAATTGCCAATTGGTATATCGTATATATCAATTCGATATGGTTACTATTCAATCGTATTATTCGATATTTATGGAGTATTTATTCGTTGGACAACCGAGTAAAAATGAATCGTTCAGCTTCCTTTTACAATCGGCCTTGAAGTCTGCGCCGTAGAAAGTAAATGAACGAATGCAAATTTTGTCAACAGCTATCGAAAAGCGTGCGCCAGGTTGCAAACCTGTGTTTAGTATTATATTTATTAGTACAATGGGAAGTATCGAATAAAAACTATCGAAGGCTTCGATAGTTACTATTCATTGGAATTATTCGATGTTCCTGGAGTATTTATTCGTTTTAAGCAATCGAATAAAAATTAAGAATAATTCAGTTTCTTTTGCAAACTGGCTTTGAAGTCTACACAACAGAGAATGAAGTTAGACATAGGCTCCCGATTTGTGTGCGCCCGATTACATACACAATATTGGATATTAGTTAATTAACACCTTTGATTAGGACTCTATACTTGTATTCATGCATTTGTAATTATGACAGCATATACAAATTTACATTATTTCAATATACCTATTAATTTGATGTTTAGAGGGTTCAGAGTAAGCTTTGGCCGAATAATAAAATATTCTGTCATTTGCGTATGTGTCGTGTTTCATCTATGCGAAAAGCGCTGCACTTCATACTTCAAGCTGAACTGATATTGATGTTTTTTCAAAAATATAAGTTTTCAAAATCCTTAATTACCCTCTCAGATATGCTATTCGATACTTTTCAGTAGTTGTTCAATAACGTCTGGCAATCGGGTATTCGTCGATTTAGTCGCACCCACAGTGCAGGTTGGTTGATTCAACTGGTAGTCTAGTTAATGTTTTTATTCAAATTATTTCATTTGGTAGTTGCAACCATTCATTCAGTAGTTATTCGATGCTCTACTATTTCATACATCAAAGTGCCCATCACTAAATTCTGTATCGGATTGACATTCTTTCACAGCGTTACCAGATCTCCTCCGTTTGAGGGGGATTTGCTATTTCAAGCCCCAAGCTTTTTACACTGAAGTTTCCTGTCACAACTAGCTATTACATAATGTTTCTATTATACGATCATACACCTTACACCCACAAAACCCTTGAAAAAAGATACTTTAGGAGAACCTCAAAAAAAGGTGCTCTGTAGACAAATCTCCCGTGTTGCGAATTTTGCCTTTTTTTATTATACCTGATTCAGTCTTTTGCAAGCTTTGAATATTCTCTCAAATGAATTCGCTGCAAAAGAGCCATTGGAATATTTTATTTACGTCTTGTTTTGCAGTCTTGCGCTGTTTATTTGCTTCACATCAAGCCTTGCTAGTTTGAGCTCGAAAGAAGAATTAGGTGCGCCTTTTGATTCCACAGAATTATTGAAGCTACATAGGAGATTTGAAAATGTACCAAAAAATTTCAGAGCTAACAGAATCAGAAATCGAATAAAATTATTAAAATAAATAAAAGTATTTTCACCACAGTTAATTTTTATTTGTATATAGAATCAATCTCACTTGTCTGATTGGTCATATTTTCTGTGTTTGTATTTTGCGTTATATTTTGTCTGCTTTAGGAAAAAACACATTCAAGAAAAAGTACTGCCTTATTCTACTGATGAGTAAAAAGTAAAATATACATTTGGCAACGCAGGGCCAAGGCATCCCAACGTCTGTCTCCCAACGATTTTGACTTGACACTTGACAGAAAAGAAAACAGATGATGATGGATGGTGTGAAGTGAAAATACAAAACAAAACAATTGTGAATTTAGAATTTACCAACGTATAAGAAACTTTTTTATCCTTTATTATCAGTTTTTCTAGAAACAGGTGTGGATAAAGCCAAAAACCTTTCCTCGTTTTGACGCGTACAGAATTTTTTGATCGTCGTTGTGAACAGATTACAGAAAATACCCAGGAGATGAATTACATACCTATTATACTTATTAATTAGACCTTTGATGGAGAAACAATAATTTGATATAAAATGGAAATATCATATGTTGAAAAATATCAGCTGTACCTTTACATCCGCTGTGAATATTTGTATGTGAAAGTCCATAACAAACAAGTCTCCAGTAGATTGAGGTATCTTTTTTAAAAGTATGTAGGTATGTATCTATGATCAACTTTTGATTAACTTGAGGTGGAATTATTCAATTCAATTTAGGTGGCTGTGATTGATACCATTTTAGTGCAATTCGAAACTAATAATTATACAATAATTATAAGATAAAAATGAAATATCTGGCACTTATTTACAAATCAACTGCTTTATTTTGATTTTCAAGTATGATTTTGATGCATAGATTTTAAAATATTTTTGATAAAAGTGTCATCCAGCTTTAACATTTTGTCTCCAATATTGATAAAATACTATTGGATGATACTAATAACTACATACCTCAATGCCCAATAGAAAGTGTTCGTTAAACATCAATGAATAGAATCTGTTCGTTGGAGAGGAGCATATTGATAAAATCGGCCTAAGACGCGTATGGCTGTTAGAAATCGTATCAGTGGCAGCGTAGCAATAATCAAAAAACTAAAAATATGAAAACAGCACAAACTTCGTTTTTCGATATTTTAGGGGTTCCCGATCATTTGCTACCTTTTTTTGGAAGGGAGTGAAATTGGGGGTTGGGGAGTTTCAAAACTGAAAGATTTGTTGTATTGATAGGGTGGGGGGGGGGCGGGATGAGGCGGGCAATGATTTGGTTGCAAGGGGATCTCAGACTATAGCTTCATGCTATGTGAAAATAATAAACTGGTATATCACCGTAATGTATGGGAAGTACTGAGTCAATCAACTTGACTCCATTTTTTTTTCTAGGTGTTCGGATTTCATTTGCGAGTAGTATACCATGCCGGAAAGTACTTGTATGTGTGTGTAACCGGCCAATGTGATTTGCGGTGTACAGTTTGATCGCACGTCCAATATACATAAACCGCTGAGAGCAATAATTATTTCACCTGGTGACACGATAAATGCGACCCCGACAGCATCCCCTAAATGGCACTAATAACTCCGGGTATAAAATTGCACTGAAACCGAACACACTGCATCGCTAATGCCTACCCTAATTTATAATCCAATAAAGTCGTCGGCTCTCGTTCCACCGCAAATGTTTCATTCTCCTTTTACTACTGCCGGCTGCGTCTCACTAACTCATACCATCTGCTATGGGATCGGTTGATATAGCGACCTGTCATTTTGGCCTATATGAAACCTGAGAGCACGGACGTTCCTCTACGCTACAAAACCATATGTCCTGGCATCGCTGCTGTTTTTCGTGGATATTGGTCACTAATAGCAACATATAGATATTGGAAAGCAGTACTTTAAAAAAGTATTGGTTCGCCATCTATCTACCAAAGCCGGTACCTGAGCGTTTAATCTGAGAAACCGAGTACTGTTTATGTGACCCGTTTAAAAGCATCAGGTATAGGAACCTGCGGGATACGACAACAAACAGACTATTCGTCTGACGAGCTTTAATAAAAGCGGAACGACGTCGTCTGTGATTGGTTGGCCGAATGAATGAATGAAATTGCTACTCTTTAATTGAGTTAAGTTGCTTTTTAGCATAAACCGAATTTCGGGAGTGTTAAGTGAGTGTTCCGCAAAAATTGAGTTAAGTTGCTTTTTAGCATAAACCGAATTTCGGGAGTGTTAAATGAGTGTTCCGCAAAAAAGAGTCTGTTTGTTTGTCGTATCCCGCAGGTTCCTATACCTGATGCTTTTAAACCGGTCACATAAACAGTACTCGGTTCCTCAGACGCGCAGGTACCGGCTTTGGTAGATAGATGGGGAACCAATACTTTTTTAAAGTACTGCTTCCCAATATCTATATGTTGCTACTACTAGTACGAGTTTTGCCACCTAGGCACGAACAGGCAATTTCATTTATTCGTCTGAGACCTAAATCACACTGACGAGCTTTAATAAAAGCGAAACGACGTCGTCTGTGATTGGTTTTCGGATGAATGAATGAAATTGGTACTTTTTAATTGGTCAGTAATTTGAACTACATCCCTTTTCACGACGCTTTGGATCATATACTTAAATCATTATTGTCTATATACCTCCCAAAACTAGCGTCACTTATTACGAGCAATTGTTCGGTCATATAGAAGAGATGGACTACCTCTTTGGTAACGACCGAGGTAACGACGTATATTTTATATTATTTGTAGGAGACTTTAACATTCCTGGAGTACAGTATGTCTACTAACACACCAGTTTCCCAAAAAATGAATGCAATCAATTCGTTCGCAATGTTTTTTGAATTAAAACAGTTCAATAATGTACTGAACGTTAATGACAGATTGCTTGATCTTGTGTTTGCTAACAAATCGTGCAATGTGGTCAAAGCGTATGAAGAATTGGTTCCAGAAGACTCTCATCATCCTTCACTCTGTTTTGCGATTGAGAAAGTCATTCACTTTAGAAAACGTCTTGAGTCCAACGAGCCATCCTTCAACTTTCGTAAGAGCAATTTTATAGATTTATATGAACAATTAACAGTTACAGATTGGTCATTCCTTGACAATGTTACTGATGTTAACGTAGACTGCGATCTATTTTACAAGAATTTGACGACGATATTTAACATGTGTGTCCCTAAAACTAGGCGCAGGTCATACAAATTTCCACCTTGGTATAGTCATGAAATCATCAAAGATATTAAACGTAAAACCTCTTTGCACAAGTTGTATAAAAAGAAGCATGATACTGACACTTATCAGCAGTTTAAGGATTTAAGAACTAAAATTAAAAGAGATGTTAAAGTTGCCTACGATAAATATTTAGAGCAGATGCAAAACAACATTTGTTTTTTTGCTCATTTGTCTAGAATGAAAAGTCCTGTAGCCACTCTCCAACTGCAGTCACACACGACGGTTCATTGCTTAATGAGCCTAGTCATATAGCAAATGCTTTTGCAGATTTTTTTCAGTCCGTGTATGCAGTACCTTCTAATGCCACACCTATGAATAAAGTTGATCTCTGTTCCAGTAATACCAAACTTGACAACTTCACTTTAGAAGAGGTTTTTAAGGTGTTGTTGAAAATGAAAAATAAATTTACACAGGGCCCTGATGGAATCCCGTCATTTATAGTACGCGACTGCGCACCAGTTCTTGCGGCTCCTTTAACTAAGATTTTCAACTTGAGTCTAAAGACAAATTACTTTTCCGGATGTTTGGCGTGTTTCAAAAGTAATTCCTATTCACAAAAAAGGCAATCGTCAAAACAACGAAAACTACAGACCTATTGTAATCGTTTGTAACTTCTCAAAGTCATTTGAAATATTATTGCATGATTACCTTCAGTATAATCTTGGTACTAGTATCTCTACAATGCAGCATGGTTTTATGAAAGGAAGATCAACAACAACCAACTTAGTTTGCTTTACTCAGCTTTTAGCGAGTACACTGGACGCCAATAGTCAGGTTGACGTCGTCTATACTGATTTTAGCAAAGCATTCGATAGTGTAGATCATGAATTACTGTTGTTTAAGCTAGACAGCATGCCAATTTGATATCATTTTTCAGATCATGCTTAACAGGTCGGACACAGTTTGTCGATTTTTCGGGTTCAAAATCGTTTAGTTTTTTCCCAATTTCTGGTGTACCACAAGGTTCTTCCCTAGGTCCTTTACTTTTTATAGTGTTTATCAACGACGTAGTCAAGATAGTGGACTATAATATTACTTTATGCGGATGATATGAAACTATATTGGGAGGCTAGTAACCACGACGGCTGTTGCTATATGCAGAGAAATATTGACAGGTTATCTGAATGGTGTGAAGTGAACAAACTCCCGCTAAATATTAACAAATGTCAAACCCTTTCATTTACGAGGAAATTAAAATCTATCACATTCAATTACTCGATTGATAACACGCCCCTACAAGCGCTTGAGGAATTTAACGATCTAGGAGTAACATTTGACAAATCGTTGAGTTTTAGTTCGCACATCAATAACTTACTACTGTCTGTCCAGAAATCGATGGGATTTGTAATACGTAACTCAACGGATTTTACGGACACCAAAAGCGTCATTAGCTCTATATAACTCCTTGATCCTCTCTAAACTTGAGTAAGCAAGGATCATCTGGAATCCTTGTTATGTTACCACCTGTGAATCAGTCAAAAGAGTGCAAAGAAAGTTTCTCAAATATTTATCTTTCAAAATTGATGGTGAATACCCCCCTGTAGGAATACCACAAAATTCATTACTACTGAGATATGGTCTCTTAAGTCTTGATGATAGAGGGAAAATCCAATCGCTGGTATTTTTATTTAAACTTGTAAATAACAAAATTTTTTAAACCTTTTTAAACCTGATAAGTTTTAACGCATCTAGGTTTAGTACTAGAAATTAATAATCTCACGTTCTACCTAGCCACCCCGCGGACTAACGTGCTGTTCCATTCACCTTTGTACTCTTTTTGTTCCTGCTTTAATTATTTTCAGGGTCATTTCGATATTTTTAATATATCTGTATCAGCATTAAAAACTACCTATAAGGCAACCTGTTTAGCCCACTACTAATTCACGTTGCAGTAAATGATACTTTGTATGCTTGTATGTATGCTATATTATATATCTTTGTATTTATGTGCCTGTATATATGTATGTATGTCGACAGCTTAGCTTAGATCTTGCTGTGTTTTGTTATTTCTGTTATTCGCATAGGTCATTTTGATGTGTTGTTATCCTGAACTTATGTTATACAACTCTGTTTTTGTTCTTATCCACTGTTTCCCACCAGTAATTGGTTTGTACTGTTGGTGGTGTACAAAATAAATAAATAAATAAATCATCATCAGGTGTCTATCTTATTTTTCAGGTGCCATCTCCATTTAATGAAGGTTGGCGACAATTTTGGCTTGTTTCGATCCTGAGTGGTACGAATTATAGTTGATGTGTTCATGCCAATCCAATCGCGTATGTTTTTAACCATGAAAGTTGTCTGCGACCAGGACCACGTTTTCCTCCCATGTTTACTTGTATTATTAATTTCAGTATATTATACTTGTCATTACGCTACAGTTGGCCCAGATAGGCGGTCCTCATTCGTTTTATTGTTGTAAGTCACTTGCCTTCACATACCTATAAGCACTTCATCGTTAAATATATGTTACGTCTATGATATTTTTAGTAATCTACATCTTAAAAGCTTCTAGTCTGTTCATGGTATCCACTTCTAATGGAAGAGAAATAGGTGCACGTATGTCTTTAAAAAATGGTATTTTAAGTTTAAGTTCAGGGCTGTGTTATATAATAGGTTTTTCATCTTATCAATATGGCTCTGGCTTGTTCTATGCGTGGTCTTATTTCAACCTCAGTGTCTACAGATATTTAAATTCCTTAACCTGCCCAGAGTTATCTTCTATTAGAGAGTGTTCGTTGGGCCAGTCTTGGTCTACACCTGCCCACATAAGGGACGACTTGGTCACCCTCCTAAAATTGGCAGGATAGATGATGACCTGAGGAAACGACTCCCTGGGAGGATACAGAACTAACCAGTTGTGCCTTAAGTGCAGTGGAACTACTCAGCCTCCCCACTCTACAGGTACAGATACAGCTAGATATTCAGAGATGACATTTTTACAAAACAGATTGGCTGTAATTTGGAAGTTCTGTTATCATATCTAACGCATTAGTTCAACTCTGCTTTCAAATGGTTTCTTGTGACAAAGCATATTTAGTAATTTTGGACGGCACCGTATGACGTTTTATCAAATATGTACATACAGTACGCAAATACAAATGCAGCTAAAGCCTAATATGCATTGTTACGCGAGCTAAGGTAAATATGACGCAGTTGGTTTGTAATCAATTCAGCACAATACACAAAATTGACATATCGATATCTGATTTGGAGTACTGTCCTTTATTGAGCTTCGTCAGGTTCGTTGCTACCAAAAGCTGTAATCTCTGTAATCACGAATAATAGTAAGGCTTCAATTAGAATTAATTAAGGACACTACCCTTGCTGCCCTTAGAGCGGGTTTCAAATTATAGCTGCTCCAGCTTTTAGCTGTTCCGAAAATTGGTAGATTATTCAAATTAGCTTCGCTATTTAGAGTGAATTATACTAGTTTTGGGAGTCTAAGGGATTCGTTGCATGGAGATAAGTAACTGACTGTATTCGGTGTGCCGGACAGCAGAATGTACGTGACCGTATGGAGTGCTATGATCCAAAAAGTTGCTTCCAAGTAAGAATCAATCAGTTAATAGGGTTGGTTCACAAGAGTTGTTTGTAGATGAAACTGATTTTTTTTTCAGTTTTGATAAGCTTAATTACATTACTATCTACTCTCAAAAATTCAAAACATCTTACCGATCATTTCAGAAAGTTATTAGTGATTAAAAGTCAGATTCTTAACATGGCCCCTTATAACAGATTAGTGGCTTTTTGTATTTAAAAGTGGAAAAAAAATATTTTAAGAGCAGATATAAAGATAAATAAAGTTTATGTTCGACTGCATCATAAACGCTTGATTTAAGAATTCGTGTATTGTCCATAATTGACTACTTTATTGAACACTACATTATTGGACCAAGTAATACAGTTGAAAGTGATTCTTATCCCACGCGCCCTAGAGAGACATGGAATTGCTCCAATCCTAGTGGAGTGGATTCTTACTACTCTAGAGGGCCGAGTGGCTTCTGCAACGCTTAATGACATAAACTATAGCGTTGCAGTGGCGCGACGCTGCCCACAAGGCGGTGTTCTTTCACCTCTATTATGGTGCTTAGTGGTGAATGACCTACTCGTGAGACTAAGCAACACAGGGGTCTACGTACAGGCCTATGCCGATGATTTGAGCATAGTGGTCAGGGGTAGATTCATTAATACAGTCTCCGAGGTAATGCAAGGCGCGCTGCGTGTTGTGGAAACGTGGTGTAATGAGGTGGATCTGTCAGTGAACGCTGAAAAGACGGAGCTCGTTATATTCACTAGGAAAAGGAAGATGGAAGGCCTCGTGAGGCCTACCTTTTTCAGAACGACACTTGAATTGTCTCAGTCAGTAAAGTATCTAGGAGTCATACTGGATCACAAGCTGACTTGGAGGCAGCACGTGGATTATAAGGTAAGCAAGGCTCGAAACTCATTATGGGCCTGCAGAAGAGTTGTCGGTAGTAGCTGGGGCCTGAGCCCAAAAGTGGTGCATTGGCTCTACACTACAATAGTCAGACCGTCACTAATATATGACTCCATAGTGTGGTGGACCTGTATAAAGACGGAGGCAACAAGAGCCAAACTTAATAAGGTCCAACGTTTGGCATGTCTTAGTATAACCAGTGCAGTGCGCACAACACCTGTGAGTGCCATTGAAACACTATCTTCCTCCTTTGGATCTGGTAATCCAAGGGGAAGCTAGAAAAACTGGGTTCCGTCTCTGGAGTCAGGGTAGCTGGACTTTTATGAATCCAGGCAAAGGACATTCGACGATTCTAGCAGAGTTGCATGAGGATTGTCCTATTTTGTTGGCGAGGAGCGATACAGTTTCTCCTACGCATCGCTTCAATCGCAAATTTACGGTGGTGTTTCCGTCAAGGGAAGAGTGGGAGTCTAGGGAAAGACAGCTCACCGAAGGAGGAGGACAGGTCTGGTACACAGACGGTTCACTCGCTAGAGAGGGCTCGGGCTCGGGAGTCTACGGACCCCGTACAAGACTTTCATTCCCTCTTGGTGGGCACACCACAGTATTCCAGGCTGAGGTCTATGCGATACTTGCCTGTGTAAATCGTATTCGGGAAATTGACGGGTCTAGGAGGCGGATTACTATCTGCTCTGACAGTCAGGCAGCCATCAAAGCACTGAGTGCTTGGAAAATAACGTCGAGACTGGTCCTGGAGTGCAGGAGGGCTCTTGACGACATCTCAGCTAAACACAAGGTATCACTGATGTGGGTACCTGGGCACACTGGGGTAAAGGGTAATGAAATGGCGGATCATCTAGCCAGGATGGGATCCGGAAACAGTTTTGTGGGCCCAGAACCAGCCTTGGGACTGTCTGCAAACTTGGTTAGGAAAACAACTGAAGAGTGGATCCAGAATCAACACTCTCTGAGATGGAACAACATCTCTGGTCATCTCCGTCAAGCTCGGGAGCTATTAGCAGGACCTGCAGAGAGAATAGGACGATTTTGTCTCTCTCTGGATAGGAGTAACTTGAGATTGTTAGTAGGCTTATTAACGGGTCACAATACCTTCAGGCGTCACTTGTTTGTGATGAGGGTGGTCAACGACCCAACGTGCACGTGGTGTGGTGAAGAGGAAGAATCCTCGACACACATCCTGTGTCGCTGTGAAGCCCTGGGTTATCACAGGCAGACTATGCTGGGCTCAAGAACCTTGGAACCAATAGAGATAAAACGGATAGGACCTAAGAATGTACTTGCCTTTGCCAAAAGGGCAGGTCTTAGGAACTAGCGCGGATAGAGGCGCAAAAGGGCCCATCGTGTGGCCTATGCACCAGCCACATTCCGTGCTGGATGGCCTCTGCTCCTTATTCATTCATTCGATTCTTATCCCAGTTTTTTTAGTAGGAAAAGTTTCTTCGGATTTTGGGCTAAATTAATGCAAGAATATTTTACTCTAAGAGCCGACGTTTCGGCGTTTATTTTACGCCTTCTTCAGGGCTAAAATTCATATGAAGATGAAAAATATATAAGCAGAAAATATAAAGTGCCAAAACGGTGAGTATAAACGTTGAAAATTCATTCTAACAAACAAATTTAAAAATTTGTTCACACATAAATTTACATTTTTTTATGGTCAGCCTCCCACAAAGGCCGAAAGCCTATGGCGCTGAAGAAGCGCTGCGAGAGGATAAGTATTGGTACACGTTAGATTTGAAACGTTGCATGTTGTAGTCGTTGGGAAATAAATTCCCCGGTAGCTCATTCCACAGCGTCGAAGTTCTTCAAAAGAAGGAATGCTGGAGGAGACTGGTTAGGGGAGTAAAGACCTCGACCTGGTAAGGATGAGCTTGCAGAGCCTCTCTAGTGTTCCTCATTCGCCTTTGCTGTTATTATCTGGGAGAGCCCACTCGAACATCCTCCGTGATAGAAGATTTTAGCATTTTTTCAATAAAAAAGTAACTCGGCAGGACAATCAAAAGTAAAAAACCGGTACATTGCATAAAAATATAAAAAAAGTTAAAAATATAATACAATTTTCCATTCAAATGTTAAAATACACTAAAATGTAAAGCATACATCCTTACCTATCGAGCACACCCCTATAGTAACAAGGAATAACATATCCCTTAGTGTCAATAAACAACAAAAAACATTCCAGGATCTGGATATCCATGGCTTCCCTATAAATAACCTAAGATACGCTGATGGTACCGCAATAGAATCGGAAAAGAGTATGGCCTAAAGATCAATATAATAAAAACTAAATAAAAACTAAATTAATTATTGTAAGTCGAAAATAACATGCCAACAATCAGCTTTTCATAGACAACCAACAGATCGAACGAGTAGATAAATTCAAATATCTGGGTTCAACACCAAATGCAAGATGGGACTGTAACGAAGAAATCAAAATTCGCATTGCGATGGCTAGGAGTAGTTTTATAAAGTCTAACAGCTTTCTTTCATGCCGACAAACACCACTAAACCTCAGACTCCGAGTGGTAAAATGTTATATATGACCAATACTAATGTACGGTGCTGAAACATACATATATATGATTAGCACTGCAGGCCTAGTAGGCTCATGGCTTGATAGGTTATGGTTTCCCATTGCTTCCTGTTCTTTGCCTTTTCCTTCCAATTATCAATCTTCAACAGCCTTATGTCTTTCAGTACTTAATCAATCCATCTTTACTTTACCTCGCTTCCTCCTTCCTCCTATGTCGCATTTCGTCAGCTTCTTTGGTATTCTCCCATTTTCCATGCGTTCAATATACCCTAATCATCTTAGCCTATCACCCTTAACTGTACATATAATGTCTGGTTGGCCAAATAGCTCTGCAATTCATTATGTGTTCTCCTCACCCATACTTCATTCACCTTCTTTCCTTTGAATATCTTTCGCAGACACTTCCGTTCCCATACTCCAAGCATACTTTCCTCACCTTTATCGATCGTCCAGGTTTCACTTCCAAATAGTACCATAGGTCTAATCATTGTCTTATGCATTCTAAGTTTCACCCATCTGGAAAGCAGTTTGCTGTTAAGAATCTCCCTAAATAGGTGTAAACATTAGTTTGCCTTCAGTAACCCGTTTTGAATCTCTTTCCTCCTCTCAGGTCTTCTACTGAATTCTACTCCTTAATATGTAAATGTTTCTACCTCTTTAAAACAGCGAACCACTCCGTTGTGTGTCGTCACCTCAGATATTCTATCTGCGACAAAGTCATTCTTAGTCCATGCCATAAACTCTCTTCTTCTCATTTATGACCAACCCTACTTCCTCTGCGCTTTCTTGTAATCGCAATACCACTTCTCGTAGTTCTTGCTTGCTTCTCGTCGCTACAACAATGTTATCTGATAATGCCAAAAGTTGATGTCTCTTATGGTACAATAGTCCTGTTCTGTTAAATTTTGCTTTCCTTATAACATATTCAAGTACATAGGTGAACAACACAAAAGATAGCGGATCTCCTTGTTTCGGTCGTTCCGTAACCTCAAATTTGTCAGTTAATTTCCTTCCATTTCTAACGCAGTATTCAGTATCTTCTAGCTTTAGTTTGACCATTCGTACCAAATCATTTCCTACTCCTAGCTCTGTCAAGGCTACATAAAGTCTATTTCTCTTTATTCTGTCAAAGGCTTGTTTGAAATCTATAAATAGCAGATATGTATCTTTATCAGATTCATAGCTTTCTGCCTGAATTTATTTCAGCGTGAATATCTGATCTATCACTGACCTGCGCTGCCTCAATCCACATTGATATTCACCCACTGCTTTCTCCCTCTCAGGTAGTAGCAAGTTCTTGAGGAACGATTTTATATGCTATGTTTAGTAGGGCTATACCTCTACAATTTTCGCACACTGACCTATATCCTTTCTTATGTATAGGGTACAGCATTGCTTCCTTCCATTGACTGGATATTGATTAGTTTGTGCATATAGACAATTAATTTTTCACCTCCCTCCGTGTTTAAACATTTCAGCAGTTAGGCAGTTAGGTCATAGGTCATTTCCAGCACTTTTGTTGTTCCTGAGTTTATGCACGATATCTCTTATGTCCTCAATTTTTGGTACGTTTTTATAAAGTTCAAGTTTATTTTCTTCCATATTATCACTACCATCTTCCCTCATACTTTCTCCGAAGCTTTCAGGGCTTAACAGCTTTTCGAAATATTCTTTCCATTTGCACAGTATGCCTTTTTCTCCTGCTACCAACTTCCCTTCCTTATCCTTTAATAGGTGGTTACTTGCTTACTACCATCTTCCCTCATACTTTCTCCGAAGCTTTCAGGGCTTAACAGCTCTTCGAAATATTCTTTCCATTTGCACAGTATGCCTTTTTCTCCTGCTACCAACTTCCCTTGCTTATCCTTTAATAGGTGGTTACTTGCTTACCCTCCCCTTTTTTCTGTTTTAGCGCCTCTGTACAGCTTTCGCATTTCATTTCTTTTATCTCTTCTATACGTTGCTCGTAGTATTTTCTCTTTTTCTCTCTTAACGCTTTGTTACACGTCCTTCTTAGTATTTCGTACTCTTCCTTCGCCTCATTTGAATTGCATTATAACATTCGTTCTCTTTTTTTATTTCTTTCGTTCAATTTTTTCTTGCATGCCTCATCAACACCATTCCTCTTTACCTTTGCCTTTGCTTTCCGAATCACATCCCTGCAGGGCCTGTACCATTTTTCTACTAATTTCATTCCATAAACCTTCTATGTCCTGATAGGTAGGACGGCGCTGAAACTTGGTCCCTCGAAATTAAGTCAATGAGTAGAATCGAAACCTTCGAAATGTGGACGTTACACAAAGCGTATGGCAGTCAAAGAAGAATAAGAAGGAAGAGATGAGTTTTGTGAACAAATGACTACAGCGATAAATGATAATAACATTCACGTGATGATGATGATAATAAGCGTAACTGCAGGTACTGGAGCAATGAAGATCATCATGCTTTTGTAGAAGGGCATACCTGTACACCCAAAAAATTAATATATTAGCAGGCATTCTTGGAAAGAAGCTGATTGAGCCATTGTTCATTAATATACATTTAAGACATTTACTTGGGTATGACTTATTACTGAAACTACTGAAAACCAAATTGAAGAGGTTGTAAACGCTATGCTTGATGAGGCTAAAACATATTTCCAGCAAGACGGTGCTCCTCCTCACCTATGATCATCCGGTTCGGCGATGGCTAGGCGGAGTGTTTTCAGATAAATGGTTTGGGCGAAGATGGCCTATAGAATGGGCTGCTAGATCTCCTGGTTTGACGCTATTAGACTCTTTTCTTTGGAACCGTTAAAAATCTATTCTGGTTTAGTCCCCAAACTTGAAGTTTGGATGACCTTCGTCAACGCATCATCGAAAGCTGGCATGATATCCCATAACATGCTTTTGCAACTATCCGTCAGGAATTTGAACATCGCCATCGATCGCCTATATCATTGTTTCGCCAATGACGTGCAACATTCCGAACATTTATTGCAATTGAAGGTGATATTTCCGTGCGTTTTTGTGAACAAATTAAGATGCGTAAAGATTTTTCTAATTTTTTAGAAAACAAATTGACCGTTTTCAAAATATCAAACCTCAAAACAAAGGCCTTTGACGTACCTCTTAAACAGGATATCACACGTTACCATTTATCACTTACTTAAATTTTTTAAGGCGATGTCCCAGTGAGGCAGAGGGTAGAATGGGGTACAGTAGCTCTTGGTTAAAAAGTTGTCCCCCTACTTTTAAATAATGGTTTCCGATAAATCCGTCGTAGTAGTATATTTTCAACGTAACGTTCCTGCGGCGCATTGTATTTGTCATCTCGGAAGAAGATTTTATCGTGAAAACTCCAAGGCAGATTATCGTAGCAACAGCAGAACTGCAAAAATGCAATTCCCTCTTACCTCGGCCCTTCATCCTACGCCCGGTTTTCGAGCGCACTGCAGAGCACTCGATAAACGAGTAGAGAGGATCTGCTGGAAAGACAATCCACAATTCTCTTTCAATAGCTTGTCAATGGGGAGTGTGATAGCGACAGATAAGCACCAATAACGCAAGACCTTCATTGTTTCGATATCGACATTCCGTTCGTTTTGTGGGCTGCCTATTTCTCTAGGATTAAGTTTGCCCGGGATTTTAACACTCCTTTCAGGCCTTTTGTGATCTGGGGTAAGAGCTGCTCGGCCACCGGATTTCGGATATAACATAAGAAAACGAATTTTTACTTCTCGTCCCCAGGCGAGGGTATACTGTAATTATTCGAAATTGAAACTCTGAATACTTTTTTCTTGTGATAAATGGAAAGATCATGTATAAGTTTTATAACAACAATTATTTTTCTCTCTATTTTTGCAATAATTCAAAGGCTATATCAAAATGAAAATAGATTTTTGAATCCAGTATCGAAGACAAGCCGACGGCTCCCGAACTCGTGTGACGTTACATTGAATTCCTTTCACCAACGAAGTCCTACTCCGATAGTAGATTCTAGATTCCCAGCCAATCGTGAAAATAGTTACTTTAAACTGCTTTACATTTGTTGCAATGTAGACGATGAATGAAGTTTGGAGCCCAAGACGAAGTCTACGATCGAAATAAATATCTTTTTGGATGTTTGAAATTAGATTACAAATTCCAGTATTAAAGTATGCCAAATATGCTTTGTTGAAGCAACATTTTCGGACGACCTGACAATTCCGTGTTCGACATTTTATTTGCACTACACAGTGCAAAGATGAAGTATCGGAGGCGGTAAAGAATTCAAAAGATCAGTGGAAATGCAGTTTGTCCATCAACATTGAAAATCAAAATTGACTTAATCCAACAAATTAAAATTATTATTAATTCTTGTTGTACTTGCTAAATCTCTAATAAAATTTGATTCAAAAACATACTTATATCCATGGTAGAAAAACATGTGTGTCACTTGTGCAAAATGCTTACCAATAAACTTATTGGTACAAAAAAGAATAAAAAAAGAGCTGCAGCCTGGGCTTCGAACCAAATAAATGGAACACGGCTGACTCTTTAAGACGCTGTGCATCACGGCCTTACCAAAGAGGTTGCTTCAACGAAACATATTTGATTAGGTATTTCAATACTAAAATTTGTATTCTAATTTCAAACATTCAAAAAAATATTTAATTTGATCGTAGACTTCGTCTCGGGCTGAAAACCTCATTCATTGTCTATGTTGTAACAAATACACATACTATATGTTACAAGTAACTATTTTCATGATTGGCTTGGAATCTAGAATCTACTATTGGAGTAGGACGTCGATGGTAAAACTAATTCAATGTGACGCCAGATGGGTTCGGGAGCTGTCGGCATGTCTTTGGTAGGTGCCGGATTCAAAAATCCATTTTTTCCAATTTTTATTTTTGTATAACTTTTAGATTATTGAAACAAAAGGCGAAATAATTTTGTTATAAGACTTATACAGGGTGGCCGATCGGGTGACGATAACAATTTTTTTTAGATAGCCTGTACAGAGACCTATCCAAAACACTCCCATGTATGTGTACCGATTATTGATAGTTTTCAAGTTATGATTTTTTTTTGAAAACTAGTATTCGAAATCGTCAAAAACAAAAAAAAAGAATGCCTTTTGGCTTTTATTTTTTTCAGCAATTATACTTAGTATTAAGCCTATTTTAATATCCAATAAAGAGAACCTGTACATCCGAACAATAATTAAGTACATTTTGGGCTCAAAATTTGAAATCTCTGTTTTTAGTCAGGAGACCAAAACCTTCAAAATTAAATCAAAAATACTTATGTCTGGTTCAGGAGCTCCAATCTAATCTTAAAAACTCTGCAAGACATTGCACTTTCGAAATAATAATAAAAAATAGCACTTATGGGGGAATTTTGCGCCGTACGTGACTGTTAAAGGTAAAAAGGTGATAATTCACGAATTTCCAAAATGATATAAAAAACTATTATTTTACTTTATTATGACAAATTAAAGAAAAAAAAACTCATAGCAACTAACAAACATGATAAACAGTGATGTTTTAATCACTTTTAATAAAAAAAATTAATACCTGTGCTTTTTGCTGTGTACTATTGAACTTCTGTTAAATTAAGTTGTATCGAAAGTTAACAAAGGAAAAGAATAATAAAACAACAATCTGACTTTTAATTCCATGGCGGAATTACCTGGGAAGCGTTATCGTAGCATACGCCATCCCTTTTACTTCCCACACCGATGTATGTTTGATAAAAAATAATGTACCTAATACTGTGATAGCAGAATTCTGTCCCTTTTACAGGTATTCTACCCGCACGTCTTTGGAACACCATATTCAGTGTAATTGAATAGATGACAATAGGCAAAATGCATTAAATTGCCCGGAATCCAGATGGCACTACCTGCAAAAATATGAAAGTATAAAAATTTTGCAACAAAATCCATAGCAAACTATGAAAAGTGTCTTAGGTATTCGCTGGGTTACATTCTATTCCCTATGCATACCTAATGAGCTTCTATTGCTTTATACATTTCAGAAACAGACTATACATACACTCATACATAAAGTGCTCTGTTACAAACAACTGTAACACGTATACTCACAACTCGTTGTTTTCTTTTCCAAATTCCTCAGCAGCAAGCAACAGGCTTTTATGCCATATAAGTTTTCGTCAGCTTTGAAATGAATATATGAAAAATTTCATGTAGGAGCAACGATCCGCAAACATTATGATAAAATATCTGCGTTTCATCTCACTAAAGTCATTAGCGTCGAAAAAGGTCTTAACAAGGTACATATTGCTTTGGGCGCGCACTTTTTGGTAACATTTATTCAGCAGTTGCCTTCACGAGCAAGTGTTTTTACATATTTGGTGAAAGTATGTTTTATATGCTAGTCTTGTCTAAGATGTCAAGTAAAGTCGACCTTCACTGGCGGACTCACCAAATGAGATTATATTATAATAGAGACAGTATGACTGCAAAGGGTTGGTTGGGAAAATCTGTTAATAAAATAACAGCTGCCAGGTATTTAAGTCCAATAACTGGAGTGAGCAAAGTGTGCGACAAGAGACACTGCACGACCTATTTGATGGGATACAGAAAGCTATGATTTGGAGCGAATAGTCGGCTTAGTAAACACATTATTATGACCACAGCATAATAAGCAACCAGCACAATAACTCAAGTTGGCGGAAATTACACGCGCATCACTACATTTGGATAATTTTTTGTAGGGATGGTAACGGTACTTCGATACTTCTGCACTAATATCGAGTATTTTTGTCATCGATACTTTTTGAGGCATTCCAAGCTGGTAATCAGTTGCACAAAATGCTCTGTACGTACCAAACGCGCCTATTTGGCTAGAAAATATCGAGTTGGTACCGGTATCGATATTTTCATTTTCGCATCACTACCCAAACTTCACAGCCGCAAAATCATCCATAAATCCTCCCAAGGTCAAATTTTGTGGGAACCATTTTTATATAGGAAATCCTGAGAGATATTATGCTGGTTGTTTATTATGCTGTGATTATGACGTTGTGAACTGTCAAAAGTATTTCGAATGACAGAATAGAAGTGTTTTTATTGAGTATGTATGTGTGTGTATTCGAACTAAACGATTCTGTAATTGATTTCCTTGAAAAACTCAGTTTTTTATTACTTTTGATGTATATTTCATATAAAAATATTTAATAATGAAGTTCGTATGAAAAATTGTATATAATAAAATAGACGTAACTTTATCACTAAACATGTTCTAATTAATTTTGTTTCAAAAAATAGTGCTCCCGTTTTGTTGTGGATTAAACTATACAAAGTTGTGTATATTATCCGAGAACTCTCGCTTATAATTGGACGCCGGTGACGTCTTGAGGGTCTAGGTTATAGCGCGCGAGATCGAGTCTAGTATGTGTGTCTAGAGAGAGGGGAGGTGAGTCCAAAGGTCCAAAGGTAAGGTCAAAAGGTCCAAATGTAAGATCTAAAGGTCTCCGTAAAAATGAATTTAGCATCTAGAATCTCTTGGCGTTACCATTAAACTTACAGTAATGATTCAAAGAGCAAATTAAAGAAGAAAGCTTGCGCTATGTCACTTGGCCTTGTTTTGATATCGTGTTTAGTTGCTAAACTACAGAAAGTTGAAAAATGTATGATTATTCATTGAGGGTTTTTTTGCACACTAAGAACTTTTTTGAAAGAGTTGTACTGAGATGTCATTCATTAAGGTCTTAACTATCACCTTTTTAAATACTATGTATGTAGTTTGAAAGACAAGTGAGCTGTGCGTTTACTTGCAAATACGTGTTTTACATGGCAAATACATATGTGTACCCAGGCTCTTTCACAGCCTACTACGGTACGTTCCATTCTGTGTTAAATTATGGAGAATTCACTTGGAGTAATGCTTCACATTCACAACTGCAGGAAGCTTTTTTGAAACAGAAGGTAGCGGTACGCGGCATAATAGGAGCTATATAGGCATGGGTAGCACTGTCAAGTTTTTTACTGATTACCGCACCCTATCAGAGATTCATGGATACAATACTCGTGGCAAAAACAAGCTGGTACCACTGAGAAGTAGAGTTGACATAGCCAAAGGACTCGGAGTTAATTATTACAATATGCTGCCAGTGAGTGTCAGCAACCTGCCACTAAATGCTTTCAAGAGGAAGGTTAGATTCATTTTAATAGAAATTGCTCCCTACAACGTTAGTGAGTTTAAGGAATACCTTTAGAAATTTAATTTGTAGTTGAGTGATGAGGAGAGATTGTGATGATGAAATAAAATTGCAGGGCGTTAGTGCAAAGTTTTAATCAAATTCTTGTTTTTAAAACAGTAAATGTGTTCACAAAAGACGCGTTTCTACAACTCGAAGTACAGACACCTGGAAAGGTGACAACAAGAAGGATTTTCTTACGGTTAACCTCCCGCAATATCTGAAATCCTATGGCCCTGTAGAAGCGCTGCGAGAGGATAAGTATCGGTGCACGTTAGATTTGAAATGCTGCAAATTGTAGCCGTCAAGAAACAAATTCCCGACAGCTCATTCCACAGCGTCGAAGTTCTCCAAAAGAAGGAATGTTGGAGGAGACTGGTTCGGGGAGTAGGAATCTCGCCCTGGTAAGGATGAGCTCACAGGGCCTCTCCAGTGTCCCTCGTTCGGGCGGCCTTTGGTATTATTATCTGGGAGAGCTCACTCGAATATCTTCCGTGGCAGAATCGGTAAAACAGGGACATCCTGCCACCCTTTTTCGATGTTCCAGGCTGTGAAGGCCCTTTGTGAGGTTAGATGTATCAATTAGCCTAATTGCTCTCTTCTGAATAGTATTCAGAGGATACAGAGAGTGCTGCGGACCGCATTCCCACAAATGGGAGCAATACTCCAACGATGGTCGGATCTGTGCCTTGCACATCAGCAGTAGTTGCTTTGGTGTATACACCTTCTTACAGCGGAACAAAACTTCAAGCTTCTAGAATGTCGTTTTAGCAATACTGACGACGTGGTCGTACCAGAGCATGTTATTATTGATGTTGATTCCCAAAAACTTGACGGAAGGTGACTCGGCTATCGGGTGACTCTCCATTTCCACAGTTGGTAAGCCAATGTGAGACTTCTTTGTCAGTATTGTTGCCTGAGCTCTCTTTACGTTAAACTGTACTTTATTTACTAATCCTCACTCGACAATTGTTTTGATATCTACGTTGACCTGCGAGGCATGTTGCCGTCGCCGACGTACTGACTCCTGAAATGATAGTGGCTTGCCTGGTTTCATGCACGATATTAATGTACTGTCGTCTGCGAAGTTGTTGATTCAACTCCAGTTGTCCGCCAAGAGGGATCTATGGAAAGGTGGTATCGGAAGGTATCATCAGAAGGCGCACATAGAGAAGGCCTCATGCAGAATGGTGTCTCTCTTTGATTTTTGGAAACCAGAAGTTGATTTGGGCACCTGAGTTGGTCTGTAGCAATCCAGAGCTATAGGTTGCTTCATCTTCACGCGTCATCTGAGTCATCTTCGCTTAGGAGGTTGGCAATCGTCATCGAAATTTGGACCTTAGACACGGCAGCCCAGAAAAATTTATTGGACCTGCATCTAAACTGCTCCCTCAAATATCTCAGCCAGGATATCCTTCTTCTTGCGATACTCCGTTTTCCTAGTATTTTACTTTCCATGAGCAATTGTAACACTTGGTATTAGTCACCTTGCATAACATGTTCTATAAATTGTAACTTTCTTATCGTTAAAGTATCT